>PVIU01000495.1:0-313117 GCA_004026605.1 Ondatra zibethicus | reverse complement strand
AGTGCTGGGATTAAAGGCGTGCGCCACCACCGCCTGGCTCCTCTTCTCTTTGCTCCTGTTGGCACTGGAAATGAATTGGAGGCAGTGGGATCACAGCTGAGGATCCCTCTCCCCTCCCCTCTTGCTCCTCCCCTCCCCTCTCTTTTCTTCTCTGTTGGCCCTGAAAATGTTGACATGGTGGCTTTTCTGTCACAGGAAGTAGCATCAAGAGGGTCTGGTCTGGTGATGAGGACAGTGCTGTGTTTTGTTCACTGAAGTCACCAGGGCTTTTAGCAAATAGGACACCATCACATGACCATAGGCCTGGAGGAAACAGGTGAGTAGTTGCTTCTCACCTCTGACCCCAGGAGAGGTCCTGTCATGTGTCACAGGCCACCGGAGGTTCCCGCGGTCATCCTTTCCATAGCATAGTCTCTGCATGACTCTGGACTCCAGACCCATCCCGCTGGGCTTCCTGTAACCTTTAAGCTTTTCCCTGAGGGAACAATTATAGTACCTAGATCTCTCATCTGAAGGCTGCTGGACCTTAGTCCTCTAGGTCTTTGTTACATTTAACCTAAACTCCTTTTGCTATAAGTGATGAAAGGTCAGGTAAGGTCTAGAGATAGCCAACGCCGGCAAAAATAACCCGTGGAGTCCATCAGGATACACAACACCAATCCTAAAAACAAAAGCAAGCAGGCAGCCCAGACTCCCTCTCAGATAAGCATAGAGGAGGAGGCTTGGCGATGTGCAAGGAGCTGGACTCTGCAAAATCCCAGGCCTGGGAGCAGTCTGTGCTCCTTCTCCTTTTAAGGCAAGGTCTGAACTGCTAGGGCTGCGCTTGCTCCGACACGCCACAGCCCCATTCATTCCTGGCTATTTGGAGGAAAGCAGTGATTAATCAACGTTTCCCCACCCCCACCCCCTGCCTGTTTTACATTCGGTTCTTTTTAAAGTGTTGGCACACCTTTTATTAGATCCTAGTCAACCTAGACCCCAGCTCGGCCCTATAACTGGAGGACTGGCAGCTGGTGCCTGATGAGGTCAAAGGGGAGAGGTCGGGTTGTGAGGTCTGGGAAGAGAAAAGGTTAAAAATGTAGAGATAAAGTTTTGGTTGGGGGTTCTGAGTAGGAGCCTGGGACTGTAGGGGTGGGAGGTGGGGGTGATGGGTGAGGCTCTGTGGGTGGTGTGGCACTTGGGTGAAAAGGGTATGGAGCAGGCAGGGCCAGAAGCCTTGACCCCTAATGGGAAAGGCCAGATGCTGTCCCAGTGACTGGATGGCTACAAATGAGGCAGTTGGGCCTGAGTTCCAGCTTTGCCTAAGCCTGCCCAGTGCAGTTGGTTGTCATCTCTGTGGATCTCAGTCTCCTTCAAGCCAAACCTGAGAGCCAAGCGGTTTGGGCATTCTGGAGGGGTGGTTGAGCAGTGTGCAGTGGATGGGCACATCTGGGGAACAGAGGAAGAAAGGAAAGTAGCCGGCTCTGTCCCAGTCCAGACCTCCAGAGCTTTGCTCAAGACGCAGTCCCATCCAGTGCTCTTGTCATGGTCCTCCAACAAGAGGAAGGCATTATGTACCTGGTAAGATAGGAGACGTGATTCCCAGGCTAATCTGAAGAGGGCTTTACAAAGGTCCCTAAAAGAAAAGCTGCCCCAGGTGAACTGACAGACCAAACCCAGCTTCCTGGGAACCAGAGAGTACAGGGCCTCTCTGCCTCAGTTCCACCAACAGCTCCAGCGATACTCTGAACAGTAGTACCCTCTGGGCTTAAAAGGTTGAAAGGGGTGCAGCCCAAGGCCTTATCTTCCAGGCCTCAAGCCCTTGCCTGACTGTTGTGATTGTGGTAGAGGAGCCAAGGAACCCAGGGCTGGTCCCTAGCATGAGGTTAGTGACTTGGGTTCGGACCGTTTCTGTAGGATCACCCTCTTCTCTACCCCTCTGCAAAGGGTGGGGTAATGAAGGGCTGCATGGCCAGAGGGTACCAAGGAGTGTTGCTCTTCCAAACCCTGCCTTCCCTTCTCCCGTACCCAGCTGGGTACACCTGAAAGGAAGGGGCCCTTCCCAGTCTCTTCATATTAAAAATGAAAAAGAAAAACTGCAGGAAAGGCCCTCACACACATCCCTTGGCGGCCCAGGTGCTGTGGGCTCCTCCCCCTAGGTGCTTGTCGACCAGCCTGCCTCATCAGAGGCAACTGGCCCCTTCCTCCGCTCTCGGCCAGGAATGAGAAGCAAGGACTGTAGAAACAGATACAGAGTTGCAAAGCTGCAGAGTGGGTCTTGAGTTTTGGTGGCCAAATGACCCTTTCACAGGGGTCATCTAAGACCATCAGAAAACACAGACATTTACATTACGATTCATAATAGCGGCAAAATTATAGTTATAAAGTAGCAATGAAACTAACTTTATGTTTGGGGGTCACATCAACATGAGGAACTGTACTAAAGGGCCCCGGCATTAGGAAGGTTGAGAACCCCTGCTTGACAGGGAGAAAGAGGGCCCTGTGCTGCCTGGAACACTCAAGCCTCTGCTGCCTCTCCAAGGGACATCAATATCACAGAACCTGTAGTCACAGTGGAGTCACGGAATCCTGGAGTCCACCGTGGCAGACTTCCCACAGTGGACTCCAGTGTTCTCCACAGAGAAGGACTTGTCCCTGGCAAAGTTCTTTAAAAAAAAAAAAAAAAGACAGGGTCTCAATATGTAGTCCTAGCTAGCCTGGAACTCATTATGTAGACCAGGCTGGCCTCAAATTCAGATTTGCCTGCCTGTGCCCCCCTAGTACTGAAACTAAAGGCATGTGCCACCATGATGGCCCTCTCAAAGCTCTTGTTTTTTTTTTTTTTAGATTTATTTATTATGTATACAGTGTTCTGTCTGCATGTATGCCTGCCGACCAGAAGAGGGCACCAGATCTCATTACAGTTGGTTGTGAGCCACCATGTGGTTGCCGGGAATTGAACTCAGAACCTCTGGAAGAACAGCCTGTGCTCTTAACCTCTGAGGCATCTCTTCAGTCCACCTCAAAGTTCTTACTAAATAATAAAGACAACAAAACTATGAACCGTTGAAGAAGACACACATTTGATGGAAAAGTGCAACTATTACATCTAGCTAATTAATTAGCTCCTTTTTATTTCAAGGATATATATACACACATGTTTATGTATGTGTGTATGTATGTATAAGCATATATATTCATTCAATGGTAGAGAGCGAGTAGATTTAGAAATATCCTTGGTTGGTAAAATAAAATGTTAGCGACACTATGTTGATCATTCCAACTTTTTTTTTTGCAAATATATTGGCTTCGGCTGAGGATGTAGCTTGGTGATAAAAGAACTTACCTAGCATGCAAAAGGCCCTAGGTTTGATCCTTAGCAAAACACACACACACACACACACACACTCTTACAAAATTCAGTGTTCAAAGCCCTTGACTCCCCTAGGGAGCAGGGCTGTATTAGAGTGAAGGATAGGAAATACTCATCGTGAATGCAGAATAAATACAAGGAGTACCCCACACTCAAGGAGTCAGATGACTGACATTTTCATGTATTTATTATTATTAGTGTGTGTGTGTGCGCGCGCGTGCTCGTGCATGCACACACATGGAAAGGGAACAACTTTTGGGAACTGGTTTTCTTTACCATGGGACCTGGGGATCAAAAGATTATCAGATTTGCATGGCAAGTACCTGTTGGGACCATTTGGAGTCCTGGCCTTCAGCTGCTCTTCCCTGTTAGAGATCTTTCCTTTCCTTCTGATTTGAGTTACTGAAAGCTGTGTCATAATTGTTTACCAGCTCTGCTTCACGAGCACGTGTTGCCTTGAGAATCAGAGGATAAGGTTTTCACCTGTTGGCCCACCTGACTGTTGGGTATATAAGCCTCCATGGTGCTATTGAATAAAGGGCTTCTTTTTTTAAAAATTTATTTATTATGTATATAGTGTTCTGGGCACCAGATCTCATTACAGATGGGTGTGAGTCATCATGTGGTTGCTGGGAATTGAACTCAGGACCTCTGGAACAGCAGTCAGTTCTCTTAACCTCTGAGCCATCTCTCCAGCCCGAATAAAGGGCTTCTTACCAGTGACTAGAGGTCCGTGTCTCTGTCTCTCTGTCTGTGCTGTCTGTCTGTCTGTCTCTCTATATGTCTTTGTGTGTTTCAACCTCCAGCCTCTTGCCTGAAGCTCATGAACTGTATGGTAGCACATAGAGCACAGACAGGCGTTGTGCACTGCAAGTACCTTTGCCTGCTGAGCCAGTTTTCTGGTTTCCTTAATGTATATTATAAAATAAAACTGAGGCTGAAGAAATGGCTCAGTAGTTAAAAGCACTTGGCCAGGCATGGTGGTGCACACCTTTGTCTCTAGCATTTGGGAAGCAGAGGCAGGTGAGTCCAAGGCCAGTCTGATTTACACGGCAAGTTCCAGGCCAGCTAAAGCTACATAGTGAGACCCTGTCTCAACATCCCACCCCTTCCCCTGCCAAAAGAAAAAAAGGGCACTTGCTGTTCTTGCAAACGACCCAGGTTGAGTTCCCAGCATCCCCATATATACTCACAGTCATCTTTGACTCCAGTTCAAGGGGGTCCAACACCCTCTTCTGCCTTCTGCAAGAACTGCAGGCATGTGGTGTACATACAAACATGCGGGCAAACACTCACACATTAAAGTAAATATATCTTTTACAAAATATTTTACTGTAATTTATGTGTACAGGCATTTTTCCTGCATGTGTATCTGGGTACCACTTACATTCCTGGTGCCCAAAGAAACCGGAGGAGGGCATCTGAAGTCACACACGGTTGTTAGCCTCCGTGTGGTGCTGGGAACTGAACGTGGGTCTTCTGGAAAAGCAATCAGTGTTCTTAATTTCCAAGTCATCTCTCCAGCCCAACAAATAAGTCTTAAAAAAAACAAAATAACACGAACAAATCTATAATGATAAGCATTCAACACTGTAAACAAGACAGTGTAAGCATGCGTGGATTTCTCCTTTGCCTCAGTTCACCATGTGGACAGCAGGAAGCTTGAAGTTGTTCACCCATGACAGAAAAGGTCTAAGGACGCTCTGTGGAGGAGCCGTGCTCTTTCTGCAGGTGTTCATTCGCACATGGCTCACCCCTGACACCATGAGTCTGTCTGTTTTCTGAGGCCTGAACCCAGTCCTGCCACTACAGAACTCAGCAGAGGCAGGCTGTCAATCTGTCCCCCATCCAGTGTCCTTCAGAGATTCCACCAGCCTCCTTGGCTGGTCCCCCAGCCCCTCCCCTCCCCGTAGCCAGCTCTACATGTTTATTTTTCTTTTCTGAATTCTTAGGAAAGCAAGCAAGTGGGGAGGAAGACAGATGCCAAGAACGGAGAGGAAAAGGGTAGTGATGCCAGCAGGAAGGTCCTAGGCCCCAGACAGGACTCAGACCTGGGCAAAGAGCCCAAGAAGGGTGTTTTGAAGAAAAGTTTCTCCAGGGACCGAGAGGAGACTGATGGCAGAGGGGCTGAGAAGCCCAAGGAGGAGAAGGTCATCAGGGGCATTGACAAGGGCCGGGTCAAGGCTGCTGTGGACAGGAAGGAGGCTGGGAAGGATGGCAAAGAGGAGAGGACGGCAGCCCCGAAGAAGGAAGAAGACAAGACGGGGAGTGCCAGGAATGCAGGCTTGAACAGAGAGAAAAACAAGAAGAGAGAGGAGGAGCCCCGCAAGAAAGAGGAAGAGAAGCCAATGGCAAAGAGCAGAAGCACAGTCTCCCAAAGGGAGGATGAGAGGCCGAAAAAGCCAAGTGAGAGCACAGACAAGAGAGCAGAGGATGAGGGTGCACAAAAAGAAAGTGGGGACAGAGACTCGAGAAAGGAGGAGGAAAAGGCTAAGAAGGAAGAGAACCGAACTGATAAAGATGGCAAGGAAGAAAGCAAGACCAAAGCCTCCGAGAAGCAGACCCCTAGTGGCCCCAGCAAGCCCTCTGAAGGGCCAGCCAAAGCAGAGGAGGAAGCAGCTCCCAGCATATTTGATGAACCTCTGGAGCGAGTGAAGAACAATGACCCAGAGATGACTGAGGTGAACGTCAACAACTCAGACTGCATCACCAATGAAATCCTGGTCCGCTTCACTGAGGCCTTGGAATTCAACACCGTGGTCAAGGTGTTCGCCTTGGCCAATACTCGGGCCGATGACCATGTGGCCTTTGCCATTGCTATCATGCTTAAGGCCAATAAGACCATCACCAGCCTCAACCTGGACTCCAATCATATCACTGGCAAAGGCATCCTGGCCATTTTCCGGGCCCTCCTCCAGAACAACACACTGACAGAGCTGCGTTTTCACAACCAGAGGCACATCTGTGGAGGCAAGACCGAGATGGAGATCGCCAAGCTGCTCAAGGAGAACACCACCCTGCTCAAGCTGGGCTACCATTTTGAGCTGGCTGGGCCCCGGATGACTGTCACCAATCTGCTTAGCCGCAACATGGACAAGCAGCGACAGAAACGGCTGCAAGAGCAAAAGCAGGCCCAGGAAGCCAGCGGAGAAAAGAAGGACCGGCTGCAGGTGCCCAAGGTTGGGGCTCTGGCCAAGGGCTCCCCCAAACCTTCACCCCAGGCATCTCCAAAGCCTGCTCTAAAGAACTCACCTAAGAAAGCAGGTGCTCCAGCAGCCCCGCCTCCCCCTCCCCCTCCCCTAGCCCCACCCCTTATCATGGAGAATCTCAAGAACTCCCTATCACCAGCTACCCAGAGGAAGATGGGAGACAAAGTGCTCCCTGCCCAGGAGAAGAACTCACGTGACCAGCTCCTGGCTGCCATCCGTTCCAGCAACCTTAAGCAGTTGAAGAAGGCAAGTGATGGTGGGCATGGCCGTGGGGCCAGGACAGTTCTGGGCAAGTGACGGTGGGCACAGCTGTGGGACCAGGGCAGTTCTAGGCTTGTAGGAGAAGGGAGGGTGTAAGGGAACACAAGCTGAGGAGCCCATGCCCAGGCCACACGGCTGCACCTCTCTTAGAGGCAAGGCCCCTTCCTTTAGGGCACCTCTTCTGGCCTTCCACTTTACATTCCTGCCTCTCCACCTGTAATGAAACCTGCATCGCCTAGAGAAATGGCCTCTCTATGCAAGGCTGCCACAGGCCTGGACTGCAAGCTTTTTATTTTCTTCATTTTTTTTTCAAACAAAAATAATTTTGGTTCTATTCTGTTTACTCTCAGGATCGACCCAAGTCCACAGGCTAGTCTATCCTAAAGGTCACCCCTTGGGAAAGTCTACTTTAAATGACCAGTGTCTTGGACACATGAATGTCTTGGGATCTCTTGATTCTCACATCCCTGTCTCCTGACTTCTTGGAAGTCTTACTTGAGTGACAGAGTCCAGAGTCATTTGTCTTCCTGACTGAATGCCCTAATTAGGCTATCCTATTACCTCCATTATCATTTGTGACTAAAGACTAACCATAAAAAAGAACCCAGATGTAATCTGGAGGCAACTTGCTGACGTCTGGTTTTTACAGAAAGGGAAAATGTTCCCTTTGCTGTCAACACCTCAAATACTCACCCCACAGACACACACTGAGATGTTTGGGTCGTATCCTTTTGCAAGGAAGGAAAAGCCAGTTGAACTCTAAGTACCCTGTTGGGCTCCCTGAGCTAACCTGCCTCTACTTTGCCTTCCAGGTGGAGGTGCCCAAACTGCTTCAATAGGACCAGGCAGCTGGGCACCGGTGCCAATGCCATGACTGCCCAGACTCTTGTACCAGGGCTACACCGACCCCCGCCACCCCACCCTGGCTGAGCTGTCGCAGTTGTCCCTGTCCACCCTGGGAGAGCACGAGACCTGGGCCACGCTCGAGGGAAGACACCTCGTCTCTTCTCACTTTCCTTTTCTTGTCTCCGAGGCTCTCCAAAAATTGCTTTGAAACCTGGAGCTGAAGTTCCTGGACAAGAGGAGTTCTTTAAGCACGTCACAGAGAAGATGGTACTGTCATATCCCCTGTAGCAGGCATGCTGCCAAAGGCTTCCAATGCAGAGAGGATGTCTCCCAGGGACCACACATCCACCCCAGCCTTACTGCCTCCAGGGCCAGGATTCAGGCCTCTGAGGAGCCCTTGGGGAAGAGATGCTGGGCCAGTGGCACTCTCTGGGACAATGGTAGAGGATGGAGAGGGCATGGGGGCCCAAAGGCAGAGCAGAAGAGCTGAGGAGGCCATGAACCCCTTCATCTGCTATGCCTGGGCAACAGGCCTGGTCAGAGGTGCCTGACAGAGAGGAGGCTCCAAATGGAAGTGGAGAGACAGCAGCTGGACGGACGTGAAGGGTTGATGCCAAAGCAGACGTTTTCCTCACATCACCTGCTGCTGTATAAATAGCTATAAATCTGTTTTTCCATAAGATTTTGATAATATATACAAACCTTTAGCTGCGAGCGGCCATGCCTCACCTCTTTTCATGTGTTAATGGTTCTAACGTCCACTCCAGGTTCCCTAGAAGGCCTCCAAAAGCTCAGGGTTTCTGCCAATCCGTTCAAGGTCTTTGTGGACATCAGCCCTGGAGCCTGAAAGGGCGGTATGGGGGAGTGCTTGAACTCCCGAGGAGACAACCTCCTGATCTGGTGTTCCAGGTCTGTTCCTCAGTCAGTTTCTCTGCCTCATATCTATGCCCAGAACTGTTCTCAGGGGTGACAGGGCAGAGAGGCGCACAGGGCCCAGGGATGGCTATATTAGGCAGGTTCAGGGACGATCATTCTGGGACTCTTCATACTGTGGGCTAAGGGCCAGCTCCTCAACTCACAGCAGTTATAGGCCAAGGAAGGCACAGTCAGAGAATCAGAGTGACTGAGTGAGGACAACACCTGCACCAGGGTGACTTCGGGTCAGTGTGCTCCAGCCGGAGGCAGAGCCACCACAGCCACCACTATCCCAGTTAGGGGTGAAGCTCAGTGTTAGATCCTATGGCTAACATGGAGGCCTCAGGTTCCACCCCCAACACTGCCCTCGCAACAAGTCTCTTTCTGACTCTTACTGGCCTGAAGGGAGCTGTGGCGCCATGAAACTGCCACCTTGGTTCTTAGTCACAGACAGGTTCGCTGCCTCCATTATTTTCTTTTATTTATTTTTAGCCTCAGTAGTGGAGAGCAAAGTGGTTGAAATATGAGTGGGATCCTAACCTCCCCACAGAAGCAGAAAATAGCTGTTCTAGGACTGGCTTAAATGAGAGAGAGTCAACTCCTATCCCAGCGTCCACTCCCCAGCCCATCCACTGCTTAAGTAATGGGTATTCCAGGGGAGGAGAGAACCCAGCTGGCTCTTGGCTCTCAAAGGGTGTGATCTGGAGCCAAGCCCACAAGCTTGTTCATGATGGGTACAGGGCACTAGCTAGATGCTTAAGGGTGCCTTCTGCTGATCTTTCAGCCAAGCCATGAAAGCCAATAGCGTCACTGTTTTGCAGATAGAATTAGTCAGCGGAGCATGTGCACATGGCTAATAAGAGGCAGGACTGAGGTCTTCTCTCCTTTCTGCCACTGAAAAATGGACCGGTGATAGCGTTTTACAATGGCACTGAAGGCCAAACAGAACCAGCTACCCAGCTAATACATTTTTTTTTTCTATATAGACCTGGCTAACCTTGAACTCAGATCTTGCCTCTGTGGCTGTGTGTTTATTAAAGGCGTGTGCTGAGCCAATCTCTAGCCTTAAAGTGTCCTTCAGAACCTTTCACCTTTGCAGCGTTTTTAATGGAAACACGATTAGCTGGTGGGGGGCGCGAAGAGGGGCGGGAGGTGGTGGTGGAGGAGGGGGTAGTCACGCCTTACCTCCTCCCAGAGACCTTTAGGCTTGGGATGATGTAATCATTTCTGAGTGCGTTTAAAGCTGATTGTGGGAGCGCAGCGCCACCTCGAGGCAAAGTGCGTCCCAGGCGTTCCTGCTCTTCAGAGCTGCCTAAAGCTTGGACCTAGAGCAGGCGGCGGAGGTCAGGGAAGAAGACCAGAGGGTGGGAAGGGATATTGGCCCCACACTACGCGACTGTCAGTGCAGCGCCGGGGTAGGAGCCAAGTGTGGAGCGGAAGCTTACGCTCGGAAATGCGGGATGCGCAGAAGCGTTCCTGCCTGCTCCACGTGTTCCGCGGTCCGCCTGCCGCACCCGAACCCGCAGTCACCTAGCCTGCCGCACTAGAACCGAGGAGGGCCTGAACTAGTATTAGAAAAGAGCTATCCACATCCAGCACCTACGTTTTACAAGGAAGAGGGAAAAAAGGGGGGGGGTTCAAAGAAAGCAAATGATTCGTTCAAGTTAATGAATCCAGACTCAATTCCAGGTTCCCCTAGAGAGTAGATCCACGGGAGAAGACACCTGACCTCGCCTCTCCCAGCAGCTTCCTCCGCGTCGTCCTCTCTGTTCTTCCCGGGGTTCCATTCCATGTTTGCTGCCCCCAAACCGAGAAATCCTTCTCTTGCTCTCACTTCGCTCCACTTTCCCTTGCCAGGAGACGCCAAATTTGCTAGGACATGGGTCTGTCTGGCACTGGCCATACATGGGCACTGGAGGTTGCTGAGGCTCGCAGAAGCGCAAAGGGCTCCAGGTCTCGGGGCCGGGCTACCGTTGAGAACTAAGACCTGGACATGGGTCACTCACTCGAGACCATGCTTTTCTGGAAAACCACGTTCTCTTGTTCCCACCTGGAGTACCGAGCACAGCCCCCACCCCGGACAGCAGATGCTATCCAGCTGAAGGCAGCCTGGAAGTCAGGCCCAGGACCAGGGGTACAACATCCACTGGATGGTCTATCTTACCCGAAAGCCTTCTCCCCTCTGGAACTCATTTCTCCAGCCCTCCATGCCCTCGTCCTTTCCTTCATTTTCCCTTCCTTCTCTCTTGGCTTGCCTAGGTGCCTCCCTTCTGCTAACTGCCATGCCTCCCTTTCTTACTTAACCTTTTCATCGGCTCCACTGTACCCCATGCTATCTTTGCCCTACTTTCCCAGCCCCCAAACCCCTACCAATCCCTTGGGACTCTGACACCCTCACCCCAGATGAATACCCACACCTGAACAGGTTCATGTTTGCCTGGGTTTGTGTGTGTTTCAGCTGAGGAGCAAACCCAGGGCCTCACATTTGCAGTTATAGGCCAATGTTTTTGTAAACAAACAAAAAACCACTTCTCCTCTTCAACTACATCTCCTATACAGCCCCTAGGCTGTTTCCTCCCAGTCTGGTAAGACCCCCACTTACATCATTAGGGTCTCTTAGTTGGTTGTTGTTTTGTTTTTCTATACAGGATTTCTCTGCAGAGCCCTGGCTGTCCTGGAACTCACTCTGTAGACCAGGTTGGCCTTGAACTCAGAGATCCATCTGCCTTTGTCTCCACCACTGTAGCCGGCAAGTCCCCTAGTTCTTAAGGGCCACTGTCTGACTCTCCAGCAGCCCTGCTTGTCTTCCTGAGATGTCTGTTGTTTTTCAGGGGTGCTAAGTGATGGAAAGGGGCAGGTACAGCCCCCTCTAGGCTCCCTCAGGTGTGTTGGGCTCTGTTTCTTCTCCAACAACACACACACAGTGGGCTGGGAGTCAGTGTTTGGGGGAGATGGAATGCTACCCTCACTGAAAGAGCTCCAGGGTGTGACAGAACTCCGCTGACTCCTCCCTCTCCCTACCCTGGAAGGTTTCTCCTTTCTTCATAGAATTCATTTTCCCAGTGCTTTGCTGTGCTCACTGGAGCTAGTCCTTCTCCACCTGCAGCTCTGGTGGCTGTAAACCTGCCTCCCACCCTATACTACAAAGCAACTTGTCATTGGTCCCAGACTGTTGTTGACTCAAGGACAATGAATTCCGTTAGGGCCCTTTACACATTAACATCATTTCTCCCCAAGGTACAGGAACCTTACCCTGTACCTCTCATCTTTGCTTCCAGGCAAAGATGGTCTTCTTGCGTGTTTTGGGTGGTTTTTTTTTTGTTGTTGTTGTTATTCTTGTTTATTTGTTTTGTTTTTCAAGATTTTCTCAGTAGCTATGGAGTCAGTCCTAGAATTCGCTGTGTAGGCCAGCGAATTGGTCTTGAACTCACAGAGATCCGCCTGCCTCTGCCTCCCAAATGCTGGGATTAAAGGCGTGCGTCACCACCGCCGGGCTAGTCTTCTCAAGTGTGATGGAAGAACTGTTGTACATGCCAGCTCCATCTCTTTCCCCTACCCTCAAAGAGAAAGTGAATTTGTAGCTGTGGGCCTAGTATTGTCCCAGTAGCATCAGCTACCCCTTTGTGACAAGGTTCATGTTCAGGGGGAAATTCATGTACCCCTTGATTTCACTGAGGAAAGGAAAGCTGTGAATTCACTCAGGAGCAGACCACTGTGCAAGGCAGTTTATGACCCAGGCCTCAAAGCTCCTGCCTTCTAGATTATGTAATAAGGGGTAATGCCCCCTGGGTATGTGGCTACAGAGGGCCCTGAGGACATGGTGACCACAATGTCCCTACCTAGAACCTGGAGGGGCACTGGAAGCCAGAAGCCAGATGCTACACTGGGCTAGATTTCCTGAGGGTGGTTGAAAAAAAAAAGGCTGAATTTAGGGAACTGGGAGAAGGGGACACTGGGTAAGCTGACACTCTCCCTACTTGAATCAAAACTATTAAAACTGTTTTGGGGTGTGTCTTAAGAGTAGAACACTTAACTGTCATGCCTAAGGCCCCCAGTCCCATTCCCAGTATTGCCAAACTTTAAAACTGTGGAATTCTCTTTCCCGCATTTGTCACCAGCTGTCTGAGAAAAGAGCATAAAGACTGTGATTTCAAGTGTCAGAACAAAGGAACACTGGCAGACGGTTCTGGATACCCACTGCCACTCTCAGGACCCTCCTTAGGTAGCCTTCACAACCCTTGTATTTTTGGTTGAGAGCCTAGCCTTTAATGGCTGAGCCATCTCTCCAGCCCTAGCCTTCACATCCTTACACCTTTCCCCAGGTTCCTGGTATGTACCTGAAGGACCTCACACCTTAGCACCCATGAGGATCAAGCAGTTGACAACAGCACCTTACACCAGTCTGTTGGGCGGTCACATCTCTCCACTTGGCCCCTAGCCCTGGGCCTCTGGTCAGGAAGGAAGGACAGAGTCAGCGTTTCAATTCCATTGCATCATCTTTCTGACAACTATCACCGCCATACAGATGAAGGCACTGGGGTCTGGGGACATTCGGAGGCATGCTCAAGGTCAGACAGTGGTGAGACCCAAATCTGAACCTAAGTGCTCTTGGATGGACAGGTGCCTTTCAATAGCTGGCAGTGCCTCAGATGTTCCGGAGGCCTGGTCCCAAAATGCTGATGAGTACCCTCTTTCTCACTGCCACAAATCCATCTCACTTTGGAAAACAGCCCCGGGATCCTCAGGGGTTCTGCCTGCGGTGGGGATGATGGTGGAGCGCTCCTCCCAGTGGTGCTGCCCTCTTCTGCTGTGGGATGAGGATCAGGCAGCAGTCTGGGTTTGGTAGAAGGCAGGGCTAAGAGGGGGGGGTGAATGGGGCCAATGATTCCACTGACATGAGTTACATCATTACAGCTTTAATCCTGCAGGCCTGAGCTGTGGCCAGTGGGGCAGCCAGAGGGAAGTGCCGGGGCCAGCTGTTGATAGAGTCCCCCACTATCTCCACCTCAGCCCCAAGAGGGCAAATAGGAGGAGCCCAACCTTTCTGATTGGGATCCTGGGAGCAGGGGGACTGCTGAAAACAGAGACTGTGACCCAGGCTCTCACCTCTCACCTTACTCTGCCTCCCAGTAAAAATAGCTCATGAACCCCAAGCCCTCCCTACCCACCCCTCATTTATGGCCTGGTTCCAACTCAGCTCACGTTCCACTTCTCTGGGGCTCTGTCCCCAGGACGGTCCAAGGCTTGGCTTGATCTGGGGCCTGGTGACTAGAAGACCCATGCCCACCCCCAGGGCTGGATGCAGGTACAGAATGGGGAATCTCCCAAAAAACGGCATCAAGGAAGGGACAGCAGAGCCACAGCTGTTTCTTCAGGCTCCTGGGTAAGAGGGCTGTGGTGGCAGATAGGGGGGAGGAGCTGAAAATCAAGGAGACAGGAGGAGGGTCAGTGGGGCACAGGAGTACCCTCCCCCCTTCATGGTGTGCAGGTTCCATGGGAAGAGATGCCTACACGTTTCCAAGGAGAAATGGAAGGAGCCTGGAAAAGGGACTCGGGGTTGGGGATTTAGCTCAGTGGTAGAGTGTTTGCCTAACAAGTGCAAGGCCCTGGGTTCGGTCCTCAGCTTCGGGCGGGGGAGGTGGTGAAGAAAGGTTCTGGAGCAAGGGTGGGTGGGAACAAGAGGAACAAGGATTCCAGGTTGTACACTTACCTGCAGGGTTGTAGATTGGGGGCCCAGCTGGGTAGAGAGGATACTGAGGGGCAGGACCACTAGGTGGGTACATGAAACCAGGCTGTGGAGGTACGGGACCAGCTTTGGGGTCCGGAGGGTACTGGTATACTGGCTGCATTGGGATGCCTGTCATCGGAATCTCCTGGCCTAGAAGAGAGACAAGGATCAGCATTTTAAATGCCCAGCTCCCATGGAAACCTCCTCCTGTCCAGGAAACCAAGGTAAGCACCCTGGCAACTGCCCGACAGGCTTCTAGGTAACCAGTTGTGGCCTTTGCCTCCCAAAGCTTGCTTGCCCAGAGCTGAATAGAGAGCTACGTATGAGGCTATGCAGGTCAGTCTGTGTTGACCAAGTTTGTTCCCCTGCGCAGGTTTCAGAGCCGTCAGGAGGCAGAGTCTAGCATGGGGAGTGTCCCCGTTGGGTAGAAAATGGGCAGCTCCAGAGGCTGGTGTCTTGTAACACAGCACAGCTGTCACTAAGAGGGTCCTCCTCCAGTCCTCCCCTCCCACACTGATCTCCCATATGGTGTCACTGTTTCCGTGTTTATCAGGCTTTGATACATCATCAGTTACATGCAACACTCAAATACACATCCAAAGCACTGGAACGCACCCAATTAATGTCCACTACTACAGACCCCACCCCATATACTCAGCCACGGGCATGCTCATACCTACTGCCCACTTACCATCAACAGGTACACTCCTGTGAATGACTGAATGCGCATGTGCATGCACACACAAGGGCACAACACGTGTTCCCATACATTCCTGGACACAGGCCAGTGCCCAGGGTTCACTTGAACACATTTCTGGGTGGCATGTGCAGGCACACAGAAACACTCACTACTAGAGAATTCACCGATCCTCGATCCCTTTGGTGCCCTTTCCAGGAATCAGCCCAGCCCCTCTCAGGCTCACCTTGCCTGATACTGTGCATACCTTCAAATGGACTCTGGAGCTGCTGGCGCCTTCGGTATAGGTAGCAACAGGAACAGAGGAAGCAGCAGATGGTGGTGGCAACCACAGCAACAAAGAGGATTACAGCAGAGGCGATGCCTGCTATGGTCTTGGGACTTTAGACAAAAAACAGGTCCTCTCACCTTCCCACACTCATAGAGGAAGTCCTCACTGTGCTGGCGCCAACTCCTGGCCAGCAGGCAGCCACAGCATGCTAAGACTTGGTGTTCCTTGTGAGATTAATTTTGCCCACCTTATTAGTAGAGCTTAGAGACCTCTACTTCCCAGGAGGCTATGCTCTCTGGCTGGCTAGTGTGAAGCATGCTGGGATTTGTAGTGTGCCCACCTACTCCTAGTTTCACATCTACACATTAATTGGTTAGGTTTAAAATGTGTTAGCCTCGAAGGAGCCTTTGAAATAACATAGGGTCATTATTATCAAATCTCACTTGACATTTCCCCTTATATCTGTTTTACATGTTTGCAGCTCCCTTAAAAAAAGTTTGAAACCACTAATTTGGGGGCTAGGAGTGTCACTTAACAGAAGCAATGTTGGCAGCAATAAGGACCTAAACCCAACCTCAGCACTGAGCTGGGTCGTGTTGGGGGGAGAGGAGGGTAACAAAACCTTTAATTTGGGGCAACTCTGTTTTTGTTTATCTGTTTTTTGAGACGGTTTCACTTTGTAGCTCAAACTGGTCTGGAACTCATGTTGATCCTCTTGCCTCAGTCACCCGAGTGCTGGGATTATAGGTGTGAGCCACCAGGACTGGCTAACAACTTCCATATTCTTTAAAAGGTAATGGATCCATAGAGGACAAGTGTCTCAGCAAGATCAAACTGCTAGTAAGAAGCTGGCCTGGGAACCAAACCCAAGCCGTCTTCCTGCCCTCTTGCCAGAGCTTCTACAAACCCACTCCGCAGTTTGAGTATTAACCCGGTACACTCCCTCCCAGGATCTGCCAGGATACAGGAAGCCTCTGAAAACAGCCCAGACAAGCCCATGGTAACTAACACCAACCAGCCAGCTCTGTCACCATTTGGAGTCTTGGTGACTCCTTCAGCTAAGAATGTGGAGGTGGGCACTGGAGGCAGCGGGAGGCCTCTTGAGAGAGGGTGGCCTGGGAGTCCACAGCCCACCTGAAGGCCAGGCAGTGTTTCTGCTGCCTCTCGGTGATGAGTAAGGTCAGGTCCCTGCAGCAGTACCGCTGGTAGCAGGTCCCGCAGCAGAAGGTGAAGAACTCGCAGTCAAATCCCGGATGCCAGGAGCCATTCCGGTCCAGATACCACAAGCAGTCTTCATTCGCTAGCGCTGCGGGGCAGGGGTTTGGGTGCCCAGTGGACACCAGTCCAATTTAGTTCTGGCCACCCTCAACCCCACTGCCTGGGGAAGCTGAATGCTCACTTTTGTTTCCACTCTGAGGGGCTCGGCCTCGAAACTCTAGAAACACCCTCTTCCTGAAGCTGAACCCCGTGCCTGGGGTCAGGTTCCCACTGCCTGACCTCCCAGCGCCCTTTCTTCCTGCTCCAGGGGTACCTGAGAAGCGTTTGGGGCGCATGGACAGCCGGAGGACAGCCCGAGGATAGTCTCCAGGGACACAGCCCGGTCCCTTTAACCCCTCCCCGATCCCGCCCCACCTCACTCATCCCGTGTGACTCCCCATCCCTTACCCAGAGGAGTCCCCAGCACCAGCAGGACGACGGCAGCCAGCGGCGCGGCCCCGCGGGGCACCGCGGGCGGCATGGCAGGAGGGGGCTGGGCGCGGCCAGGACGGCCTGAAAAAGGGGCCGCAGGACAAAGCTGGACGAAGCCGGCCGGCGGGAGCTGCAGCACCGCCCAGCCCGAGGACAGGCTCTGGCTTCTCTCCCGCCTCCTCGGGGCGGGACTAACGCCCCGCCCGCAGTAACCCTGCCCAGGCCCCGCCCAGGGGTCTGCCCACCAGCGACGCCCACCCAGCCTCAGCACCAGTTGGGAGCCCCTCACCCCAGGAAACAGCCCTGCTCTCCCTGTCCCCGACAGTGCAATGACTCCTCCAGTCTGAGTCCTTAAGGGCACAGCCAACAGCTGGGCACGGCGGTCAGGGAGGCCCTGCTGTGCCCTGCGCCCGCCCCTCTCCTGAGACCAATCATTATCCCAGACCCCAGAAACTGATCCTGGTGCCACCTCCTAATGTCCAGCTCATGGACCAACCCTGGAGGGGCATGGGCTGCACCTTCCCTTGTGTGGGATCTCCTTTGCTGTAGTGTCCAGTCTTGGATGTCCTGCAGGGGGAGGAGAGGGGCAGAGTCACCCTGCCCCCATTCCTAGAAACAGGCACCCATTGAGAGAAAGTTCAGAGCTGCTTTGTCCCTGTCGGTGCCCACAGGCCTGGGCCCTGGCAGCTGCACTGGCTCCCTGAGATGGCTCCTTCCTGCTCTGAATGGACAGCTCTCCGTCTGTGGCCTCACTCCTCACCAGTAGGGATGGCCCGAGCCACTTGGGACCCATCCCGTTAAACACTTTACAGTGGAAACCTTTTTCTTTGTGGAGCCAGCCTGCAAACATACTGCATTAGCTATCAGAACCAACACAGGCTAATTACAGGTGGAGGGTATCAGGGTAGGAAAAGCCGATCCTACCTTTACAAACTTACGGAGAGTGGCTGGAGCACTTAGAGGTCATAGCCTATGCGCCAACAAACCAGGTTTAGCCACTCATCCTCAAGAAGTCAATGAAAAGAACCAAATTAATAATGAAAAACAGAACCAGGAGATTTATTCAATATGCTCACATTGAAAGAGGGACAAGGAGATCCAGTGGTACCTCTCCACCCCTGAGCCCAGTAATTCTCAGCCTTTCTTTCTCTCTCTCTCTCTCTCTCTCTCTCTCTCTCTCTCTCTCTCTCTCTCTCTCTTTCTCTTGGTTTTTCGAGACAGGGTTTCTCTGTAGCTTTGGAGCCTGTCCTGGAACTAGCTTTTGTAGACCAGGCTGGCCTCGAACTCACAGAGATCCGCCTGTGTCTGCCTCCCAAGTGCTGGGATTAAAGGCGTGTGCTACCACTGTCCTACTTCTGATGGTCCTAAGTGACCTTTATGAAAGGACTGTCTTAAACCTGAAGGGATCATAACCCAGGTTGAGAGCCATTTTCCAAGTCCATCTTGGGGGTCCTCAAATGAGGGTAAAGTTTAGATAGTGGGCAAGATATTTGCCTAACCTAGTGGTCCAGGCAAGGGGTGGTTCTGCTGCCCATCTGTCTCAGTTCTCAGTTTCTCCTGCAACGTAATCTGCCAAATTGTAAACCTTTCACCATGAGACAAGTTCCTCCTCTGGATGCCCCCAGGCCTTCACCAACTCCTCACCCAGTTGGAGATTTCTGGGGAAATTCAAATTTCTTGGGGTCCATTCTTTCAGTAGTCTGGTAGCCAAAGAGGGGACGCGAGTGTCTAAGCCTATGTTCACTGTGGCCAGACAGGTCATTATAGAGTGCCATGATCGTGGCTTGCTCTGCACGCATTACTCTGACCAGCACTACCAATCAAGTGAAGCAGAATAACGGCGACCTTCGTCTCCTGCCATGTACACTTCAAACATTTTTTTTTCATATGCATGACTGCTTGCCTGCATGTACACGTCTGGTGCCCTCAGAGGCCAGATGAGAGCATCTGATACTCTCGAGTTACAGACCATTGTGAACCATCATGTAGGTGCTGGGAACCAAGCCTGGGTCCTTGGCAAGAGCATCAAGTGCTCTTAACCACTGAGTCATCTCTGCAGCCCACGCCACAAGGTGCTCCAACGCTTGGACAGCTACCTCATCAGAATCTTTGCACAACTCCACTAGCTAAGCCAGGTTGGTAAATAGTTTTTCTCAACATCATTTCACCAACAGAGACTCCAGTATGTTCAAGGTTTCTTTAAGGTAACATAGTAAATGGGAGAGAAAACAGAAGGACCCATGATTTCTAGACGGGTGGAATCTTGACTCGGAGCTGACAACCGCTGACAGAAAACGTTTCTGGCGCTCTGGATGAGGGACTGGAGGCCATAGAGAGAAAGCCAAATAAGTGAGTTAGGGAAAGGGAAATAACAGAGGGATTTCCCTGGGGGTCTTAGTCGGTGGTGGCATATCCTTCCAGGAGAGGGAGCAGGAGGAGCATGACTGATAGGCGGGCCAGTCATCAAAACCACTGCCAAGGACATTTCTTGACTCATTGCCATTTATGCCAGCACTTTGTCCTTCTTCTTCCTGTACCAGCTCCACGCATGCAAGGGCCACTGTCACCAAATTTTGGCAATAGGTGCTCAGCAAAGAGCTGTCCTTTCTGTTTGAAGTTGATTCTCTTGCTCTCTTCTGGATGTGTGTACTTTTGATCCCACATCACCTGTCTCTGCATTATTTGGTATCTTTAGTTTCTTTCTTTCGAGACAGGGTTTCTCTGTGGCTTTGGAGCCTGTCCTGGAACTAGCTCTTGTAGACCAGGCTGGCCTCGAACTCAGAGATCCGCCTGCCTCTGCCTCCCGAGTGCTGGGATTAAAGGCGTGTGCCACCACTGCCCAGCTAGTTTCTTTTTTAAAAAAAAACATAATTGCTTTTATTTATTAGTGTGTGGGAACAGACATGAAGTCAGAAGACAAATTATAAGAATTTGCTTATTTTCTTCCATCACATAGGATCTAGGGATTTAACTCAGATCTTATCAACTGATCCTCACTGTCCCATTTTTTTTTCCTTCTTTTTTTGAGACAGACAGACACAGGCTGGCCTTGCCTCAAATTCCTAAGCCTCAACCATTGTGCTTCAGGCTTCTGAGTGCTAGTGTAAGCACAATACCTTCCACTTCTCAACGGGCACTTCTTAGAAAGGGATGTTGAAGCACTGAAATGAATAGTTAGGATGAGCTATGGACCTGAGTCCTGAGAGGTCATGGAGCAAGGATTGAGGAATGTGTGTGAAGACTGGGGACCCCAGAAGGAGCTGTCCAAATCCCAAGTCTTCCCTAATCTTCAAGTAAGGGGATGCGGGAACATCATCCTCTGACCAAGTCAGACTTTCCGGGCTCCTTATCTGTGACTAGATGAGACAAAATAAGGCTTGGTCAGTAGGAGGCTTGCAGGGTGCATGTGACTGAGGCATTAGGCACTAATATTGCAAATGAGCACATTCCATTGTACAGATGAACTGAGCTGAGGAGCTGGAGAGATGGCTCAGTGGTTGAGAGCACTAAGTGCTCTTCTAGGGGACCCAGGTTCAATTCCCAGCACCCACATGGCAGCTCACAACTCTAATTCTAGGATCCAACACCTTACACATACAGGGAAAACATCAATATACATAAAACATAAATAATTTTTTTTTTTGTTTTTTCGAGACAGGGTTTCCCTATGTAACAGTCCTAGCTGTCCTGAAACTAGCTCTTGTAGACCAGGCTGGCCTTGAACTCACAGGGATTCACCTGCCTCTGCCTCCTGAGGGCTGGGATTAAAGGCGTGCGCCACCATGGCCTGGCCAAATAAATTATTTTAAAAAACAAAGAAACTGAGCTGGAAAAAGCTAATTCTCTCAGCTCACACTGCTGAGATTTGAAGTTGGTCTTCTGTGACTTCAAGCCCATACCCTTGAGATCCAACCCTGTTCCTCCTTGACTGTGCTTGGCATAAAAACATGGATGCCCAGCCTCATCTCTGGCAGTCACATGTATGGAGTGAAAAGGTAGTCAGTATATCAGGATTGGGTTAAGTGGGAGAAGGACTAGACCATGCCTGTGACCTGGGGCTTGACCTCAATAGTCTTCAGAGCCATTGATTCTAGGCTTTATTAATGTGGGATTCCCCTCTGTATGCTGTGAATACCATTGGTTAATAAAGAAACTGCCTTGGCCTGTTGATGGGGTAGAGCAGAGCTAGGCCGGGAAAACGAAACTGAATGCTGGGAGAAAGGAGGTGGAGTGAGAGAGAAGCCATGGAGCCCCACCGGAGATGGATGTCGGAACTTTACCTGGTAAGCCACAGCCACGTGGCGATACACAGATGAATAGAAATGGGCTAAATTAAGATATAAGTAGCTAGAGCTAATGGGCCAAGCAGTGATTTAAATAATATAGTTTCTGTGTGGTTATTTCGGGGCTGGGTGACTGGGACGAATAAGCAGCCACCTACAACACTTCATGCCCAGTCCAGGCTTCTCCAAACCTTCCGTGCTCCTTTCTGGAATACTTCCAGCTACTTGACCATGTACCCTGTACCCTTAACTGTGATTTAATGTCAAATCCTCTTAAGAACTGGCTATATTCTCCTTGAAGGTCACAGCAAGGAAAAGAAAGGCCCAGGAAAGCACTAGGAACACGGCCAAGGTCATGGTTGAACTGGGAACTGAAGGGACTCAGGTCTCTCCTAGCGCCCATTCCTTCAGTATAAGCAAGTGTATCAATTATGTTTCTTGCTATAAGATTCTGTCCTCTATATTTGTTCTTGTGGTAATAGGCACCTTTGGTGGTGGTGGTGGGGAAGGTCAAGGGTAGGTGACCAGTGTGGGGTGCCATCTAAAAAGCGATGCTCGTCCCCTAGAGACTGTCTTTTTAGGAGTGCCTGTGCCTCTCGGAGCGCTGGGCTCCTGCTTGTCTGCAGTGTGCTCAGGAACTGGAGCAGAGCTTAGGCAGTTTGGACTCCAGGCTGCAGGATGAAGGCAGTAGGTGCATGGGCTTGGGTTGTGTGAGCAACCACCTTCTCAGGCAGCCTCAGTCTGGCCTTAGGAGCTGGCCCTGGCAGTGGGGCGTCCGGAGAGTGCCAGGTTATCTTTAAATGGCACTTTACTCAGCCTGCAGCTCTGCCAGCTGGGCAGAGTGGGAGCAGACAAGTGTTATTTTGAGATCCGCAAGTGCATGGCGAAGGCTGTTTACAGCTTTCCTGTCTGGCCCCTCCTGGGGAGGGCATGGGGCCTCAGCACTCAGCGCTCCAGCTGGGGTCTGTTTTCAGCCGTCCTAGCACAGCCAGGAACTGTTGAATTTGGATGCACAGGGCCTTTCTTGAGGGACTGGCTCTCCTGGGGGCAGGTTTATGTGATGATTCCATTAGATTCAAGACCACACTAATGAGCTAAATCTAATACTGTAAGCCTCACTTCAAAACGATTGGTATCGCTCTGACTTTGATTCTTACAATCGCTCTGTAGAACCAATGGACCTGTTCTGTGGATTTGGAAGCGTCGACAGAAAATTTAATAAAGCTTGCCAAAATTACTGAAGCTGGTAAGTGGCCCTGCCAGAACTTAAGAATCTAGCCTGACTCCAGAGCCCATGCTGTGAACCATAAACTCTGTGTAAGTTTTGTTCTGTCTGATACTTCCTGACTGCCAGCTAGAAGTTACCTGATCCCCTGGTCTTGGTTCCCTCATGTGGGAAGATGTGGTACAGTCAGACCTGCTAGAACCCCAAAGCCAGAGTTTAGCAGAGATAGCAGTCTATCCTGTCTTTTATCTGGTCTGGAGAGCTTAGGGTCATGCAAAGGGTTCCGGTCACCCTTACTGGTCTGGCTTCTCTACAGTGACTGAATAACCTTGCAGGCACAAGAAAGGAGCTGCCGGGGAAACAAGAACTCAGAATTTGCAACTACAAAGTCAGGTGTGAACATGATTTGTTGTTTTGTTCGAGACAAGGTTTCTCTGTGTACCCCTGGCTGTCCTCAAACTCTGAGATCTACTTGCCTCTACCTCCCAAATTCTGGGATTAAAGGCGTGCCCACCACTGCCCTGGTGAAAATGATTTTTTTAAAAAATTAAAATGGATCAAACTGAGTCTATCCTACCATCTAGTGGGAGAATTTAGTATGTTATGGTTTAACTTTCCTTCCAGGATCATGAAGAGGTCTTGGGCCTTATGTAGTACAAAAACCTCCAGGGTAAGCATTTCAGGCCTATTTACACTGGTTTTAACATAAGCTCATATATGCAGTTCTGGCCTGTGACATACCCTAGGTAGAGCTCTTCAGGTATCCCATGCAGCCTTCTCCAAAGTCCTCCCTTCACCAGGCACTCAGCCAGGATCAGCAGACTCAGGGACTTCCTCCTGTGGGAGGCTAGGCCCTCCTTTCATGGCTCCTCACTCCAGGATCCCAGCCTGCCTTCAGCTGAGCTTTTCCCTGTGGATCTACAAGTGCAGCTATCCTCAGGCAGTGGTCTGTCTCCCTGCAAACCCCCCTAAGGTAATGAATTTCAAAGAACTCACTTATGAGAATGAGAGGTGGGGAAAAAGTATAAGAAAAGCAAATCAACACACCAATCATTTGTCGCACAGATAACCACAGAAAAACTACAGAGTGGGTGACGGGTGGGCGCTGGGGCCACGCTTCTATCCTGCTCCCCAGGCAGGCCTACAGAGCTGTCCTCCCAAAGGCTCACCAAGCCTTGATTTAGCAACAGCAGTGGCATATGTGAAGTTGAACTGAGTCACAATCATTTCAAACCAGGCAAGGCGAGCCAAATCCAGCTAGCTATGTGCTGGGGGAGGGGGGGGCGGTTAGGATGGGACTCTTCTCACTTTCCGTGAGCTGGGCATCTGCTCCGCATTTTACAGCAGGGAAGCCCAGGTTCACAGGGTGGCACTCTGCCGCAGGCCCCTTTCCAGCTATATTGTTACGCCAAGACTTGAAGGGCTTCCTGGGCCTTCTCATCAGGCCAGTGGCTGCTTTCCTTCTCATTGCATATTTGCCACACAGGCATGAGAGACCTTTTGTAATCACCTAAAAACAACAACCAAAAAATGAGATCACTAGCTGGCTGGTGTTGATCCACATCATCTTCACAGAAAGGCAAATCAGTCACCAGTTTTGGAATTTTATTAACAATTGGTTACTTGCTACTGTGTGAGAAGGGGCTTTGGCCATATGACTACCAGCTAAATGCTTGGCCTCTTTGATGCTGAGGAACTCTAATATTGAGAAAACACATTTGATAGTTGTCGCCTTTGGGAATCTCTCCCTTAGCAGTCATTCAGCCTTAATGATGCTCACCAACATTTAACTGATTCTCTTCTGCCCTTGTTACAACCTTAGCACATATGCAGCTCTGCCACCTAGATCTGCTGCCAGATGGCATGGCTCTAAAGCACCCTTAGGTTCCTCTTGGGTGGTCACTTTTTCTCTAGAGGAAGCAGGCCTTGTCGGAACCTTCACCATTTGGCTCACTTATCTTTACGGCTTTATTTCTGACTAAGATCCCAGGAATCACAATACCTTAATTTTTCTTACCTGGGTGCTGATGTGGGGAGTAGAGCCCTGGTCTGGGCACCGATGTGGTGGGTAGAACCATGGTCTGGGCACTGATGTGGGGAGTAGAACCGTGGTCTATAGGCACCGATGTAGGGAGAACCCTGGTCTGGGTGCTGACGTGGGGGTAGAACCCTGGTAAAGCACTTAATGCTAATCCTGTGCTCTACCAGTGAGGTAACTCGATTTTTTAAAAAAGGGCTCACTCTGTCCCTCTGCTTGGCCTGCCTTTTTCTGTCTCCAAAGCGCCAGTAATACAGGTGTTCTACAATGCACTGCTCATTCTAACATCTTACTGTGCGCATAAAAGCTTTTAAAATGTAGTTGTTTCATGACAAACTTATTTTAGTCACTCCTTTGGAATACCTTACCCTACGCTGGTCTGTCTGGCAAATGCATAGGAGAGGTAAGAGAAACTATAAACACAGGTTTCTTGGATGTGGTAATCTCACATTGGCAGGCAACACATAGTATCTCTGCTTTACTCAATGTGCAGAAGGTAAAGGACCCACTTTGCAAGGATAGTAGGTGTGAGGCTGTTCACATAGATACATTCAGCAGGTCTAGCATTTCAGTGTTCAAATTTTAGCAAGACTGCCAGCCCTTTCTGCTGCTTTATTGAAGGGTCACCTTCTCCATGCCATTTGACTCAGCTTCAACCCCATTACCAGTAGTCCAGCTTTTTTTGGGGGTGGGAAGGGTGTGACAGTGAACACAGAACTTATTTTTCCCATAACATTTGCTTTGTTACTGGTTTCCAATTTCCTAATCAGCTTCCCCTGCTCATTTTGTAACCCTTGCTACACAATTGAACTCGCTACTCTACGTAGGCCAGGCTGACCTTGAACTCAGAGATTCCCCCGTCTCTGCCTCTTGAGTGCTGGAATTAAAGGCAGATACCACCATGCTGAGCCCTAGACTAGATTCTTGAGAAAAGCCCAAGGCATTGGCCTTCAGTTTAATAGTCACTGAAACTGACAGGAAACAGAAGAGCCAGAAATCCATCTTTTATTATTTATTTACTCAGGCACAACAGGTCTGCCTGGTAGGCTGGGACAATGCAGCACTTTTTACTGGACAGTCCCTTAATGTGCTGAAGCGCTGTAGAGTCCAGCCTTCTGAGCCACGTCACTGCTTTCCTCAACAGTTTAGTCCTTGGCTGTCCTTTTACAGAGTACTGTCATCAGTCAGGACCACTGACGGGGACAGAGATGGAAAACCTGCAGAATCACAGACAACCTAGGCCCACATGTGAGTTTTCTGGACTCTGAACACCCAGTACTTTTAGTGAGGGACACAGCACTCTAATCAAAATACTGTTGCCAATGTCCTTTTCTTATAATGACTCGATGATCTACTTGGATCCTCAGATCACCTTCTGAGAGGCTTCCTGTCACCTAAAATTTGATAAGCATTTGTTGTCTAGGTCAGTTTCTTTTGCAAATGGCTTCCAACTTCTTGGAAAGAGTAAGGTGTAAACAACCCGCCCATCGCTGCATCCAACACTCACCTCACATTCCGTCACAGAAAGAGCTCACTGTAGTTTGCTTAGCTGGTGGTGCTCCGATCTTACTCGTCAGGCTGCTCAGCATGGCTAACAAACCTAAGGTTGTTTTGTTTTGTTTTTCGAGACAGGGTTTCTCTGTAGCTTTGGAGCCTGTCCGGAACTAGCTCATGTAGACCAGGCTGTCCTCGAACTCACAGAGATCAGCCTGCCTCTGCCTCCTGAGTGCTGGGATTAAGGGCGTGCGCCTCCACAGCCTGGTCCTAAGGTTGTTTTCATTAGTGGGACTACTGGCTCTTTAGCTCACAATGAATACCCCAGCCTCAGCAACCTCTTTTCTCATGAATTCATATGCTTTTAAACCATATGCTCTAAGTTCAAGCTTCCCAGTCAATGACCTGAAGTATCTACTTCCTTTCTCAGAACTTTGTCCGCTTTTCAGCCTTCTAGTGTTTCACCTGTATCCTGGAAACCCGTCACCATCAGGAGCCCACACCTCTCTTGTTAGCTCACTGGTCATTTCTTAGTCTTCCAACAGTCAGCCCCACCCTTTGTCCAAATGAAGTTGGCTCTCATAGGAGACAAAATAGGAGCCAGAGTTCAACTATGTCACACCAAAAGTCACCAACGGAACTCTAGTCCTGCTCTTAGGAACAGTCAACAGGATAAGGAAATTCATTGTGTACCTGCTGCAGAAGATAACTGCTTTGAAAACACAAGCATCTGTTCATTAAGGGACCTAAGACCCTCCATGTCCAACCAGTTGTATGTTGGCATGGATGGCTTCCTAGAGGAACTTGAACCTGTTTTTCAAGTTTTCCTAAGGCAGGAGCTCAGTCTTCCCATTAAAAGTAAAGCATGAGAACAAATGAGAAGCCCTTTGGACTAATTATGGCACTAGACAGAGGAACCGTTCTAATTAGCAGTCTCAGAAGGAACCCAAATCACTGTCAGCATATGTACTGGAGGTCTCCAAGCTTTCTCAAACTCAGCAGGTCAATGCTGCTAACCTGGCACCATTCTAACATGTCAAAACCACTGGACAACTTAATTGTGTGGAATGGTCTACTGTTTTAGCACCAAATTCAATTGGCTTTGAGGTCAACTGTGGAGCAAGTTTCCAAAATTCCTACTGTGGTTTTCTGGGCAGGTATGCTATCATTTCTCTTTTTCAGGGACTCCACCTTCAGGAGGGAAAACAGCAGGGGCAGAGGTCAGCCAGAAGACAGCTCCCCACACCTTCTCAGGCTCTTACAGGAGCTTCAGTGGGGGCCTGAGCTCAAGGCTGAGCGCTAAGGACATCAATAAGCTGCCTCCTCCTTAGGGTCCCATGAAAAGCCTTTTAGATGAAATGTTACCCTGTTATCTGTCTGCTGAAGAATGAAGCTCAAGTCACTTCTACATTCCCTTTCTTTTTGTTAGAGCATCACCCAGAGAAAAAGCTCTGGCTATTAAAAATGGAGTCCCAGGTATGAGCACTATCAAACAAAGGGAACACTGGGTTACTACTCTGCTCTTCTTAATCTTCACTCATTCAATTCTTAACACAAGGAAAACCCATTGAGGGATGTCCCTTACTTTTGCAGGACTGGGGACTGAACCCAGGGCTATCAACATGCTGTACCACTGACCTTTTAAACATATTTGAATGAAAAATACCAGTTCTCTAAGATTTTTGAGCTCTTTGCCAAATCACAGTAGTATGCCAAAATAGGCTCTGCTAATGCTTTCTTCTGCTTTTACTTTCCTTCTAAAGGGAATAAACAGAAGGTAGAGGTGCTGAAACACCTTATAGTATGCAGACTAAATTCATTTGTAAAGATTGCTTTACTGTCCTAGAAAAATACATGTTGCAAATTCGAGGGCTACAACTCAACCACTTTGGAGGCTTCCTGAGGGATGGGGTAACCTTTGCATATCAGGCTGTGTAACCACAGAGCCTGTACAGAAGAGGCATATTAAATATAGATGGGTCAGGCAGATTTAGAAATAAAAATCTTTTTCCTGATTTTTTTTTTTTCCTAAAAAAGAAAGACAAGTTACCATCTGTCTGGCTTATTTTGTGTGTGCATGTATATATAGAAACAGCCTGGGGGGAGGGGCTGTGTCATGCAATGAAGCAGAGATGGAAAGATGGCTCCTTTGACAGAGGAGCCTTAGTGTTGCATGAGGGAAGCATGGAAGGGGGTTACTGCAAAGGGCTCAGTATGTGGCTGCTCCAGCTTGTTTTTACCAAGAACCTAGAGCATCAGGGGCTGAGGGTAGAAAGCATAATGATCTCTCAAGGGACTCCTATCTGAATACATCAGATATCCTATGAAAACAAACAAGTATGTTTCTGAATATAAATGGTAGTGACTTCCTGTGCTCCTGAGGTGGAGCAAAATTATCAGGAAGCCATAATCCTTCTAGGTATCAATGTTTCTGGTCTGGCCAACAAAAGATGCTCGGAATGGAGGTGGCAGCTAGGGAATAAAACAGTTCCAGATTTGGGTATCTTCACAGGGCTTTGAGAAATGTCCTTTGTTTTAGCATTTTTAAATGCTAGCCTTGGTGAGCAAGGACTGAGTCCTCAGTGTCACTGTCGAGGCCATAGGCCAGGAAGCCACTCCAGACTGAGAAAAAGTGCATCTCAAGACCAGCGAGGGCTGTAGAATGGTCTGTGGCTGGGCCAGGAGAGGGAACACGGGCTGAAGACTCCCATTTTTAGATGCCGATGGTCTGCAGAACCCGCCTCTCGTTGTCATTAAGGTGGCACGAAAACATTATGTAACAGGGCTGCTGAGCAAACTGGCAAAGGAAGTCGGTGAGATATGCCTGGAGGAAGGAAGACAGTGGCATTACTACAGGTCCCCAGGGCCAACAGGTGTGCAGTAGGTAAGGACCAGCAGCAAGTGGAACAGGAATGCTGGCTTTCAGACAGATGCCAGCTTCCTAAGGGGAGGTTTCCGTTCTTGGATCTAACATACAACCCAATGACACAATGCCATAGGGAACCAAAATCATTTCCAAGGCTCTATCTCCGATTTCACCCAGAGAACTTTCACAAGGCAACCTCAGAAGATGCATCACAGCTGGTGCAGAATACTGGATGAAAACCCCAGCACCCCTCTCCATGGCCTCGAGCATGCAGATAGCAACTCCACCTCCACTTTATTGTAGTTCTCATGAAGAACTGTGAATGGTTTTGAAGCCATATTTTGTTTCCATGGCTTGAAATGCATTATCACTTGTAAGACATCTACAGACACCCTCACCTGCAGATCAATCTGATAGAGAGGGTCCTTCAGGGCGTCAGGGTCCTCTTCCTCATCATCTTCATAGTAATCCTCCTCTGTTAGACATAGCCAACACAGGGCGAGTCAGGACAGAGGCCCATCATCAGACCTTTGGTGGCATTATCACCCCATGGCTAAGGCAGAAGGAGCAAAAGCCCAAGAAACCACCCCTTGTAAGCCCACATCTCCTCTTGCTCGGGTAACCCATTCTTGGCACCAGTGTGCACAGAAAAGGTATTTACCATATTGTCCTGTCTTTTCTCAAATGGCTTACCATATTTACTTGTAGCAAGGATATCAGATAAAAGCTGGCCAGCTAAACCATCCTCCTCCTCTTCTTCCTCTTCCTCCTGGTCCTCCCACATATCATTGGAGTCATCTACTTGAAGATGAAAAGCAGATGAAACAGTCATACATTTTCCCTCACAAATCTTAACAGGACAAAACAGAAGGCCCAAGGGTCTCTACAGCATAGACTGCCATCCTCTCCAATGTGAAAGAACCAAAGATGGCCAAACCTTCCCAATGAGTTAATGGAAGAACTAAAGTTTCAAAGAAGGGGTAGAGTAGGCAGCTTGCTTCCTAGCTGCCCCCACCTTCAACCTTTGTGAGAATTAATATAGCCCGGACAGTGCCAGACATGGAGCAGCTTTTCAATAACATCCCCGCCACACCCTTTAAATCTGTGCCTAATAAACCTAATTGATCCAGATTAAAGTCTCTGGAAGTAAGAGCCTGGTGCACCTTGACTCCACTCAGCAGTAGTGGCCTGGCGAGCCGCATTGGCCTCCATGACGTTGGAGAGCTCATTGATAATCAGCTTTAGGATCTTGACCAACAAAGGAATGTTTGTCCACCGCTCTGGATCTAGGAAGGAAGTGAAAAGACCTCCAGTCAGGGAGACTGTCACCGGCAGCACCTCATCTTTCCTACAGTTCCTCTCATATCCTCTCAGATGATCTCCACCATCTCTCACTACATCCAGGAAGCAAAGAATAATTTACATTTAATTCTGCCTGGTGTTTTATGTAACAGCTAAGAAATAAGGAGACGTAAGAGAGTTCTGGGATTAGAGATCAGTTGCTAAGTAACAGAGCCGAGCCTCAGAATGGAAGCTGGGGAGCATTGTCCCCAAGATTATTTGCCCCAATTTTCAACAAGAAGGATCCATACATTCCGATTTATTTGTGCTTAGGTTTCTGCTTCTTCTTTATGAAACCCACCAATAAAAATGCAGACCTACTGCAAACTCTTAAAACCCTGCAGAAATGGAAGCCTTACTCACTTTTGGCTGACTTGGAGCGGGTACGAATGCCTTCATCCATGTTGTAGATCTCCTCTCCCTTCACACGGATATCTTGTAGCCGCTTGTCATCTGCATTGATGCCATGTTGAAGCAGTTTACATAGTGCTACAGAGCTGGGGAAGAGCCAGAGGATGACAGTCAGCACCCATCCAGAGCTCACTCTCAGAAGATGAAGACCCTCCCGCTGATGGGGAAACTTCTTTTCACAACTAATTAGGAGAGTAGCAGCGTTCAGCTGAGAATGGGATTTGGTGCCCATGAGGTGGTCTACTGTTATCTGCTCAGCTTGAACAAGGTTAGGGTGAGGAAGTCATACACAATAGCTGTCTACAGTAATGAGGTAATTTAGTAATGAGTAATTTAGGTAATGAGACCCAATTGAATAATCCTAGGCAAGAGAAGTTAGGGATTTAGCTACGTGGTAGAAGCCTTGCCTAGCAAATTCAAGACCCTGGGTTTGGTTCCCAGTACCAGAAAAATAAGACAGAAGTCTAGGCTACAGAGTTATAAAGCAAAGGCTCGGTTTATAAAGGCGAATAAGCCACTATCTGTATTTAACTAGGCAGAGTCGGCTCTTAGCAGAAATCAGAAATATACATTCTACTCTGTGGATTGTTTTATTGGGAATTTCACCATGAAGATATTCAAATATAAGGGTTATCAAGAAAGATAGGACGGAGACCACAGGGACAGCTTGGCGTGACAAACAAAAATAAAGTGCAAGTCAGGGAAGAAAGATTTAAATGTGAGTAGAAGCCGAAAGCTCGGAGCAGAAAGATAGGGTCCTACCTAACTTTGCCTTCGTACTGTCCATAAAATAGATGCTGCCGGCTTGTCCACTCAGCCATCACAAACTCCAGGGCAGGTTTGCCAGTTGGTCCTGGGAGGCTACACAAGAACTCCAACAGAGGTTCCAGCTGAGTGTGCACCAGATGAGCAAACACCATGATCAGAGACTAGAAGAGAACAAGAGGGTGTCTGTTTCAGGAAAACAGATTCCATAGACACAGGCCCAGTCAATAAAGAAACAAGAGTCTGGGGCTGGGCATGGTGGTGCACACTCTTGATCCCAGTACTTAGGAAGCAGAGGCAGGCAGATCACTGAATTTGAGAGGCCACCCTGGTCTACATAGAGAATTCCAGGCTAGCCAGAGCTATACAAAGAGACCATTAAAAAAAAGAAGAAAAAGAAACAGTTTGGGCTGGAGAAATGGGTCAGTGGTTAATGACACCATTGTTCTTGCCGAGGAGCTGGGTTCGGTTCCTAGTATCCACAACCATTTATAATTCTAGTTCCAAAGGACTGGACTCCATATACTTGTGTGTGTGTGTGTGTGTGTGTGTGTATGTATATGTATATACACACACACATTCATGCAAGGGAAACACTCATATCTTTATATAGAGCAGAGTCTATTCATAGGACAGAACATGAGGCTGTCTTTGCTCATGTTTCTTGGGCCAGAGCAGATCCAATTTTACTCAACTGTTCTACAAGGATAGAGAGAGAGTCAAACAACTCAGGGCCCACATACTCAATTGATTCCCTGTCACCCATGCAGACAAAAGCCGAGTACCCTACTGCTCTTACCTGCATGACACTGAGTGTCTCTGCTTGCTGCATCTTACTGAGGATGGCACGAAGAATCTGGTCCAGATTCTCCCCAAGCTCCCGCCCTGCCTTTGAGATGAGAGTGGAGACCAGACGGCCCACAAAGGCTGCAGTGAACTCGGAAGTTCGTGGGTCCAGGAGCTGGCTCACCACTTGCATCACATACCATAGTCCATTGTGACCTTGCTCATCATGCCACTGGGCTACCTGTTCCAGTGTCACTGATACATAGGCCCGCAAGCACTCTCCACCATTCTGTGGAAACAAAAGTGAGAGGAATAGACGCAGGGAGGCCCCCAGACTGTTACTGACAGAGGTCTATGTCTCATGGGAGCAGTAAGCCTATAGGGTTCATGTGGCTCCTAACACTAGATGCAGGAATTTGTTACAGATAAAGACAGGCACTAATACAATCCTTCCTTTACCCAACCAGCTATCTCATTACAAGGGCCAGTCACCAAGCAAGCTGAGGTTTAACTGTAAAGATTTATCTTTGGTAGTGAAAAAAACTTCTTAGATGTAGCAATAATCAGGAGTATTAAAAGGTTTTCATGAGATCTCACACAAATCACTGTTTGCCTAGAAATTTCCAATCTGACCAGTATCTACTATCATTTGCCTATACTATAAAGAACCGAAAAACAACCAACACATCCTTCACCAGGTCTATCGCTTTGTTGACTGTAGCAACAGAATCTTCAGAAGAGTCCCAAGGCACCAAGTCTGACACCTAAGCTCCTCTACAGCATCAATAACCAAACACAGCCAGCCAGATATCTGACATTTCACACTTTTTAAGGCTGTAGCAGACCTCAGAGCAAACCAGGCTTCTCTAACTAAGTTTGGAGTCGAGAGAATTTATTTCAAAAGCATAATAATCACATGTCACTACTATATGTCTATGGCTGGGAAACTGTTTTCTCTCTAATTTCTGAGTCTCACATACCTGCATGGTAGCATTATCATCCGTGTGAAGGGTACATTGTGCCACAGCAGGGAAGGCTTGACAGATAAGGAGCTGGGAAAGGGGAGGCTTTGTATTTCGAACTACTGTGGTCAGGATATCAATGGCTGTCTGAAAGAAGAAAAGTCAAATTACTTTTGGGGTGGGGAGGTACCTAGCAGCCAAGATGCCTGTTAGGTAGTTGGAACTCTCAGTGTCATTATAGTGCTTATGGTTTATTAGCCATGGGGTGGGTGGTATTTGACAGTGGTTAGGGGGATGTTTTAGTTGGTAAAGCATTTCTCTTGTCACATAAAGAACTGACTTCTACCCCCAGGATCTGTGTAAAAAGGCAGGTATGGTGGCATGGGTGCTTATAATCCTAGTGCTGGGGAGGCAGAGAAAGGAGGGTCCCTGGTGCTTGCTGGCTAATCAGCATACCTTACTTAGCAAGTCTCAGATTGAGAGATCTTGTTTCAAAGGAGGGAGACTGTGTTCCTGATGACACCAGAGGTTGTCCTCCTGCCCCCACATGCATACATAGACACACATGCATTGGGGGAAAAGCTACCAGTGGTGCATGCCTGTAATCCCATCATTGGGGAGCGATAGAGGCAGCAGATCTCTGTAAATTCAAGGCCAGCCTGGCCTATACAGCTAGTCTAGAGTTAGACCATGCCTCAGAACACACCATATTCTCACTCCCTTTTGGTTTTCCGAGACAGGGTTTACTCCTGTCCTCATGGACAGAGTAGCTCAGTATAAAATAACATCCCAAGTCTCCAATGCTCTTCCTGTCCATAGCTGGGACCTGGCAGAGTTCTCACTCTTTCCTTCTCTCACTCACACATCTTGTAACCACTTACCGCACAGAGCCCTGCAGGGATCTTGTCTGCTGGGGCCTGCATTATGCTGACCAGAGTGGGAATCAGCCTCATCTGCATTGGGCCTTGACAGGCTTCAATCTGCGACAGCTCCTTGAAGATGTCCTGAGCCAGCGAGGCGACAACAGGATCTGAAGTGGATAAGGCAACATGGAGTCCTGTCTACTCTGCTCTAATGATGCTTGTTTCTTGTTCTACATCTAACGTAAGTTAAAAACGTCTGCACAAATTATATCTCACACACTCGGGAAGTGGAGCAGCCAGTCATATAGATCGCTTGAAGAAGAACAAGGGGATGCTAAGTCTTCAAAAGATATAATGTTTTCATCAGGGAATGGACTTTTTAATAGCTACTCTTAAAGTTAAAGTAGGCTTTTCTTCTGGGGCACCTGGAATGATAATGAAACCAAATGATAAAAGCCTCCAAACCAAAAAAAAAACAAAAACAAACAAACAAAAAAACCCACTGATACTTTGTTAAGAAGATAAGAAAGCTGGGTATGGTGGTGCACACCTTTGATCCCAGCACTTGGGAGGCAGAGGCTGGCAGATCTCTGTGAGTTTGAGGCCAGCCTGGTCTATACAGTGAGTTCCAGGACAACCAAGGATACAGAAAGAGACCCTGTCTGGGAAGCAAAAAAAAAAAGAAGATACGAAACTTCAAACACGGTTGCCTCCAGGCTCTCACACATTCTATTTTTTTAAAAAAATATTTATTGGATTTATTTATTTATACTTATTGTATGGATGTTTTACCTGCATACATATTTGTGTTCCACATGCCTGCAGTGCCCAAGGAGACCAGAGGAGGATGGATGTCTCCCTTGGAACTAGAGTTCCAGAAGGCTATGGGCCATCGTGTGAGTGACTGAACTGGGGGTTCCCTGGCAGAGCAGCCAGTGCTCTTAACTTCTGAGCCACCTCTTTTGTTCCTCTTACACCTTTTCAAGAAGTCACACGTATTTCTTAGGGAGCAGCCATTACAGACAGGAAGAACTCCTAGGGCCCTACCTGTAGCAAAATGTACAGCTCTCAAAATGCAGAGCTTCATAAAGAAATGGAGCTTCTTTTCGGTGTCTGTTTTGAGGAGGGGTCTCATTATATACCCTTTAACCTGTAGCCTCCAGCCTTAGCCCAGAGGGCTAAAATCACAGGTGTGCAGTGCCTGGTTAAGAAATGGAACTTCATGGTTTTACTTACATAATAAAAATACCCTCTTTATGCAGCATGAAAAGATAGATGCAGTGTATACTAAGGTATGTGTTAAAAGTAACTACAGCATTGCCTGTAATAGAAAAACCAAACAAACAAAAAAGATCTAGCTCTCCATTAACAGAATGGGTAAATAAAAGATATAGTCTTTTCATAGAGAACCAATGAAGCCTAAAATGAGTAAGAGATCAACAAGCATGTTCTTCCGGACACATTTTTCAAGTAAAAAAAAAAAACAAAAAAACAAAAACCCAACCAAATAAATTAAATAACATGTTTCGTAGAATGTACAAAATGTTTGGTAGGATATATATTTCTACATGTCTTTTAGCTTCAATAGTGAAAACAAATATCCTTAATATTTTTTCCAGTACATAGGTGCAACTATACTGACCATAAAAACTTAAAATGCTGAAAAGTATTAAAGGAGAGAAAAGCCTGTAATCCTACCACCTAGAGATAACCTTCTGATATATTTTCTCCTGGCATTTTTCCCCCAGTATACAAAGCTACACACATATCCTCTTTTAAAACCAGAAACTAAAACTTCATATATTTTATGCATGTTCTGGGGGAAAACTATCTTTTTGCTTAACTTTTACTATTATTAAAAAAAAAAAATCCATGCTGGGTATGGAAGCTTGTGTGTATAATCCAGCCGCTGGGAGGAGGAGGAAGCAGGGGATGGCAGGGCCAAGGCCAGGCTAAGCACATAAGGGCTCAAACTCAAGGATGGGAGGTAGCTTGGCAGCATAGCACTTGCTTCACGTGTGCAAGGTTTCTTTGCACGTTTCCTTAGCATTTTCTCCCCCAGGGCTGGAGATCAAACCCAGGGTCTGGTACATGCTAGGTAAGGGCTCTACTACAGAACCACACTCCCAGTTCCAGATCTCCTTTTCAAGCCCAGGGTCTGATATGCGTTAGGTAAGGGCTCTAGCACAGAACCACCACCCCAGTAGTAGGATCTCCTTTTCCAGACAACTCAGGAAGTTATTTACTCTCCTACTCCATCATCAGTTTTGAATTACATCTTTTTGTGTTAGTCTTACTATCTTTCTTGGTCCTTATGAGAATAAAATGACAGAAACTGGTTTTCTATTTTGTAATGCAGCTGTATCTATATGTATTTCTTTGCTATGCTGTTAAGATCATCGGACTCCAGGGACAGCTTCCTAAACCCACCAGTCACCATTTCTTTTGGCACTTCTCATCAACACAGCTTCCTGATGGCATACCATTACTGTACTTCAGGAAAATGGCGATGGTGAAGGGACAGATTTTGCTTTCCACGCTTGCTGTGAATTCTGGGTCAACAGTACAAACGATGCACAAGGTCTCCATCACTAGGTTGAGGACCTCTGAGCTGAACTGGGCTGCTAGGTGAATTAGTCCATCAAGGACGCTGGGGAGGAAGGGCTGAAGCACGTGTGTACTCTCTGAGACTTTCAGTTGATCACAGTAACTAGAGAGAGAGACAGAGAGAAATATATAATTAAGGGTCATAAGCAGACCCTTCAATTCTTAGGCTTTCCGATCTTATATGACATATGCATACATAGCTTTATAGAGGCACTTCTATAGTTAGCTATGGTTTTATGTCTTTGTGTAGCATATTACATGAATATCAGCACCTCTAATTCTACCTTCTTAAAATATCTACTTCGCTGAGGATTGAATCCCCAGCGAAGCAGATTATTTTGAAAAAAGTTCATTCCTCTCCGGTGATGAGGCAAATCCAGTTATAGCATCACACCCAAACTATTAAGATACCAGGTTAAATGTCTTATGAGTCCTCAGACCACCGTGTTAAACTGCCAAGGTTGGGATGTATAAATCCCAGTGACCTGGGCTGGCTCCCCAGACACTACACAGGAGGAAGAACCGTTTCCTGGAAGTTATTCTCTGGCTTCCACCTGTGTGCAGTCGCTCATGGCCAGCCTGGGCTACACAGTGAGACCCTGTCTCAAGAACAAAACAACTCACAAAAAGAAAAAACAAAAACAAAAAAACCCAAATGTAGTCTTAAAACATCTTTTCATTACAATTGTATAACAGGAGACTATTTTTTAATTTCCATGTAACAAATTTTGTGCTATGAGTTTTTGGGGGGGACAAAAATGAGTTTAATTTATGTAACAGTCTTATGTGTACTTACAAAGTTAAGACTTTACCTTTGGGGTCTAAACTTCTCTATGCAGGTCTATTCACCTCTTAATCAACAAATATTTAATGAATATTGCTTACTGTCTCTCACAGGATACAAATGTTACAAACATATTGTTTAAACCCTCACTTTCCCTCTTTTCTGATGGGGATGGAGTTCAGGGCTTTGCATATACCGGGCAAATTCTCTACCACGGAACTACACCTCCAGTCCAATGCCCTTTTTCAGAATGGTAGAACTAGGGGATGAGCTAGCTGGTGAAATGGCTCAATGGAAAAGGTGTTTTGCTGACAATCCTGGGAACTGAGTTGGATCCCTAGGACCCACAGAGTGGAAAGAGAGAACCGACTGCCACAAGTTGTTCTTCGTGTGCTTTGGCATGCAGATGCCCACATGCCCTCCCTTAATTAAGTAAATTAATTTTAATTAGTTAAAAATTACAATAGAATGGCAGTAATAAATAAAAACAAAAACATTGTTTCTCTAAATAACACCCTGTTAGTAGGTAGTCAATATATTTTTTTTTAGACAGGGTTTCACTATGCAGTCTGACTGAACTGGAAATTGATATGCAGACAAGATTGGTCTTGAACCCAGAGATTCACCTGCCTCTGCCTCCAGAGTGCTGGGCTGAAAAGTGTGTGTCATTACATCCCACTCTTGTTTGTTTTATAGTTACATAAAGTTCCACAATGACCAGTGAAACCACGATTTTATGGGCTTGCATTTCCCATAGACTTGCTTTTTGCTCAGACCTTACTTCTTTCTTTTTCTTTTTAACTGTTTTGGGATCTATTTAATTCTATATGTATGAGTTTTTTGCCTGAAACAACTCATGTGTCTAGTGTCTGAGAGGCCAGAAGAGGGCGCTGTATCCTGGAACTGGAGATAGTTGTAAACCACCATATGGTCACTGCTTATTGGTTCTTCCAGAATATATTTCTTACAAATAACTGAAAAATCAAAACATTGATTACTAAGCTTACTATTCATTAACAAGTCTACACTACTTCTCTACTCTTTGCTTTAGCAACTTTGTATCCTTAGATCTTGCACTTAAAGATTAAAAGGAAAAAAAAAAAATCCTAGTTTCAGAGCTTTGTTCCTTCTCATGGCTTCCTCCCCATCTTCTACTGGCCACTACTATAGACCGCAGTAGAAACTTCTGTCTGGATTACTACAGCAGCTTCCTAGTTGATGTTTCAACTTTTAGCTGTATATTGCTATAATAATTTGAGCCAAGAAGTGAATCTTTTTAGAACAGAAAATCAGCATCATTGCCCTTGTAATTAAAACAAGATAACAAAACAAGAAACAAGAGTTCAGAGCTGATCAAAGCGAGGCGTCATTTCAGCCTTTAGAAGTTAGACCTGGGGTGGGGGTGGAGGCTGGAAAGGTAGCTCTGGGGTTTTGAACAGTTGTTCTCGCAGAGAACTCAGGTTCAATTCCTAGCACCCACATGGAAGCTCAGTTTCACAGTGCTGGACTTCCTAGTGCACAGACATAAACACAGGCAAAACAGCCATGCACATTAAACTAATACATACATAATTAATAATAAAAAAAAAAAAGCCAGTTCCCAGCACTGGGGAGGCAGAGGCAGGCATAGCTCTGTGAGTTCGAGGCCAGCCTGGTCTACAAAGGCGAGTTCAAGAATAGCCAGACCTGTTACACAGAGAAACAAAACCCAAAACAATAAAATCCCCAAATAAACAAAAAACCAAACAAACAAAAAACCTGAAAAAGTCAGTCATAAATATGACTAGAGAAATCTGACAGAAATCTGATTATGTATCAACAAATATCTTTTTTCAGAAATCATTTAAGGTAGTTTATACTGTCATATAAGCAACTGCATAGGGGAATAAATTAAAGCTGGTACAAAAGGAAAAAGCAAGGATGCTATGATGAACAAAAATGCTATATCTGAAACTCCACGGGTTGGCTCAGGCACAGTCTGCTCTTCTAGAGGACCTGCATTTGTTTTCTAGCACCCACATTGGACAGCTCACACTGCCTGTGTCTCTTGGGCCTCTAGAGATATCTGCACTCAAATGCACATGGCCACATACAAATACTAAAAACACAATGAAACTTAAAGAAAACTCCCCAGAGTAAGTCCAGCAATGGTGGCATATGCCTTTAATCCCAGCACTTGGGAGGCAGAGTCAAGTGGATCTCTGTGAATTTAAGGCCAGCCTGGTCTACAGAGTGAGTTCTAGGATAGCCATCTCAAAAGGCCAAGAAAATGCACAAAAATAAAATAAAAGCAAACAACCCCCCCCACAAAAACAAGCAAAAAAGGAGCAGTTAGTACCTCTTAGCCACTGAGCCATCTCTCTGACGCAAAGATTTATTTTTGTTATCATTTTTATAATTTTGGGTGTGTGGGGGTATGTGTGAGAATACAGGAGTTTATGGAGACCAGAGGTTTTTGAGCCCCACTAGAGCTGGACTAACAGGTGGTCATGAGCTGCCCCATCTGGGTGCTGGAACCCCCAACTCAGGTCTTCTGCAAGAGAAGGAGGCACTTTTAATTTTGCTATCTCTCCAGCCCCCCTAGGGTAGCTCTTGGAACTTATAGACAGGGTTTAGGGGATCCAGTGTCTGAGGTCATGTGTATAACTCTGTAAAGGTGTGAGTGCCCATTACTCTCGGCATTAGGGAAATCAGCAGATTACTGCCTAAGGAGTCATTGAGAACTATACATTAGGTATTAAAAATATCTTCACATTAAAGATTTTTATTTATTTTTGAGTAAATGTTTGGCTGTATGTACATTTATGTATGCAGGTGCATGTGTCTGTGTACATGTAGAGGCCAGAAGAGGGCACTGTGTTCTTTATCACTCTTCACCTATTCTATTTTGAGGCACACTCTCTTCCTGAACTTAAGGCTTGTTCTCACAGGTGACTCTCATGTCTCTTCCCACTTCCCTTGGAGCTGGAGTTATGGAAGTGTGCAGCTTGTTACACAGGTGCTAGGGTCTGTTTGTCTTTCTTTCTTTCCTTTTTTTTTTTTTTTGGTTTTTTGAGACAGGGTTTCTCTGTGTAGCCTTGGTTGTCCTGGAACTCACTCAGTAGATCAGTTCAGGCTGGCCTTGAACTCACAGAAATCCACCTGCCTCTGCCCCTCAATGCTGGGATTAAAGGCATGCACTACCACCACCCAACAGGTGCTAGGATCTTAACTCCAGTACTCATGAGTATACACTGAGCATTCTTAACTGCTGAGCCATTTCTCCAGACTCTCAATATTTTTTTCTGACTATAAACTTTAAGCTTATTGTAACCAAATATACACACATACATATATATATATATACACACACACACAAACACACACGTGTGTATATGTACACACACACACACACACACACACACACACAAGCAATAAATGAAAGTGTTTATTTTCTAAAACACCCCAGGAGACAAGGAGTGTTTACCCTGAGTAAACACACATCAAACTCTTCTCAGTTTGCAACTCTGAACATTTCTGTGAAATCACAACACAGAGTAGACTCGTTTCTTTTACCAATTTATAATCTACTTTTAAATTTATTATCCTAGTTTTACTCCTGGCCCATTTTTAAACTTTTAAGTAACACATACACATATATAGATTTTAATGGTTTTGTTCTTATTTTGCTAGCAAAGGCTTTTAATTTTTTCTTTCTTTCTTTCTTTTTTTCTTTTGTTTGTTTTCAAGACAGGGTTTCTCTGTACCTTTGGAGCCTGTCCTGGAACTAGCTCTTATAGACCAGGCTGCCTCGAACTCACAGAGATCCGCCTGCCTCTGCCTCCCAAGTGCTGGGATTAAAGGTGTGCACCACCACCACCCAGCTAATTTTTTCATAAAAATATTATTATTTATTTATGTGTAAGAGGGGGTCTAGGGTGTTTCAGATCTAGAGTTGGAGTTACAGGTAGTTGTGAACTGCCCGACTGGGTACTGGGAATCAAACTTGGGTCCTCTTAAAGAACAGGATGTGCTCTTAACTGCTAAATCATCTCTCCAGCACCTGCTTTTAATCTTATACTGACAACTGTCCACAAGGGATGTCTAAGGCTTCAGGGAATAATTAATTCATGTAGATGAAATCAAGTTTTACAAAGGTCAGAAGCAATATGGGCAGTGGTTAACCAGGTTAGGGCTCCTTCCTTAGAATGGCTTCAGAGCTTTCTGAAAAGCTATACGTGGTTTCTCTTAGTACAATACATTTTAAATTCATTTAGATCCAAAGGTCAGCTTTACCAAGACTGCACAGGAAAAGACGGTCCTTTGTTCATGGTTGTGCCACTTACTGTTCAACACATAGCAGCAACGTTCCCTAGGGAAATCCCTCCCACCCTCCCTCTCTCTCTCAATGCATGGTTTCTCAGTTACTGTTTCAAAAGTTAAGAAGATAGGATAGAAAGATAAACTGTATTTCTCATGCATAGAATTCAATTGAGATGATTAAATTTGAACTTTAAATAACACTGTTCAGCCCTGGGGATAGGGGTTGGCAGTTAAGAGCACTTGTTTCTGTGGAGGACCCGGGCTTAAATCGCAGCACTCACAACTGTCTATAACTCCAGTTCCCGAAGATCCATCCAATGTCCTCTTCAAACCTCTATGGGCACCAAATATGCACCTGGTATGCAGACACATGTGCAAGCAAACACTCATCCATGCTGACTATTCAAACTCTAGTCTGAACCTATGAAAAAGATATGAAACTGGAAAAATGAACCGTGTTTCTAAGCTACATTCTTTCAAATTAAGTTTCTAACACAGGGACTATCAACACAACGACGTGATTCCTAGTCAGACTTATGTCCCTCGACAATAATGCAACTCTTATACAAATTACTTATCATTCAGAACCTTGGGTTATGCCCCTCCACTGAAGAAAGGAAGCTGCCTAGGTGACTTCACAGCTGGAGTGAATTTACAGGAATAAGGAACAAAAGGGAACTTTCGGAAGTCACCTGCATTGCTTTTTTTCCTTTCTTTCCAATATTCCTCCTGAAGGAGAGCTTCAGGAGAAATTTCCAAACATTATAATGCATGGAATAGCTGTGATGTTCTCTGCCTGAGTCAGTTTCTCTTTAAGCAATTTTTACCATTTAGCATACTTACCCCCAGATGGCTCTCACAGCAGAAATTCGAACTGAGGGGGGTTGTGTTTCATGAAGACCACTAACTGTTGCCTGTAGGAACTGCTGAATCAGCTCAGGAGACATGGCGACAGTGAAACGACTGGCAGCCCAGAGTGCCCGTCCCAAGAGGAAAGGGGATGCTGAAAGGAAAGAGCGATTATAAATTAGACAATGAAGTTCCTCTTGCCCCTCCTCCTTCCCAACTCCATTTCTCAAATGTTGAATGATTGGATGCTATATAACATATATGACTTATTTGAAAGAAAAAGCAGTTTCATATGATAAAAGAATATGCACAATGATTAGTACAGAATCAATTTCCTAATTCTACCTGACTACTAAATATTCTGACTAAAGCCCTTGTTATTTCTTGCCTATACCATAGTTCATCTAAAGCTTTCCCCACTGCCACTTTCTTCCTATTACTGTCAACACTAGAACATAAATTACAGCTCTGACTATGTTATCCCTCTATTAATAACCTGCCAAATAATTTTATAATCCACCAAATATGTACAACACTAGTGATGGTATTCAAGTCTCCCTTTATGGCTACTAAACTCAAGCACTTGCTCTGTCAACTCTGGGCTTTGTTTAAATTACAAGTCAACACATTCCTCTTTTGTATCACCCCAGTGATCTCTTAGGCAAGTAATCCCAATTACCTCTGAGCTCCGGTAATCCCATATGCTCAGCTTCCTCACCTGCTGCATTTTGTTTGAGAGTCTATCCACTAGTGTAAGAATGACTACCTCCTGCCAAGCACAAACTGCTCGAAGAGACTGAATTTATTCAGCCTGTCAAGGAGCGTAGTTTAGTCATTCACACTAAAATATGTAATTGACAGGAGTTACTGAATAGCTCCTAACAGACCAGCAAATAATTACTTTAGGTATACAGAGGCAATAATTGCCTAGGTATGGACCAGGTGTTCCTGAACATCCTTATAGCTAAAATTATTATTCTTTAATTTAAACATTTCATAATCTTATGTGTATGGGTGTTTTGTCTGCATGTATATTTGTATGTTACATGAGTGCTTAGAGCCCAGAGGCCAGAAGAGGGCATGGCATCCCTGAAACTAGAGTTACAGACAGCTGTGAGTCACCATGTGGATGATGGGAATCAAACAGCCAAAATTCTTAACTGCTGAGCCATCTCTCCAGGCCCCCAAATCATTTTTTTTGGGGGAGGGAAGGTTTCAAGACAAGGTTTTTCTGTGTAGCCCTGGCTGGCCTCAAATTCAGAGATTCGCCTGCTTCTGCCTCCCAAGTGCTGGGATTAAAGGTGTGCACCACCACTGCCCAACTCCCGAAAGTCATTTTTAAAGGAGTGTCAAGACATTAACTTTTTTGTTCTCATTACTTCGCAAGTGAACAAGGGCACTTTCCAGAGGTAACATGCACATATATGACATCATGACTATGATAACTAAAGGATTGGATACGAGCCACAATTTTTATGTTTTTGTTTAAAGATTTTAATCTCAATTATGTAGATGTGTGTGAATGTGTACATGAGTGCAATGCCAGTCGTTGCCAGAAGAGGGCATCAGCTTCTTTGGAGCTTGAGTTACAAGTGGTGAGCCATACCCCTTGGGGTATTAAAGAACTGAACTCAGATCTAAATACACAAACATACACAAAACTAAGAGATGGAGGGAAAGAGAGAAGAAAAGGGGGCTAAGAGATGGCTCAGGGGTTAAGAATGTTTGCTCTGTAATCATTAGGCTAAGAGTTTGGATCACAGCACCTATGCCACAAGTCAGGAAATATCTGTAACTCCAGCTCTGACAGAGGTAGAGACGTAGGACTGGGTTTGCTGGATTTTGGTCTAGCCAAGACGTGACCTTCAGGTTCAAGGCGACACCTTGCCTCAAAGGAATAAGCAGAGAGTGATATAGGATACTTGACAACCTTTTCTGGCCTATGGTGTGCATATACCATACTCATACAGACACATAAACAAAGGGTATGTGAATCCCAAGATCTTCTAGAATCCTGGCATATATTAAAACATACCTGACAGGTTGAGGTCTGCAAGAATGACGTTGGTCAGGAAACCATGCATGTCAAAATGGATCCTGCCATTTTTCACACTGTCAGTGATGATGGACTTCACTGAGCCTAGAGCAAGCATGCAGGCCTCATGGATTTTCCACCTGCAAAAAGGATACTGCAGTTGCTAAAACAAACTACACTTCTGAAATAAAGGTATTTGAGGTAAGGCCAGGTAGAAAAGGGTATTCCAGAATCTGATCCCAAAGTCATTTATCTTTATTTCTAATTCATTTATTTAAAACAATATTCTTACATCTATCTGCCTGCCTTCCTTCCTACCTATCTACCTACCTACTGTGAGGAGCATTGCTAGCAATGGCGTGCAGAGGTCAATGCATTCCTTCTATGCTGGGTTCTAGGGACTGAACTTAGTTTGTCAGGCTTGACTTCAAGTGTACTTACCTGCTGGTTCATCTAGTCAGCTATTATTATTATTTTGATTCATCTAATCAGCTATTATTATTATTTTGGTTCATCTAATCAGCTATTATTATTTTGGTTCATCTAATCAGCTATTATTATTATTTTGGTTCATCTAATCAGCTATTATTATTTTGATTCATCTCATCAGCTATTATTATTATTTTGATTCATCTCATCAGCTATTATTATTATTTTGATTCATCTAGTCAGCTATTATTATTATTTTGATTCATCTAATCAGCTATTATTATTATTTTGGTTTTTCTGTGTAGTCCTGAAACTTGTTCTGTAGATCAGGCTGGCCTTGAACTCAGCGATTCACCTGTGTCTGTCTGAGTGCTGGGACTAAAGGCATGTGTCGTCCCCCCAACCCGAGTCCTTATTTTTTTGAGACAGGGCATTACATCGCTTGCCTCAAACTCACTATGTATCAAGGAAGAATGACCTTCAACTTCTAAATCTCTTGCCTCTAGCTCCCAAGTGCTACGACAGAAGTCACGTACCACATCCAGTCGCAAGGGAGCTTAGAGCCTGTGAGACAGTGCGTGAGTTTTATGGGGAAGGCTTCCTGTGTTTCCACCCAGCAGAGATTTAGGTTCTTGTGCTCCTGAGACCTATCCCACTTTAATAGTGCCATTGGCCTATCATAAAGGATGAGAGCACTGCATCCATGCATGTTTGTTAGCACACACATGCACTGCCTGCCCTCCTGCCTCTGTGAATCCTGCCAGAGTGCCTAGTGCCTTCAGAAGCCAGAAGATGTGGGGGTGGGTCTGCTGAAATTAGAGTTATGGATGGCTGTCAGCTGCTTGTTGGCTGCCATGAGGGTGGTGGGCAGCCCAGCTTCTGCATGCTCTTACCAGTGCTCAGTGCCACTGCTTTTGGTCTGCTCAGCTTCTTGTAAATGCCGAGTGGCTGCCGCAGCCAGGGCTGCTGCACTCTCATTCTGGAAATCTGTGGCCACAGCCTAGGGAGAGAGAAGATCTAAAAATAAATGTATGTGTGTGGATGGTTCAAACTCTTGACACACCCATACTAAAGCCTGATCAGGTATATTAAAAGGGTCTTTGATGAAATTCTGTAGTGTTTATGCATTGTAAGCCTAAATAGCTCTAAATAGATGATGTGTTTGGCTTTATTAAATGAAGCATGAAGTAAAAAAAAATGATAGTTAGCTTTGGATGACAATGGTCCAGAAATTTATTATCTTGGAAGCTGACTGATCATGAAGATTTAAGGCCACTATAGCACTATATAATTGTTTTTCCTGTTCTACTTCCTTTTTGGTTCACCAATTCAGTCAAGCTGACTTTGCACATGCTATGCAAATGCTCTACTACGGAGCTATATCCCCTGCTCCTCGTGTAAGTCTGTCACACAGGTGCCTTAGAAGCACTCAACAGTAATGAGAAGTAATTCACCAACAAACCCAACAGGACATGGCAGTTTCTTCACAGCACGCTGGCCTAGAGACAACCCAGTGCTCCAGCTGGAGGAGCCAAAGAAATCACGAGCTGGTGTTGCATGCTCATCTCCCAAGAATCTTTTTAAGTTTGCCAGCTTTTGGTTTGTGCCATGGAAGTTGGCTGAAGGCAGGGGCAAACGGAAGCATTTCTGACTCAATGAACCAGTTGCTACAACTTTGGAATTTCTAAGTCTCAAATTTCATGAGCAACTTTCTTAAATCCTTAAAAAGGTCTGAGGTGAAGCTGCCCAATAGTGCTGCTTACCTTGGGTTAGATGTCTAGGAAGAAGAAACTTCCAATTACTGGTGGGTTATTTGGTTGAAGTAGCAACGTAACTCTTACCAGCAACAAGTCTTGAGCTGCAATTCTTACAGTATAGGAGAAAGTGTCATCATCCTCATCTTCTACAAACTGTTGTGGGTTAGCTGTCCATACTTTAATCTGTGAAGAGGATGAGATCAGGTTATTGTGAGGCTGCCATTCTGGTCTATATGTTCCTTCTTTTTATCAGCAGCCATGGAAAGCCCTCAATCTTTTATCCCAATCACACTCCAGCCTAAAGTCTTTTTCTTTTTGAGACGGAGGTCTCGCTATATAGCCCTGGCTGGCCCTGAACTAAGAGGGATCTATCTGCCTCCCAGTGTTTTAAAGTCACTTTTTTTTTTTAAATTGAGAAACAAATATTTATCCAAATCTGTAGAGATGGCTATTTTTCTGTAGCAGAATCTTCTTTAGAATTTGACAAATTTGCCAGAGAGGCAGTGGTGGCACACACCTTTAAAATCAGAACTCAAGAGGCAGAGGCAGGCAGAGAAAAACCTATCTTCAAAAAAAATTAAAAGTAAATGAATTTCCCCAGATCTGGGGAGAGTTGCAGGGAAGAGTGAAATAGTAAATATGCTCAAAACACATTGTATAAAGTTCTCAGAATTAATACAATTCTGTAGTTTTAGCATAAGGAAAAAGAATGCATCAGTGTGGGCCATTGAGATGGTTCAGCAGGTAAAAACATTTTCACCAAGCCTAATGATCTGAGTTTAGTCCTGGGTCCCATGTGGTGGGAGAGAACTGATTCCTCATGGGCATAAATGTAATTAAAAAAAAAAAAGAGACTATAAATAACTATCTTTCAACACAAAAATTGGTATAATTTTATAGTAAATATCCCAGTATATTCAGAAAAATATATTTATCACAGTAACAAGCTGATGACAGTAACTAAGTAATTTGTCAAATTCTTTTTGGGGTGTGGTTCAAGACAGAGTTTCTCTGTGTAAGCCCTGGCTGTGTCCTGGAACTCCCTCTGTAGACCAGGCTGGCCTTGAACTCAGAGATCCACCTGACTCTGCCTCCTGAGTACTGGGATTGAAGGTGTGCTCCACCACCTGGCTGGAGAAGTAAGTTTTTTGAAGATGTTATTACTCTTTTGTTCCTTCTCTAAATGCAAATCAGAAAGCCATGGAGACTTCAATGTGGCTAAAGAAGCAAGATGATAGCAGGAAAAGCAGCAGCTGAAATAAAAGTCTATTACTATACCCTGCACACTCAAGAGTTGTTTGAGTAACATTTTCTTAGCTTAATCTGGATTTTCCTAATGGAAGTGTTCTAAAAGTTTAGCTAACATTAGAGTTGGTAAAATTCCTAATTTTAGGGATTTGGTGAGAAAATGATGCCAAATTTTTTCCTAGGATTTCACATAAAGTTAGTCCCTTACTCTCTGTTTCAGAAATGAGATGTCTACTTGACCTATACAAGTTAAGTCATTTACCTGCTCCTCGGTAATCTGCATGTACAGGATAATGTAGTAAATAAGCTCAGGCAAAGCCTTCTTAACGGTGCTTTTGAATTTGCTGTTTTCTAGTAGGGCATGGACAAATTCAAAAATGCTAAAGACGAGGTTTTCAAAGCCTAGGACTTCTCCTACAGGGAATATACAAGAGTAGAAATTAATAATAGTGAATCAAAAAGAAAACATTCATTCTGGAAATAAACTACACTATCTTTGTATATTAATTGAAAATAAAAATACTTGCTAATTACTCCTAAAGGATTGGTAGAGGAGGCTTTAGCTTCCTTCTTTAGAGTCAAAGAAAGGTACTCTGAGGATAGTAAATGCTTTTAGGCGTAAAAGAATCATAAACACTGAACATAAACATTTCCCAGCATGTCTATTTTTGATCTGAAATACTTAAATATTGACACAGAAATGGAGAGTATCATCATCTGGGACATCAAAGAGGCAAAATATCACAGGTAGCTGGATTAGACACTGCTACAACTCAAACGCTATGATTTTTAGTGGACTCTGAATGTCCCCAAGTATGAGATGGAAGATGATGGATTCTCCACGCCTCACACAATACACTGAAAGATGCTTTTACTGCCTTTTTGTTTACCGCCTCTCACTTGTCTTTGCCAGATATTTCTGGTATTTCTGTTAGGATTCGATACACTACATACCATCTGAGTCCACAGGATCTTCCACTTCTTCCGTGTAATTCACTTCTGTCCTCACATAAGTATGATGCAGAGTAAAGGCAGAGAACCTGGAGTCTGCTGTACATGTAGTCTACAAGGGAGTGCTAGACACCCCGACACTAAGAACACACACCACGAAGAACCAAGAGCACATGACTGTGAGACCCAAGAATAGATCCCCAACTTCAGGCAGCGGGTCCTTTGGGTTCTCAGGAAAGGATATAAGGCAGCACTTTCGGTTAGAGTGTTCCAAACAATGGGTAGGATCTGCTGCATGGAGGACACCATGTGCTTTGGGAAATTTTTCACCAAGGCTGTCACTGCCTGAGAAGAGAAAAACAAGAAACAAAAAACCACTGAGTAGCACAGAAGCAATCAATGATTTTTGATTCCCTCTCAACTCCAAGTCTCACTGGTTGTATATCTTTACCTTTAGAACCTCCATCTTAAAACCGCTGTCAGATGTGGGGCCGTCTGGCATCTGGAGAGCCTGAACAAAGGCCTCTGTGAACTGCTGAACCACGGGAAAGATCAGGACTTTGGCTGCACCCTGACAACAGAAACCAAAGTCAATGCTCAACAAACCTCCAGTCCAAAGCTTCCACACACACTAATTTCTCAGTTTTGAAGCATCTAAAGTTCTCTTTAGTGCCAGGTCCTAATCAAAGGCCACAGCGACAGTCACTGCAGGAATTCCTCAAGATTTCAGACCTCAGCACCTACCTTCAGTTCCTCACTCTAGTCTCTTAAACCTATCCCACCCGACCACTTCTCAGAAATGCACCTGGGTCCCAGGAATCGGCATTTTCAGCTAGCTTTCTTTCACACAGGAGAGCCTTACAACAGTAGAAAGGCTCAAGGGATCTATTATGAAGGGTCATAGGAAGACTGGAAGTACAGTTCAGCGGCAGAGTGCTGGCCTGGAATGTGTGAGGTTCTAGGTTTAATTTCCAGCACGGAAGAACCAAACCAAAAAAAACAAAAAAAAAACCAAAACAAACAAACAAAAACAAACACCAAAACAGAAAGATATAAATAAAAAGAAAAGTATATAGGGAAGGTATTTGAAGAAATATAACTAAAACTAAAATAGCTATGTTAAAAACTTAATGAAAAAGTTAAATCTATCTATGCAAGGCTGGCTAGTATGCTTTCTGGTACTTACGAAATGAGTTATTGGCAATGGAAAAGACTAATAAGACTCTGAAGCACAAATTTTGTTAATTACCAACCTAAGGCTCACTTACCTTTTCTAGCTCCTCCATGTTACAGATCATATGGGCACAAGTAGTAAAAATCTCTACTGCTCGGGAACGAGTTCGAATACCATACACCTAGGGAAAAAGATCATGACACTGGAGTGTGTGTGTACATATGACCAGAACTGAAACTAGGACTAACCCAATTCCCAAAGAGATTCAGATTCAATCCACTTATATAGTAAATAGGTTTCAGTAATTAAGAGAGAATAATTCAACAAAATGTTAGAACTTACAACCATCAGCTTTTTATATACAGGTCTGTGACTAAAGACAGGTCCTATAATACTTGAAATCCTAACATAACCTTTTATTTATTTTTTTGAGAGAGGGTTTTACTTTGTAGTCTGCCCTACAACTCACTGTGTAGACCAGACTGGCCTAGAACTCAGCCTGCCTCTGCCCCCCCAAGTGCTGGGATTAAAGACACATTCCACCACACAGGGCGTGGCTAATGTACATTTTCTCCTTTTCTGGAGATAGGGTTGTTTCTCCTGCCTCAGCATCCTGAGCACTGGGCTTACAGCATGTGCAGCAGCTGCTGCTGTTTTATTTGTGATGATAGAAGATAAACCCAGGACCTTACAAAGACGAATCACAAGCTCTATACAGAGCTGTATCCCCATTTCTTTATATATCTCTTTTAAAATGTGGAGTATTCATTGGGGGCAAGGGACTATGAAGGCTGAACAGCTACAAGTGTTTACATATTATTGTGAACAGATCACTATTTATGTACACACTAACACGTACATGCCCAATGCGCAATGAAGTAACAGACTGTTTCTAAACCCGCGGCTGAGGAGGCAAGGTCAGGAGTGGCATTATGGACTCAAGGAGGATAGGGTACCAGAAGCTATGTGTATTGATATATTTCTGTTACTTTATCAAGTGCTTTTATCAAAGGCTTCTCTTTATAGTCATGAAGTCAAAGACTATGGTCGATTCAATCTCTGATCTGGACCACTGTAAGTTCTAGTTCTTTGGTATGGGCATCACTGACAAATCCCATGACCATACACCTGAGAGGTGGATGCTGACCAGAGAAAGACAACACTGCAACCACTGGGCTGAGATTTCATACCTCAGCCATGGTGAAGATCTTATACATTTCTGGGAGAATGACAGGAGCAACAAGTGGCATCTGTGTGTCTGTCACTTCTCGAGTAAACTCTGCAAAGACAAAAATTAAAAAGCGCCTCATAAAGACAAAGGGAAAATCCCAAAGCCAGCTAGCACATAAGGACGGCCACTGCCAGCAGCCTCACCTCACGGAAGAAAGGGAAGCCAGAGGATAGTTTGTTAGCAGGGGACAGAGCATAGGAACACAAAAGGAAGACACACAAAGTTAAGACAGGAAACCAACACGAGACTGAAGAGATCTGCAATACAACCGTATACAAGTAAAGACAAACAGGTCTGCTGTTGAGCACCATGTTAGCACTTGGGTGTATGTCTGAGATCTCGCAACTGCCGTTCAGTTTTCAGTTCCGTCCCCTGACAAGTTGCTTCAATGCAAAGAACAAAGCAAACATAAGCCAGGCATAGCACTCAGGAGTTCAAGGGCAGCCTGGTCTGCACAATGAGTTCCAGGACAGCTAGGGCAAAGCACATAAAGACCCCGCATCAATCCTACAAGTCAAAGATCAAATCCTAGAGGCCAGTTCTTTATGAGTTGCGGTTTCCTTCTGGAAGATAAATTCTGAGCTTTGAATAAGAGTGTCAAATTCCAAAGATGCCATGTAGCTGCCAAAGGAAAGACACCAGGACAAAACCTTACCTGAAGATGAGAACCTGTGAATTCTCTCCAGGCTAATGTGGTTTGATGGAACAAGACCCCCCCCTGAAAGGTCTCCATGGACCCCTAAAAATACTTCACCCAATAAATAGCACGAAACAGTTTGGAGAGAACAACACCCAAATTCCCAAAATGACTTTATAAATGTTTGTTTTCATTTAAAGGGGGTTGATTATGTGATTAATGGTCACAGTCAATTTCTTTTTTTTTAAATATTTATTTATTAATTTATTTATTATGTATACAATATTCTATCTGTGTGTATGCCTATAAGCCAGAAGAGGGCACCAGGCCCCATTACAGATGGTTGTGAGCCACCATGTGGTTGCTGGGAATTGAACTCAGGACCTCTGGAAGAGCAGACAGAAAGCTAAAGGGCTTTTACTAACAGAGTGATTAATTATACTTTTTAGTTTTCCTATAATCATTGTGGACAGTCTCAATTTATTCATACTTTATAGGTTTAAGTTTGAAGTAAATTTTCTGAAGTCATTTAGCAACATTAATACCTTAAATTCCAAAACTTTAAGATCTATTGGATTTAAATTCTTAGCTGCCATGCTTATATTTCCTTCATATCATGAGACCAAGTTTACTTTTAAACACAAAAATTAACTCAGAAGTCAAAAACATTTCTTCTCAAAAAAAAAAAAAAAAGTCTCAAAGACACTAGGCACAGGGTACAAGCCTATCGTCCAGCTATTACAGAAGCTGAGGCAGAAGTACAGAAGTACAGAAGTTAGAAGCCAGCCTGGGCAACACAGAGTGGCCCCATCTCAAATAACACAGAAAACCTTAAAGAGAACTGGTCCTAATTTTCTCGTGAGTTCTTACCCCACACTAGTATTTTTCTGTCTTCACATATATTTCAGTTTCTATGGTGCAAAGTTGAAAGTCTGCCTTCCTTTGAAAATGACCAGAGTAGCTATTTGTGAATGGAGGTTGACTGCCATCCACTCCATGTCTGATAGAAAACGACCTCACTGCACAGTAATTTCCTTAGTCAAACAGAAAGAAGACCCTTCTGCATTCCAATCAGGATAACTGCATGACCTTCTTTTCTCTCCAGGCCTGTTAGAAAGAAGTCAAACTAGGAATAGCTTTCATTTTCTTGGCAAAAAAAATTATCTTTTGGAAGCTGGGCACTGATGGTGCATACTTTTAATCCCAGCACTTGGGAGGCAGAGGTGGGCAGATCTCTGTGAGTTCAAGATCAGCCTGGTCTACAGAGCAAGTGCCAAGACAAGTGCCAAAGCTACACAGAGAAACCCTGTCTCGAAAACCAAACCAAAACAAAACCCCCCAAAAAGTTCAATTACACAATGAAGAATGAGTGTAGTCCTTAGTCATAAAGGAGAAGCAAGGGCAGTGAAAGGCTCAGAGAACGCTTTGGCCTTTTTGTTAAGTTTGCTGTTTCTGAGCTAAAGCTATGCACAGACACAGCTACAATAGGAACATAGCAGGCAATCTAGAAGGGCATCTGGGAGTGGGAAGAGGAAGCTTTGAAACAAATGAAGGATTTGTCTCCGACTCAGAATCAGTAATCCACCATTAATACTGCATGGACAAGTAAAACGTGGCATAGATGACAAGCAAACAGATTCGACGTACAGAGCACAAGTGCTGCTCCTCACACATACCGGATGCAGGGACAGGACAGACAGCAGTGCAGGACCTGCTCTTTCTAGTTTACTTTCTGATGCTGTGAGTAAACACCGACCAAAAACAACTTAGGCAGGAAACTGCTTATTTCGGCTTAGGGGCCATAGTCTATTATCAAGGGAAGTCAAAGCAGGAACTGAAGCAGAGGGGAATGCTGCTTACTGGGTTGCCTTCCTGGCAGTATTCCCTTAAGGAATACTAGGAGTTAAAGGTAAGACACAGGAAGAGGAGGGAGTGAGGGCAACCAAAACTAAGGATATATGAAAACCCTTTATGGAAAGCCACTACTTTGTAAGCTAACTAAAAATACAATTGGCTGGGGGCTAGAAAGAGCTCAGCTGTGAAGAACACTTACTGCTCTTGAGGAGGACCTGTATTCAGCTCCCAGATTTTAGTCTGCTCAAAGGAGGGAATTCATGCCTGCAGGGCCCAAAAACCTTGTCAAATGACCATGGTTTGGGAGGTCCTAGGTCTTGGGGGAAATTTGTTACTTTTGTTAAACAGCATATTCTCAAATTCATATTCTCTTCTAGATATTTACGCTTAAACCCATGGATTATGCTGCCCACAATCTCAGTTAGAGACGCTTCTTTCTGCAGGTCAGCAGAAATTCATCCCTGGTCAAAATGCTGAGAATAAGTGACTCTGCATGCTTGACTCCAAAGGAACATCTATACCAAGGCCCCCACCCCACCACAAGGCTCAGGGCAAGTCAGAGAGGGGCAGAAAGAATGCAAGAACTGCAGGATGGAGAGAAGTGCTGTGAAATGCTGTCTCTCAGAGATAACATGGTCAAGGCACTCATGAACTCAAAGCAGCTATGGTTACCTGCACAAGGTCACACCAACAACGCCAGTCAATACTCCAGCAACCAATAATGATTCATTCAATGGTTCACACGAAAAGGTGGGGGTATAAAGCAGGAATGGGGACATGTTGGGGGTACCGAGGAGAGTGGAGTGGGGAGTTGAGGGTGGATATGACTAACACATTTTTTTACATGTTTGAAACTGTCAAAAAATACATAGAAGATATTCCATTTAAAAAGAGAGAAAAGCCAGGTGATGGTGCACCCCTTTAATCTCACTGGGAGGCAGAGGCAGGTAGATCTCTGAGTTCAAGGCCATCCTGGTCTATATAGCAAGTTGAGACACACACACACACACACAGAGAGAGAGAGAGAGAGCAGTTCATATAAACTTTGTAAACTGGCAGGTCTCAGAAAAACAGATAAGATGTGATTTATGTCCTGGAACTCACTCTGTAGACCAGGTTGGTCTTGAACTCAGAGGTCCACCTGCCTGTGCCTCCTGAGTGCTGGGATTAAAGGCATGAGCCACCATGGCCCAGTGAAAGATGATTTCTAAAAGATCAGCCCAAGCTGGGTGGCACAAACCTTTAACCACAGCATTTTAGAGGATCTCTGTGAGTTCGAGACCAGCCTAGTCTACAAAGCGAGTTCCAGGACAGTCAGAGCTGTTACAGAGAGAAACCCTGTCTGATAAAACTAAACAAAATGTTGGGAGGCCCTGCTGGTCAGAGGTTACAGTCTACCAAGGCCTGGCATTTCTCTCTGAGCTTGGTAACAAGAAGGATTCCCCCTCGTCCCAGGGCTGGATTTAACAGTGTGTACCAACATGCTCACTCAGCTGAACCCTGGCTATTCTTAATTTTTCCTTGGTTCAACCTAGCAGTAGAGTACAAGTCTCTTGAGTTTTAATTACTGTACACTTCATCTAATGTGTTTATATAATCATCTAAAGATGGAACAATTGGGCTGGAGAGTTGGTTCAGTGGTTAAGAGCACTGGCTGTTCTTCTAGAGGTCCTGAGTTCAATTCCCAGCAACCATATGGTGGCTCACAACCATCTGTAATGAGATCTGGTGCCCTCTTCTGGCCTGCATGTCTACCTGCAGGCAGAACACTGTATACATAAAAAATAAAATCTTAAAAAAAATAAAAAAAAAAAATAAAGATGGAACAACCAATTACGATATTTTCAAGAGGCTATAGAGACAATTACATAGAAAAGAATACTTACGAACTATATTAAACCTAACGACTAAGGTTAGCTCAGAGTCTACTACACTGTCAGCTGGTTGTTACACTCAATGCTTTATAAAGATTAGCACATGTCAACTACCAAACCTCCTTTGAGGTTAGTATCTGCAGTGGTTTGAATGAGAATAGCCCTCATAGGCTCATATATTTGGATGCTTAGTCACCAGGGAGTGGAACTGTTTAAGAAGGATTAGGTATGGCCTTGTTGCAGGAAATATGATACTGGGGTGGGCTTTGAGGCTCCAAAAGCCTATATGCCAGGTCCCGAGTCTGTCTCTCTGCTATTTGATCACAGAAAAGTGCTCAGCTACTGCTCTAGCACCATGCCTGTCTGATCCCCACCAAGACAATCATGAACTAACCCCTAAAACTATAAGCAACTCCCCAGTCCACTCTCCTTGGTACCCCCAACATGTCCCCATTCCCCCTTTATACCCCCCACCTTTTTGTGTAAACCACTGAGTGAATCATTATTGGTTGTTGGAATATTGACTGGCATTGTGCAGGTAACCCGTTTTGTAAGAGCTGTGTTGGTCATGGTGTCTCTGCACAGCAATCGAACACTAGTTAAGATAGCATCTTAGAAACTAAGGCTCAAAGAGGCTAAGTGAAGGGTCAAGGTGCAATCAGACTATAAACCAAAAATCTAATTATTTATTTGTTATGGCATTACTGTATCATTGTATGTGTCTGGTATTCCGGCTTGTGCGTGCTCTGTCACTGAATCATACCCTCAGCCTCCAGTATTCCTAAGTGAAGATTTGGAAGTATAACTATGCTAACTCAATTCCCTGGAAAGAATCTTCTGGAAAACCAGAAGATCAACATTTACAAAGACCTAGAAGAGAGGAACAACATGTCATAGTTCTTTGGTCTGAGGCACATTATTACATAGCTTTTAATTGTTCCTCTCACAGAAGGTCAATATCAACACCAGGGAAAATGCTTCTGATACCTGTCAACACACGCATGGCTCCATGGACGGCATTTAAGTCTCCGCTCACCAACATCTCCATGAGCAGGCTGAAGAGTTGGGGCCAGGCTTCTGGCCAATCCCAATGGGCAATGGCTGACACAGCATAGGCCACACTAGAGCGCACTTTGCTTATTGATTCTCTCAACCCATTGGGTAATAGCTCCCGAATAACAATTTTTGCCTGTAAAGAGGAAAGGCCATTTGTCATTAATCAGGTGGTAAACTGTAGACAGAGAGAGACCCATCTGCTTTGGGACAATGTTAGTTGTTCAGTTATAGTAGCCACATTTTTTATTTACTTTTTATAGTTTGGTTTTTCAGGACAGGGTTTCTCTGTGTATCCCTGGCTGTCCTTGTGTAGATCCGCCTGCCTCTGCCTCCCTAGTGCTAGAATTAAAGGCGTGTACTACCATGCCTGGCCCAGTAGCCATATTTAAAGAGTTCACCAGTCACAGTGATGCTTATATTGGACATCACATATACAAAACTTTCCCACAATTGTAGAAGGTTCTAACCCACAGTACTAGACCTGTATCTCATCTGTTCTTGGGTACTCAGGGTAGTTGCTTAGCAATTGTGCTAAGTGGAAGTATTATTTCATTTCATTGTTAAGCCCTTTGAAGTTGGTAATTTTAATTCTAATTTAGGAGACTTAGGAAACTGAGTGTTCACAGCTAAACAGGTTTCAAATGCTCTCATGGTTTGCAAAAGGGTAGAACTGGATTTGAACACAGTCTATCATGATACTCTTATTTATATATAGTACTCATAATGCCACTCACTATTTTCTTCCTAGTCTTGTTTTCTGTTATCAAAAAAATGTTAGACTAATGCTGAACGTATTAAGACCGCCTCTCACATCTTTGTAGGTAGACTAGCCACAGAACTGCCATTACCCTTTCTGTAGTCTCAGGAGGTCTGAACTTTTCCGACTGGGAACACCAGTGAGTTTCCACATACTGCTTCAAGATGACTGATGCCAGCTGTGAAGAGAGTAAGCCGTCATGTGCAACAAGAAATAACTTATTTTCACACATAAAAACCACATACTTGGTTTGATACATTTGAATCACATCTAAATCTGGTACAAAAATCTGTTTGAAACACTGCTCTTATCCTTTCTCTTTCCCCCAACAAAGTTCCCTTACTAAGTAAGGGAATTATTCATTGGGTCAGCCTTAACTCACCTGACGGATGGCCAGTGCCCCCTGAGGATCTACAGTCAGCTCTGCCAGGTGAACACCAAATTCTGAAACAGAAAATTTTACTGTGAGTCTAAGGATATTCATGAAGGCCATAGCAATTCAAAGAGCTCAACTTTGAAGCAACAAGGAAAGATTTCAGAAAGAAACGTGAACCACTGCTTCAACAGCACAGCCATTTTAGGAAATTTATGACATTAGGTTTGAGAAAACCTGGCTCAACAGGCTTAACCCTAAAAAACAAAACAAAATAAGGGTTACAAAGAACAGTTTTCAACATGCAAGATAAACTTTATGAAAGAGTCTGTGAGACATTCTGCAGGATACAGAAGAAAGTAACTGAACTGTCTTTAAATTTTCCTGCTTCATGGAAAAGTCTCCTGGATACTATGGGCCTGTAGGCTGAAGATGGATGCCCCAACGGTACAGAGGAACTTTGGGTGACTGTCCACGCAGCGAGATGTCTCTGTCATTTCTAGAGTTTGGAAGTTGCTTATTTCTTGTTTACTTAGGTAATATCTTATCCTTCTGGAGTCTTTAATGGAGTTGAAGAATGGATAGTTATAGTGATGGTTTTCCATTGTTATGATAAAAGATAAAATAGATCTAAATATGGTAACTGTAATTCTTGCTTGATAAGTTTTGTTATATGTAATGTTACTATGTCAAAGTTAAAGCCTTCTTTTTTGTTTAAACAGAAAAAAGGGAAATGGTGTAGGAGGGTCTTCTGTTTGTATATTGCCCTCATTGGTTAAATAAAGAAAACTGCCTTGGCCTTTTGGTAGGACAGCCCTTAGGTGGGCGGAGTAGATAGAAGGGAATGCTGTGAGAGAGAAGGCAATGGGGCAGACGCCATGCTTTTCCAGCACAAGATGGACACTGGTTAGACTCATGCCGGTAAGCCACAACTCAAGTGGCGATACACATTAATGGAGATGGGCTAAAATATTATGTGAGAGTTAGCCAATAAGGGGCTAGAGCTAATGGGCCAGGCAGTATTTAAATGAAAAAAAAAAAAAAAAGACAGGATTTTGACATGTAGCTTAGTCTTGAACAAGATCCTCCTGCCCCAGTTCGTCAAGCACTGGGGTCACGGGTGTGAGTCACATGCTTGATTAACAAGTCTTGGACTGCATATTGGGAGTATGCTACACACTCTCACTACCAAACAGAAACAGACCTGTTCACATTTGCAAAGAAGTCAACACTGTATCAAGAATGTAAAATCAAAGATACATCCTAATTTTTATCTCACAGTCTAGAATTGTGCAAGCCAATATAGTTGGCCACCAGTCACAAAGACTGAGATGACTGTAAATGTAAACACCCTACATTTCAAATTTAGCATGAAAACAAAGTATCTTAATAATGTTTTTCTTTGCAACACTATCACTACACAATCCTGGCTGGCCTCAAACTCTCATAGATCCCCTAGCCTGCCTTCTGAGTGCTAGGATTAAAGGCACATATGACCCTAACACCATTAAAAAAACAAATCAAGATTATATGTGGAACTACACTAGGTTAGATGAGTACAGTATTCAATTCATTAGCTAATTAATTAATGTTTTTAGACAAGGTCTCACCATCATGTAGCTGTGACTGGCCTGGAACTCATTATGTGTATTAGGATGCCCTCTGTATCCAGAGTGCTGTGATTAAAGGTGTGTGTCACTACGATCAGCCAATAATAAAATTATTATTATTTTAAAGCTTTTCTTTCTTTTTTTTTTCGTTTTTGCTCTTCAAGGTAGGGTTTCTCTGTGAAACAGTCCTGGCTGGTTCTGGAACTCACTTTGTAGACCCGGCTGGCCTCGAACTCATAGAGTTCTGACTCTGCCTTCCGAGTGCTGGGATTAAAGGAGTGCAACACCACTGCCTGTCTTTGAAGTTTTATTCCCATGTGTATTCATGAATTGATGTATGCCACATGTATGCAAGTGACAGTAAAGGCCAGAGGACTTTAGATCGTAAGATCCCCTGAAGCCAGAGTTATAGACAACTGTGAGTCTTCTAACATGGGTGCTGGGACCCAAACTTAGGTTTGGTTTTGGAAGACCACCAAAGTTCTTAACCACTGAGTTATCTCTCTAGCTTTACGTATTAAAATTATTTTATCTGTTTCCTTTTTAAACCTCTTTAATATGGCTAGTAGGAAATTTAAAATTGCATGTGACCTGAACTACATATATACACACACCACTCCCCCCCCCCAAACAAATAAAACAACCCAGCAAGGGCACTAGATTTAGGCAAGTTTAAGCTCAAGTCTTGAAGCTACCACACTGTCCTTAGGTAAATTATTTACCCTTTAAGCCCCAGTTTCCAAATCCACAAATAAAGAGATATCAATATAACAATTATATGAAGGCACACCCCCCCACCCCCACCCCAAAACAGGGTTTCTCTGTGTAACAGCTCTGGCTGTCCTGAATTTGCTTTGTAGACCAAACTACAAACTAGCCTCAAACAGAGACCTGCCTGCCTCTGCCTCCCGCATGCAGGGATTAAAGGAGTGTGCCACCATGCCTGGTAAAGATCGAATGATTTAATGCATGTGCTTAGCATAAACCTGTCTTTACGACAAAAATTATTTTGCTATTTATTATTTTTATTGCCCATCACTATGTAAGGTTAAAGGGAACTTACGATGTTTCTTCTAGTAATTCTAGGGTTTCATTTTCTTACATTTATGCTCTTAATTCATTGGGGTTTGTTTTTCTATATGGCGCAAATGCAGATCTAATTTCAAATGGTTATGCAGTTGTCCCAGCCCCATTTGAAAAGTTTCATCTATTCAGGTATAGTGGTGCACACCTTTAGTCCCAGCACACAGGAGGCAGAGGCAGGCAGATCTCTTGAGTTCGAGCCCAACCTGGTATATAGAGTGAGTTCCAGGACAGCTAGGACTACACAGAGAAATCCTGTCTCAAAAAAACCTAAAAATTCCATCATTGCCTCCCCTTTTCACACCATGCCTTTATGAGACAGGATCTTATTGTAGCCCAGGCTGGCCCCAAATTGTCAATAATTCTACTGCCTTGGCCTCCTAAGAAATGGAATCATAAGGGTTAGCTACCAAGTCCAGATCGTTTCTTTTTCTTTTGGACAGTATCTCACTGTGTAATTCACAATGGCCTTGGACTCAATTCTCTTGCCTCAGTCTTCTTACAGTTAAAATTACAAGTGTGTACCACCTAGTCAGCAGTGTTTCTGTGCTTTGACTCTGGCATAAGGCAGATACAGAATTTTCTACTTACAGGCTCATGTTGGCATACAAAAATTGCTTTCAGATTTTGGAGTATGATCAGGTTTTCAGAGCAGGGAGGCTCTTATTTTACTCAATTTCTATAGGTACTTGTGTGCAGTTTTTTGGACTTTTTTTCCCTATAACTGCCTTTCTATTTATGTGCCTGTGCCACAGTGTTAATTATGGAAACTTTATATAACACTTAAATGTCCATAGAGCTTGTCCCTTCTGGTAGTTTTGCTTTGCTATGTTTTTATAGTTACTCTTCAATCTTTGTCTTTCTGTATGACCTTCAGAATCAACTTGTCTAGCTTTCTAATAATGTCCTACTGTCTGAGCCAATATCAGGGTGTCCAGTTTGTTCACATTTAATGCAGGGCTAGGGAAATGGCTCAGTAGTTCAGAGTACTTGCTGTTCTTTCAGAGGACCCAGGTTTGATTCCCAGTACCCACATGGCATGTCATAACTTGCTGCAACTCTAGTCTTAGGGGATCCAATGCCCTTTTCTGACTTCTGAGGGCACTGCAAGCAAATGGTACACAGACATACATACAGGCAAAACACCCACCCACAGAAAATAATACAATAAAAAACCCTACCTACTGAAAAAAACCAAACAAACCAAAAAACAACAACAACAAAAACCACCCACCACAATATCAACTAGAGGAACAATGACTCTCCCACATTAAAAAGAAGTATGTTGTAATAGATTCTTATAGTTCCTATTTTGTTTCAAATTAATCTTTTTTGATTGAAATCATAAATGGTTTTAAAAGTTTCAAAACAAGTTAGATCCTTTGTGTATAAGAAAGCAACCTGCTGATTTTTATATTTTGCCCTGAAATTTACCAGATCCTCAAAGCTCATTCTTCTCAATGCCTTTATTTTAAATTAATTTATTTCTTCAACATGAGGGATCAGAGCTGGGGCTTTTGCTGGGCAAGTGTTCTGCTTTTCTATGCCATCCATCATGTCACTCAGAAAAGAATGAGACTGTCTGTAAACAATGATAAAATAGGCTTTTCTTTAAAAACATTTATTACATGCTTAAACCATAAACACTTAAAACCTTCAGAATCATCTCTATGGATACTGAAATTCACTCTGATTCCTAAGATTGTTTCGGCTAGTTCAAATTCTGAATAAATAGAAAAAGTCCATTGATTGCAATAGAAGAAACAGGTGTCTAAAACCCAACATTATATGAGTCAACTTTTAGAATGGACTCTAAAACACAGATGAGTCATTTACAATTTAAAAAGACCCTTGTTTTGTTTTGTTTTTTGAGATAGGGTCTCACTATTTCTCATTATGTAGACCAGGTTGGCCTCCAAATCAGAGATCCACCTGTACCCTCCTGAGTGCTGGAATTGAGGGTGTGCATTGCCATGCCCAACTGTCTTAAGTCCTTTTAAATACCAATGCTTAGATTTAATTTAAAACGTACATCAAATCTATAGTTTAAATCTATTTCATCTTTTTCACATTAAAAAAATCTGTATCGTGTTTTGCCTGCATTTGTAACTGTACCTCACATCTGTGTAGTGCCCAAGGGAGGCCAGAAGGTGGATCCCTTGGGCTCAAGTTACAAACAGCTCAGGCATCACATGGGTGTTGAGAATTGAACCCTAGTCCTCTAGAAGTATAGCCAGTGTTCTTAACCATCTCTCCAGAACTAGTTTTAAAAGGACACAGAGCCCAGGAAGACAGTTTAACAGGCTAAGGCACTACCCATCAAGCCTGATGACCTGAATTTGATCCCTGGAACCCACATGGTGGAGAGAACCAACCCCGACAAGTTGTCTTCTGATCTCCACCTATGTGCCATGCACAAGCCCCATTTCCATAAATAAATCAATAATAAAAAGGATAAGGAATACTACTAGCAAAGGTACCCACACTTGCAATTCATATAGTTAGTGTGAAAATGGACATTAACCTCATACTATGAGTCTACATGGTCTTGGTTTCCTGGGACACTGAATCAGTTCTAGTGTGCCTAATGCAACTTCCTTCAGAATTACCTACAAATACATTCATAAACTACCTGGAACACACAGAACTTTCTTTTAAGGCACTATTTAAATAACATTTATGTGGGTTTTAAAAGTTACCAGCAAGAGCTTAATTTTTGGATTATTCCTACATGGACAAACTAAAATGAGGTGAAAATAAGCAAAATAATCATACATCATGAAAAAGATACTGAGGAATAAGACTTTTTGAGAAGGTTTTGAAACTTGAATTGAAACTATAAAGCTTTAAGTAAATTTAAATGATTATCTTTCAGTGAGAGCACTGATGTTCATGTTCTAGGGTAATGCAACTCAGAGAAGGGAAAGAAACCACATCTCTCTCAGCAGTTCACACAGGCACCAGACAGCAGAGCATCACAGCACTCAGAAAAACCACACATGGGTTCCGCGTCATCAACTGGAGACCGAAAGGCTACTCAGAGAGAAAAGCTTCCATGAAAGGTGTTTTGATTTTTTTTTTTTTTTTGCATCTGTGCCAGGAGGAGGTAGCACTCTAGTGACGATCACAAAGCTGGGAGTTTCTCTCTGTCACAGTCCTGAAGTAACTGTGTATCAAACACACACCTCACACTCCATTCAGTGGCTAGTGTGTAAGGGTGGTGAGGATAGAGATTAGCCTAAGATTAAGATCTCTATATATGGAGGACTGAAGTGCTAGTCGACCAGGAGTCTCCACCTACAAGTACTTTAAGATGAATTTTCTATAAAAGTTTATTTCCTGATTTCACCCAAGAGAGAAGGTTGAGAGTTCAACTTATATGAATGCCTACTTAAAAGTCTACTGGGAAAGACAACCTGAAGATTAACGTGATTTATTAAGACAAGATTTAAAATAGAACATATTCTCTTCTCTACAAGTTCCCAGAGTTTCAAAACTATTAACCTTCAAATTTTAAAGACAAAAACTGATTTGCACTGTATTGCTACAGTGCGATACAAGAAAGGGAAGTTCTGCCTAAACTGTGTAGGCTTGTGTCACACTGAAAACTTTAATGTCCATGAAAGTTGATGAAGAATCCACCAACGGCAATGGGGGAATGGTGTTAATAATGAAGTCTTCTATAAAGGTAATGCAAAAAAAAACCCAAACTTAATTTATTTATTTATTGCTTTTTTGAAGCAGGGTTTCTCTGTGGCTTTGGAACCTGTCCTGGAACTTGCTCTGAAGTTCAGGCTGGCCTCAAACTCAGAGATTCACCTGCTTCTGCCTCCCAAGGGCTTGGATTAAAGGTATGCACTACCACCGCCCAGTGAAAAGCTTTTTTTTTTTTTAAAGTATCTCCACAAGGCAAAACATTATTCTTGAGAGTGTAGCAAAAAGAACAAACACACCTGCTAAAGTTCACTGCCTGGGCTTAAATACGATCAACACAGTTGCTTCTTTACATTGTTGATTTCTGTCAGAGGGGAGAAAACCCCATTTGATATGAATTTGAAGACTTTTACTGACAGAAGCTATACAATACCTTTAAAAAAAAACACAACTAAATATATCTGTTAAAAAACAAATAACACTTCTTTTTATGTGTGGACACAAGCCCTTTGGAGTCCTTGTTTTACGGATGTGTGCCTTAACATAACTTTGGAAAACACAAAGAAGAGCTAGATAGCTTACTTGGGGATACTGAAAGCAGAGAGAATACGAGAGACACACAGACTGGACTTGGAAGAGGCTAATTCAGATTAAATTAAGATTCAACTTAAGACACTGAACCAAAGAAGAATGCTCCTATGAGGGCTATGTGAAGTGAGCTTCCCAGAGTCGTTCTGTCAGGAAACAATTCCCTTAGCTCCGCTTTCTAAGGTTAAATAGGGACAGCCTTATTTGGTTAATCTAGATTTTTTTCACCTGACCTTATTGGGTGCCTCCACTCCAAACTGACATCCCTGGCCTTTCTAAGACATCCTTTGCTTTCTCTCACTTTTTAGTCTCATGTTCCACATTAAATCCATTTTCTAGTCTTTTGGGTGCTTCTTCCCCCTTTCTGGTGATCTTTGCTCTCCTTTTTCTTACCCTGTTTGGCATCAATTACCTATGTAAACTTTGGCTTAGTAGGGAAAATGTAAAAGAGGGCAGGGAGGATAAAGGATAAATTAAATGCATTACTGCTGTTTTTAAGGATCTACTGGAGAGACAAGATTGCCAGTGCCTAGATAGCCAACGTTAAGGACTGTGAAGGAGACCATCTGTAGGAAAGTTTTAAGCAGCACTCTAGAAGTCCCCTATCTGTCATGGGGTGGGTAAGTACCACAAAACCACAGCTTAAAGGGAAAAGAAAACTCTACCACTGGCCTTTTTCCGAGCGTGGCCGCCTTCCGCTCGGTTCAGTGCCCGCCACATGCCCAGGAGTGCGTCTGGATCCTTGTGGGCCGCCCTTCGCAGGTGGACAGTGCTTATGCTACACTGTAAGAAAGCCAGAAAAGTGCCCATGAGAACCAGAAAGCATCTCCAGCCAGCAGGATCATCTCTCTAGGCCTCTAAGATGGGAAAGTCATCGTATACAACTGAGCAGCATCTGAATGCCAGGAAAGCTGACGGAAGGAAGTATCCATACCCTCTGGTCAATGCAATGGTGGGAGAGGGGAAGAAATTATGTAGTCTGTTGGGAGCAAGGCAGAAGACTGGACTGGGAATACAGCTCAGTGGTAGAATGCTTACCTAGCCAGCATGCACTGGCCCTAAGCACAGAAAAAAGGACAAAATACCAAGTCAAGGGCAAATGTTGGGGGTTGGGGTAAGGGAATATATTCATTTCTAATAGATAAAAATAAATAACAAGAGGAAAAAAAAGACTAGGTCTAAACCTAGTTATTTTACAAAAATCTCAGCTATTCAGGCTACAAAACTTAAGACTGTACATCCAACACTTAGGATGCTCTTCTTAAAGAAAAGTAGGAAAGTAAAAGAAAAAGGAAAAAAATCCATTTTGAGATATAAGAAGTAAAGTATTAATATGCCAGAAACAAAGAGGTAACATTCTAAATGTGGTTTTACCATAAATCAAATTAAAAAAAAAAAATGAAGTTGACAGAACATTAAGATTCTGAGGTAAGAGACTTTAGGTAATCTACTTCTGTTGTCTAATGCCCACGTTACTGAATGCTTGATATCTCTCTCTACCAATGAAACATAATTACAAGAATATGCCAATAAATAAAAATAATCTTTTTACTCTTACCCTATGTGGGTAGAATTAAAATTTTACAAACTGCTAATCAAACTCAAAAGCTCAATCCTCTGAAGAAAAACGAAAGGGGACAATTATCTGCTGAATGCCACACTACGCGGGAATTCCAGACTGCCCAGTTCTGCCCCACTCAGCTCAGGACAGAGACCATGCCCAATGAAGTGGTTAACTGGCACCATGTCTTCCTCTGTGTATGGTAATGAGGCTTTAAGTATGTAAAGTTTTCAGGGCTTCCCTAGATCAAAGTAATTAGGGAAAAGGGCAAGTGCAGGAGTTCAAGAAAATCCTTCTAGGACATTAGGCTAATAAAAGAGAAATCAGGAGGATCTCTGACATCCACACAGTTCTTTGGCTTCTAAGAGTATGTGTTCATTCTGGATAATGTGGTAATTGATTGTGTTATTTCTCAGAAAATACAAGCTGGAAGACAAAAAGAATAATCTGGATGTAATTTTTGCTCTAGAAATCCCATTTCTTTCTTCCTTTCCTTCTTTCCTTCCTCTCCCCTCCCTGGATTTCTCCATGTAACAGCCTGTTGTGGGAACTCCTTCAGTCAATAGCTTTTAAGATACCAGCCCACACTGGTGCAGATGAAAAGCAAGTGCAGCCCCCTTTTCTGCTGAATTTGGCTCCCAGTTCCCAGAGCATGCAGAGGACTGTGGATCGCTACTCTTACTTATTTATCCCCAGATAAATAAAATAAACCTTTGTTATACTCCATTCTAGGCTGTTGTGGAACTCTTGGATACTACTACAATTTGCCCTGGCTGTTCTGGAACTCACAGAGATCTGCCTGTCTCTGCCTCCCAAGTGCTGGGATTAAAGGTATGTGCCATCACTGACTAGCAGAAACCCCATTTCTTAAAAGAAGTGCTTATCTGAATCCCATCTATAGGGTCGAGGCTGTAGCTAGGTAGCAGAATACTTGCCTAACACACACAAAGCTCTAAGTTCAAACCCCAACATGGGAGGGAAAAATCCTATTTATGATACAATTTGGCCAAAACAAATTTGCCCTTCCTTTTAAGAGGTATTAATTGATCTGTGTTTTTCCCCACCACAAGTTAGAGATCCTTGCACTTGATGTTCAAGAGTAGAGTTCGTCTGGCAACCAAGAAAGGCACATACCTTTCTGGCAAAAATAACAAGTCACTTAATCTTATAGATCATGTGGGTTCAGTGTCCCATGTGAGGCCATAGCAAATGGCTTACAGTATGGCTACTGGAAGGGACAGAGGGACTAGATATGTAGTTACTTGACCCTGTGTTCTACGGAAACAGAAAAAATTACCAAAACCCCAAAATAGACATCAACTCCCAGATTCCTTGTTAACTTCAAGTTTTAAGGAAGCTGTTTCAAACGACGAGAAAGCAAAGTACTTTCTTTTGGAATAAAACTAGGTCAAGCCAGGTGGTGGTGGCAGCGGTACACGCCTTTAATCCCAGCACTCAGGAGGCAAAGGCAGGCGTATCTCTGTGAGTCTGAGACCAGTCTGGTCTACAGAGCAAGTTCCAAGACTGGCTCTATAGTTACTGAGAAACCCTGTCTCGAAAAAAACAAAAAGAAACTAGGTCAAAAAGCAATTCCAAGAGCGCAAAATCGTTTCTCCACTCATTTGTGAGAAAGGTCCCTCATCTTAATCTGCAGGACCTTTTTCCTAACAGAAACAATGTCCTGACAACCTAAGGCTAAGTAGTTTGTGAGTTCCTCCTGGGGGACCAGGTGCTATCATTCCATGTAAAGAAGAGCCATTGCTAGAGAAGCTGTTAGCTACTTTCAGAAAGTTTCTAAGAGTCAGCCAGAATGAAAGACTGGAGCTACTCTGGACCCAATGGGAAGATGACTGTTAAAGGCCAGTCACAGAAAAGATACTTAAGGAATGAACCAGCATTCTCTAACTAAAAATAGGTACAGAAGGGGACAAACCTATTTTAAAGCCACTGAAGAGTCCAACATAGTATATTCAACTCCAGGCTTGATCCAACTCTGTAACCACATTCTATACTTGAGTCATATGCCTTACTACCAGGTCGCCATTCCTGTTACTGCCTCTTGTCCTCATGCCACACAGCACATTACCAGTACATTATGGGGACAGGAGGGAGAGTTGAGCCAGAGTTAATTTATTTCTTCATCAGTGCACTAGGTCGAAATCCTGTACTTTTGATTTCAAGAGTCCACAAAAGGACAAAAAGTGGAAGACAAGAACTTCACAACAATCTCAAGTTTATAACTGATTTTGCCTAGATAAAGACCATTGCATCTGGCTAGAGATGAAGAAATCAGGGCAAGGATAGTGCTATTGTAGTTTAAGCATAAGCCCACCTTTCATAACAAGGTGTCAGACATACATTTGGGGAAGCCCAACACTGGGTATCATTCATGGAAAGTTAATTAAAGATCAGTTTGCATCAGACAAGCAACTAAATGCAAGTAGCAAGTTAAATATGGTAAGGTTTCTGTCTATCAGCTTTCCTTCTTTATATCAAGGGACGCAGAGACACGAAATGTAAAGTCAAGAGGTAATAACTGAGTTTTGCCTTTCTCCCCCACACTCCCACAAGTTAGAGACTCCCTGTACTTAATGTTCAAGAGTAGAGCCCATCAGCCGGCAGCCAAGAAAGGCACACACCTTTCTGGCAAAAATAGCAAGTCATTTAGTCTTATAGACCATGTGGGTCCAGTGTCCCAAGAGACATGGCCCATGGAACAATCTTACCTAGAAAGTTAGAGACTCCTTCAGGTCAAGTTTTCCATTGCTTTCCCACAGTGCTCTCCCATCCCCGTCTGGGAGAATCTGGTGTGTTATAAAACTACAGCTGGCTTTTTCCAAATAGTCTTTAACCTATCAGATCTCCTAATAGTCCCAGGACCGTACTATAAGAGAATATAAAACTAAATTTAAGGGCGACTCCCCGCCCCCATCCATTTCTTTTCAATAAAAATAAGTCCTGTAGGAGCATTAACTCAAGGCTTTAAGGGTGCTTGGTCAAATATAGGAGCAATCTCCCATATTTCTGAAGAGGCCTAAGTTTAAGGAGCAGTGAAAATATTCTCTTGAACTTGGGAATTCCAGGGATCTGAAGTCCCACTGAAATTCTGATAGGATATATTTCTTACATAACGACCAAGGAGAGTCTCTGGGCTGTGGTGGCGCACGCCTTTAATCCCATCACTCAGGAAGCAGAGGCAGGAGGATCTCTGTGAGCTCCAGGCCAGACTGGTCTATAAGAACTAGTTCCAGGACACCTAGGGCTGTTACACAGATAAACCCTGTTTTGAAAAACAAACAGACCAAGGAAAGTTTACCTTTTTTCTGTTCTTTGTAAAATGATCTGATGAAAGCCCACTAAGCAGGAAATTAAAAGAAAACGTCAAACTAATAGTTTCTTCTCTATCACTTTAAAGAATGCAATGGGAGTGTGAGAACAAAGAGCTTAAAACAAAGGAAGATCGGTCCCTGGACATGGAAATGCACAGTATTTAATAACTGCCGATGAATCTTAAAAACAAACAAACAAAAAGCATGATCGGGGAAGTGAAGTAGTGTACATCTAATTGTGTTAAATTTCTAGGGAAACGTGAGGTGTCTGGACAACCAGCCAGATTTCAAACTCTGATGCTGAAACTTGTTTGATGGAAGCCGCCTTCTCCTGGGCCTTACCTCTCACGCTTCCCTAGAGCTCTTCCCTGATCCCACTACGACCGAGCTGCTGAAGAAAACGGCGAAAGACCTTGCCTTGAGCTCAATTATCATCCAGACAGCGCAACAGCGACAGCTCCACGTCGAACTCCATTTCTGTCCTCTGCAGAAGCTAGGCACTATCTATCTTTTCAAGTCTTCACCCACCCCATCCCCGCCAAGGCTCCACCTCCCCCGACCCTCTCCTTTCAGACGCGCCACCCTTCTTCTAGGACTTTCTCAGCCATCAGCGGCACACCCCAGCACCCCCACTCCTCGTGCCCACCTCTCCCCTGGCTCAGGCTCCCCAGATCCCTGCGGTCAGCCGAGTGTGCGGCCGGCCCAGGTCCGAGCCATCCTCGTGACGGTCCCTCCTCACTCACCCTCTGTCACCTCCAGCACCTTAATCTGTTCCTCTGCAGCCGCCCGCACCTCCTGCACGGGGGACAGGATCCCGGTGAGGGTATCCACCAACGCCTCCTTCAATCCCTGTGCCACTGGACCCGGCAGACCAGAAGCCGTACCAGCTGCCGCCGCTGCCGCCATCTTTTCTCCCCTCAGCCCGCCAGCCCCGCGGCCGGGACCCGCCACCGAATGACGGCTCCCGCGTACGGCCAATCCGCGAAGCCGCGCCTGCGCATCTAAGCACGCGGGAGCGGGCGGGGGGCGGGGAGAGGTTGCTGCCTCCGGAGACAGCGCCTTCTGCGGCCGGAACGAACCGCGCTTCTGCTGGCAAGGAACGCTTTCGGGGATGTGTGTGCACACAGAGTGCCATAACGGTTTGCAGTCCTGAAAGTCGCACGCGTTGTTAGAAGGCGCGCTTGGAATAAAGGCCGTGATACCTGATTCTAGGCTCAGATTTAAGACGTGTTAGCACAGAGGTAGGATGGAAATGGATACAGAGGGCTTTAAGGAAATAGCAGAAATAGCACCTATTTTAAACTAACACCCCTCCTTCCAACTAAAAACATGGATTCAGTTGGGTCCTTTCACTTTTTAGTTTTAGAGATCCAAAGATGCCTGGGAGGCGTGCGGAGAAACTGAAGTGAAATTGGCAGTCCCCAATTTTAGTTTCTTAGTTTTTTAGTTTTTCAGTTTGCATGAGCCCAATCTCAAATGAGAAAGTGGCTGTCCAGGGGAGAGTACCTACATGTGAAGGAGCATTTCTCCAGACCGGTTTTCTTTTTCCTGTTTTTTTGAGACAGGGTTTCTTTGTGTAGCAACCCCCCCCCCCGGCCCCCGAGACAGGGTTTCTCTGTGTAGTCTTGGTTGTCCTGGAACTCGCTCTGCAGACCAGACTGGCCTCAAACTCACTGAGATCTGCCGTCTCTGGTTCCCGAGTGCTGGGATTAAAAGGCGTGAGCCACCACCGCCCAGCTATAGACTGATTTTTAAAAATATTATTTATCTATTTGGTGTTAATTTGTTTGGAGACAGGGTCACACATGGCACAGATGGGCCTCAAACTTTCTATGTAGTTGATACTGGCCTTGAACTCCCTGATCTCCGTCTTTCTGCTTTTACCTCCCCCAGTATTATTACAGGTATGTGTCATAACCCATGGCACCAGACCTATTCTTTGTGTGACTACTGAGAGTGAATACTGCAAGTATATAACATTATTTAATTAAAAAAATTAGTGTGAGTTTTGTGTGTGTGTGTGTGTGTGTGTGTGTGTGTGTGTGTGTGCTGTGCTTGAATACATGGGTATATGCCATGGGACACCTGTAGAGGGCAGAGAACAGTTTAGTCTGTCTTCGGCCACCTTTAAGTAAGAGTGAACTCAGGTTATTAGGTGTCGTGGCAGGTTCTTTACCCACAGAGCCATCTAGCTAGCCCAGCATGCTTCTGGAGACCCAGGGGGATTGTGGTAGGGTAGGAGAACAAGAGTAGTTTAATATGGCAAACAAGGACAAGTTGCAGGAAATGGCCACAACACGGAGACACTAGTCAGTAGAGCAAGTGGAAGGGATTAGAGCAAGGGATTAAAATACAGGACAGAGTGGGAAGCGCCCAGCGGCTAAAGGGATGGAATGAAGTATGCTGTTGGAGCACAGAGCAGGTATTTCTGGGAAAACAAGTGCCTTTTGACTCTCAATTCCATAGTAGAGGATAGTAAGGTTTATTTTTTGTCTTACAGTGGCCAGGAGAACCCAAACTCCATTAGAACAGCTGTACTTTTAGGTACGTCCACTTTTGCTCAACCCCCAAATTAGGTAGTGTCTAGAAGAGTGGTTCTCAACCTTCCTAACGCTCCGATCCTTTAATACTTCCTCATGTTGTGGTGACGCCAACCATAAAACTATTTCATAACTGTAATTCTGTTACTGTTATGAACTATAATGTAAATATCTGATATGCAACCCCTAGAAAAGGGGCATTTGGCTCCATAGGAGTCCCGACCCACGGGTTGAGAACCTCTGGTCTAGAGGGTGGTACATTTTTAAACTTTGCAGTTGATGGAGGACTCAAGAGACTTCTCCTCCTGCCAACTGGAAGCCTTGACTTCTGGTGAGGGAAACTGTCATAATTAGCTTCAGCTGTTAGCTTGACACAACCCTAGAGTCACCAGAACTCAACTGAAGAATTCACTGAATCAGACTAGCCTGTGACCAAGTTTGTGAACCATTTCCTTAATGCTTATTGACATAGTTGGACCTAGCCCACTGTGGTTAGTGCAATCACCAGGCATGTGGGCCTTGGCTATTTAAGATCAAGGGAGCAATCCAGTAAGCGGCATTCCTAGGGAGGTCCTACCTTGACTTCCTTTGATATGGACTATAACCTGTAAAATGAAATACCCACCCCGCAAGTTGCTTTTGCTCATGGTGTTTATGTACAACTGAAAGCACACTAGGACAGAAACTGTCCACAGTGTGCAAGGTGGGGCTCTCCCCCGCCCACGAAGCAGAAGTCAAAAGACCCCTGCTCAGCATTTGGGCTCAGACGTTTACAGGCAGGTGGGTTTTGCTTCTGAGTTAGGCAAATAACCACGAGTTATGTGACATTCTAGATCAAGCGGTAAGGTAAATGGACACAGAAACCAGGCAGAGAGCGAGCTAGAAAACCAGTGGACAATACAGGAGATAACTTTATTGAAACGCAAATGGCAGAGAACAGATGAATTTTGCTAGATGGAGACATGCCTGATAGACAGAGGACCCAGGTAAGGGTGGCCCCTGTGGCGATGGAGGAAGGCCATTTCAGCTGGCCAAGGCATGGATTTAATTTTCAACCAATTTTCTTGTTTAAAATGAATTACTGAGGGGACAGCCCAGCTCTCTTCATGATTGTTACCGCAACTATATACAACAATTTGCTTTCCAGATTCAGTTTTGCCTTTTCTACATTAGGTATAAAAGGGGACAGACTGGAATAGGTGAGGACCAAATGAAACGAAAATAAGACAAACACACAGATACACACATATCCTGGTTTGGGATTTTGTACTCTGTAAGTTTTAAAAAGTGACCGTTCTTGCCCACCCGCCACCTGAGGAATGCCATGCATTTGAGAAACACAGCCTCTTACATGAGCAGTGCTGTGTCAAACAGGATAGGGAGGGGGAGGAAAGGAAGCTAGCAAGACCTAGAATTCACTGTAATTTTGTTTTGTTAAAAGCAATAAACAAAAGAACGTTAGGAAGTGGGGGGCGGGGAGCCCAGCAGTAGCAGAAACTGGCTGCAGTGTGGGAGTTGCTTCTTGTATTTTCCTTCTCAGAAACAGCAGGGAAGCAGGGGCAGGGAAGCAGGATGATGGGGGGGGGCGGGGGCTGGCTGGATGGCAAGGGGGTGACTTTAGTGCAATTGTTTTACACTTGCTTTCCTTGGGCTTTGGTCCTTCCTTCTTTAGTCCCTGAGCTCAGGAGACCTGGTACCACAAAAGTGCTCTCATAGGGGATGAAAGCTGACACATTTGAACAAGACTGTGTCTAAACAGCCTCAACTCTTCCATGGCCATTTCAGCTAGTTTATAGGTTTGGAAATATATGAAGCTCTTCCTGAAAAAAAAATTTTTTTTTAAGAGAGGATTTCTTTTGTTCCCTTTGCTGAGTAGTTCTGTATTTAGGTCCTGATATGGCAAGAGGCAAAGGTTGAACCTAAGGACTTAGATACTTTCTTTTCACGGTGTAGAGCTCTCTCCTGTGGGCTGAGCGGAAACATGGGCCCTTCTGGCATACTGGCACACTACAGCTGTTGGCTGCCTTGGGGAAGGAAGCGCTGCTGGAGCTCTCAGACTCTGCAGTTCTCTTTACTATTTAAAGAAGGGAGAGGGATGTTACTGGGAGAACATTTTATCATAGAAATGTAAATTAGATTTTACTTTACTTTTCTTATACTATTATCAGAAAAAGAATCCATCAGAACAGCAACGTGGATGAGACTTCTGACATGATTCTTCCACTGGAGCCCCACAGTGTGCCAGGCAGAAATGTCAGAGGCAAGGGGTTTTCCGCTAGAGGCTGCAAAGATGCAGACCTTCCCTAATTTCTACCCCAAAGCACATATTTTTACTATTAGCTCCCAGAAACCTAAGTAGGAGCAAAGTGACTTTGAAATGTTAGCATTTGAATTAGACTGTAGACGCTTCTTATTGGGGTCTTCAAACATCAGCCATCTCACAATGAGGGCTCTCTTGCTTTGGATCCACCCTTACAACATGGCTGGGCACTGCCACTCTAGAGCTGACTTGGTAGATCTGGTTAGAGCCTGGGAACTCTAGTCCTTAAACACACCCCACATGCTGCTGCTGCTGGTCTGAAGACACCCTCCGAGCGCCACTGCTTTAAGGGACGAAAGGTTGACTCAAGGGATCAGGGATTCACATCATATGTCAGAGAATGTGCCCTGTGACATAATCATTAAGGAGAATGGCCAACACAGCAAACTGGAATGAACTAGTATAAGTAGGTATACTTTTTAACTGTCTTTCCCGCCCTGTGCTTTCCAAAGTTCAACTGCTTTCTTTCCTTCCAGACCGCTTTCCGCTTTACTCTGTCTCTCCTGCTTCCGGGACGAGGGTGTATACCAGGTGGCCCTGTTCTCCCTGAGCAGGTTAACTGAGGACTGCTGAGTAGGTAAGGCTGATCCAGGTATGGAGAGCAGTGTCTTCAGGCTTTGGCCATGTGGAACACATGTTTACTACTTATAGCCTCCGTGATGGGAACTCTCATGCATAGTTCCTACAGAACTATGGGCCTAGTGATACAGGCCAGTTACTTGAGGGGCTATTATGTACATGTATGTATGCGTGTGTGTGTGGGTATCATCAAATTCAAAGCTCGCCTGGAATACTTTGTGAATTCGGGGCTATTATGGACAACTTTAGTGAAACTTTTAATAAAAAAGTGAGGGCTGGAGCTATAGCTCAGTGATAGAGTACTTGCTGAGTGTATGAGAGACCCTAGGTTCAATACTCAATACTGGAAGGAAAAAAAAGGGTTACCAATAACTGTTGGTATATCCATCTTTTCCATCTCTATTACTCAGCCTGTTGCAACAGCTATTTTTCCTCTTACCATGGGGTTGGCTCATGGAGTCCACTCACTAGCTTCAGTTTAGCTAATGCCGAGACTATAGAAAGAAAGGATAAAGTGTGATAAGGAGCTGCAATTGACAATCTGAGTTACTTCAGATTAACTGAACCCTGTATTAGACTTGTGATTAGCACAATGTCCTCTCCCAAACCCTTTTGTCATTAAAAAAAATCATTGAAGTCTTTTGTCTCCTGGTTTATAAGACTGAGCCTCATTTGATCAGGCAAGTGTGACCTGTGCACATGCTGGGTGCCGTGAATGGTTCCATCTGGGCTGATGATGGCAGGTGTTGAGGAAACTACCACTTCTTCCCCTACTTTCCTGGACTATGGCAGGAAACAGAGCTCATCTTCGGAGTACGGGAAGGGGGCAGTATCCCTCTGAATAGTGTGGCTCAGCTTTGAGAGCTACAAGTAAGGAGATGGGTAGGTCGATTCCACTTAAACTCTTGCAAACTAGAAAAGCCTAAGAAGACAAAAAAAAAAAAAAAAAAGGAAAAAAAAAGAAAGAAAGAAAGAAAAGGGGAGAAAGAAAATCATTACTTTGTCTTAGGCCCATCAGTATGGACAGACTAGTCAGAAGGTTGGTAATTCAAGACCCAAATGTTTACCAACCAATAAAGGCTTTCTTGTAGGTTGACCATGGTCTTTTATCTCATTCTCCTTCCCTGCCAGCCTCTATCTTCCAGGTGATTAAACTACACAGAAGACACTGGAGTAAAGATTTACAGAGACAGAAATAAGCACCAAAGAGTTACCAGAAAGCAGGTATCAAAAATAATAATGTTCCACAAAGCCCCAGAAGATAGAACACAGAGATACACAGACATCAGGTCCCATAGCAGCCTCTAATACCTAGTACTTTATTTTAGTGCCTAGGCAGGGACTGAGAAACGAACACATTGAACACAACTTATTGGTCTTCATCCCAAAATTCGAGGGATTCTAGTTAGCTTCTCTCCCAGAGCTGAGACCCTCCAAAGGTTGATGTTCTTCACTAGCCAACTTTGGTGAGGGATGGAACTGGGGGTCAGAGGGAAAGGGAATAGCACAAATTCAGAATTAGAAAAGTTGGATTCTTCTGAAGGTGCCCGGAGATGGAGAGTTTAGCTGTGGGGCGCAGTGTTTCCTTTCTGAGGAGTGCCAGTAGGCTCAGCCGAGGAGCAAGCGTGTAGGCTGGAAAGAATGCTGTGGATGTGCTCTTTGCCGCGAATTCCTGGGCAGTGGGGGGCGGGGGGCGCTCAGGCTTTTTGCTTCTTAGAAGTCTGGATGAGCATCCCAAGGGGTTATTAGCACCATGAGGAGGCTCAACCTTCCGCAACTGCCACAGAACCACGGTCCCTTTTTGAGATGGTTGATCGTACTGTGAGGGGCCCAGATGTGCAACTGTAAACAGGGTCCCAGCCTTCAGAAGGAAAGTAGAGGCTTCAAGAGCACTTCACTAGATGGGAACATACTTCCTGGAGGACAGCTATTTGAAGCCTGAACTAAATGCAGCAGTCAAATGAGAGAAGGTGGTGGTGGATCCCAGGAATAGAAACGAAGTTAGAGTATGAGAGGCCTCCAGAGTCAACTCGCTGCAGACCCAAATAAAATTCACGATGGTATCCATGGTTACCACAGAGACAATCCCTCTGCAGTCTGAGGCAGTTGAAATGGAAGAAGGCATTTCCTACTTTCCTTCTTCTTAAGTAGCCAGTAACGTCCATTTCAGAAGGCACTGGCTGGGCAGCACCAGAGAAGAGAGTGAAGGGCTCAAGCATTAGGATGTCAGCGAGAGTTGGAGCCTTTCCCGGCACTGGAGCTTTGGATAGGGTCCAGAAGAGACCTATGTCCAAAGGAGGCCTATCCAGTCTCCCCTTCCTTCCAAGTTGGAACACCCAGCTCTGGGGCCTTCTCATTCTGCACAGCAGAGACCTTAAGGCAGTGATTTCAGCACCATCCTTGGACAACCGCCTCTTCCCACTACAGAATTGCATATTTTGCAGCTGAGTTGGTTGGGGATCTTCACAGCTCATGGAATTAGCAGCAATAGCAATAATAGTCTCCAGAATAGAGGACCCTGTCATCCCTGGGGCTACCAGGTGAATGTAGAAGCTTTTGCGGGGGAGGAGGGAGAAAAGGAACAAGCCAGACCATCTTGAAGACCTAAGTGAAAATATACTGTTAAGAGTCATGTGACTCCTCGGTTGGGTGGTACATGGCCCAGGTTAGTTTGCCTCTAGAATCTTGGGATAGATCCTGGTAAGTCTTGTGCTACTTAGGACTCTGAAGAGCAAACTCTTAGGTCCAGGCTCGTCGTATCTATTCCTGAACTGCAGAGTGCTGACATATTAGCCCATAAGACAGCTCAGCCTGGAATCTGGTTCCATCTGGTTTCCAGAAATGACAGAAGTAGTTTCCCACCCTAGACAAGCAAGATCCCATAGTTCTTCAGGCTCCATCATAACAGATTCCCGATTTTCTGTCTACCACATATTGGACATCTAATCCAATTACTTTTAACTCCTTGGGATTCACCTGTGTTTCTCAGAGGATTTTTCAAGGTCCATATGGGGAGGGGTGTACTTAATGGAGATTAACATTCCCCTTGAGACTATGAACTTAAGGACCAAATCTTGTCTTTTTTTAAACATAGTGACTGGTTTACAGTTAAGTACTCATAAGTGCTTGTCAAATGAAGGAACGTGGGCTGCAGAATTACAAAGAGGGCAACTTCCGAAGTGGTGGATCTCTTTGGAAGGCAAATATTGGCCACCGAGTACAACTCCTTGAGCCTTCTATTCTGAACTGAAGCAGTTCACATGGTTGTTCAGTTTCTTATAAGTGACTATTCAACTGTAAAAACAAATAGAAAGGGCTAGCGAGGGAATTGTCATTCAGTCAGGCAAAGTGGCTACCATCCAAATAGTGCAGTGAGTGGCCAAACAGGCCATAAGACAGGCGGGTGTTTCCAGTATTTTGGTTTTCCTCCAGTCCACGATGAAGCTCAGGGTAGATCATGCCAGAGGATGGCAGCTGAGCTTCCGGATAGAACATGTGCTTCCTCAAAAGGAAAGTCAAAGAAACTGGGTTCTTTTTCTCCTACCATTCTGAGCCAATGTTTCTTGTCGCAAATAAGCCCCAAGGATGCCAGAGATAGTTGCATGGCAGGTGTATAACTTATACCAACAGTACGGAATTCAGTTCTCCAAAGAAAACCTACTTGGAAAGCAAAACTGTTCCCTGGAAGGAAACCCAAGTATCTCATTGACATGTGAGAAAATTAGGGAAACAGGGCAAATAAATAGGCAGAAGGAAGGAAAAAAATAGAAATAAAATTTAAAAATTAAAAATTAAAAAAGTTGGGTTTATTGACTTTCATGCATGTTCAATTAGAGGGCAGAAAGGCAGCTCATAGTCTCTCTGAAGGCTGTGATGTTACTTCTGTGGTTTGGTGACATCTTAGATTGGAAGCCATCTTGTCATCCAGAAGGCGAGATCTGGCAGCGCTCTCTTTCCATCTTGGCAACTGGGTCCCCTCTTTCCAGCTTCAGCTCTTCCATCGCCTTTTTACCTCTTACAGGTTGATTTACACAATTTTTTTTCTTTTTTTCTTTTTTTTTTCATTAAACCACATGCTTCTTTTTCTGGGCTCTGGCCAGATCTCTGGGGAAAGGTTGTTGGCAGTGATGATAGAATTGGGAAGGGTTTGCAAGAAAATCCGTGGAGTTTCCTGCCTCCCTTAGACTTCCCCATCTGTGACTGTCTCAGAGGTGTTCATGAGAACCAGTAGGAACTGCTGCACAGCTTTTGCGATGTCTTCGAATCCCTCCCCAGAAAGCCCAGGAGTTTGTAGGGGAAACAAAAACTGAAGAAAAGACCCAGAATCATCTCTTCTCCAAAGTCACAAGAGGAGGCCAGTAAATGCATTTAGGGGCACAAGTGCCCAAACTCCACCCCTCCGGTCCCTACTAGGAAGTTCCCAAAGGTTCAGCACCAGGAACCCATCCCTCCTCTTGCCCTCATCTTCCCTCCTGTCCGGGTAAGGCTGGTAAAGCCAGAGCTCTGAAAGAAGGGGAGAGGAGAGCTAATGAAGCTGAAGCCAGCCTTCTGCTGTCCATGGTGACAGTGACTGCTGGACCCTCAGAGTGTTGCCTGGAGGTTGGGGTCCAGGATAGTCTCTCGATCTGGTGACTCAATATAGTTGGCAGCTTCTTGAAGTTTCAGCAGCATGGCCATCTAAAAAGAGGCAGAGAGATGGGTGACCATGAGAAGGGATGCTGGGTCCTGCCTACCAGGAAACCAAAACCAAACCACCTGACCAACCGACCGACCAACCAACCAACCAACCAACCAACCAACCAACCAACCAACCAACGAAAGAAGCCCACCCTACAAACCCTGTACCATGAGTCTGATCCGTGGTGTTGACTGAGAACACGGAGTTTAGAGGTGATTCATGAAGAAGTGACAATTGTTTTAGTATGGGTTTATGATGTAAACCCATACACATAAACAATCACCTGGGACACCTTTGCTATATAAGGGGTCATGGTTCATGGGTGTGGAGGACACCAAAGAACAGTGCTTCCCCTGTGTCAAGATGCACTCTGGGGAATGACAGAGGTCCATACATACCAGCTTATACTGGAGTAACAGGAGAGCTGTATCAGCTCTGGACTCTTAGATCCCTCACAGTAGGACATCCACCAGCTCGACTCTGTGCTGCTCTCAGACCCTGTGTCAAATCTACCACCTCAGTAAACTCCTTTTCTGTTTTATAGCTCAAGCTTCAGCTAAGTAAGCCTGGTTGTTCACACTGCTACCAATCTTTTCTTCTATCTATATTAGTAATTAGCTTTCCAATTAAAAAGTGTCCTGACGCCAGGCTGTGGTGGCTCAAGCCTTTAATCCCAGCATTCGAGAGGCGGAGGCAGAGTTCAAGGCCAGACTGGTCTACAGAACAAGTTCCAGGACAGCCAGGGCTACCAGAGAAACCCCATATCAAAAAACAAACAAACTAACTAACAAAGTGTCTTGATATAGAGAACAGCTGTTTTCAATAAAGTCAAAATTTAAATAAAAATATATTATGACTCAAGTGGAATTATTCCCTACTGGAAAGGTACGAAAGCAAGATCAAATGATCTGTGTGTGTTAAATTCATTCCATTCTGCTAGATCATCTTCTAACATGGTTTTGGTAATGAATACCCCCATAGCAGAGTATGAGTGTGTGAGCTTCAGATCCTGTCTATTGCCAATGTAAAAGCAGCTCCTTGATTTGATTTGCATTTCCTCATTATTAGATAGGTTAAGATCTTATGTTTTTATTGGTCACTTGTATTTCCTCTAGTCAAATGCCTCTTTATATCTTTTGCTCATTCTTTTGTTTAGAAGCTTACATTTTTCGTATAATTTATTTTTACTTATTTCTTATTTACTAATGTGTGTGTGAAAGAGAAAAAAAGAGAGAGATACGCAGCTGAATGCAGTTGTGCCGTGCCATGGCATGCGTGTGGAGGTCAGTGGACAACTTTTGGGAGTCAGTTCTCTCCTGAAACTGGCTGTCAGCTTTGTGTGACAAATTCTTTTATCTGCTGAGCCATTTTGCCAGTCCTGGAAGCTTCTTTTAAGTTTAATTATTTAAGATACTAATTTTTTGGCTATATCTATGCAGATATTTTCTCCTAGTTTACATTTTACAGAATACACGTAGTGAAGAAGTCTCAGAATAATACTAGAGGAAAAGCAGAAGAAGGAAGAACAACCGCTTATACTGGGAGTATAAACTATTGCACTATTTCTTTGGTTGATGATAGCTTTTACATTTTAAATTTTTATCTGTCTGTCTGTCTGTCTATCTATCTATTTTGATTTCTCAAGACAGGGTTTCTCTGTGTGTAACCGGGCTGTCCTGGAACTCATTCTGTAGAGCAGGCTGGCCTCGAACTCACAGAGATCACCTGCCTCTGCCTCCCAGGTGCTGGGTTAATTTTTATTATTTTTAATTATGTGTACGTATCTGCATGTAGGTGTGTCCACATGAGTGCACTGCCCGTACAGGCCAGCTGTGTCATATCCCCTTGGAACTGGAGTCCTAAGGTTAGATGTGGGTGCTGAAAACTAAACTCGGGTGCTCAGGAAGAGCAGCAAATGCTTGTAACTGCTGAGCCACCTCTCCAGCCTCTCTTTGGTGTATATTCTTACATAGACTGCCTGAAACTTGGACCTTTACTAGAATACATTTTCTTGGATGTGTATTTAGCTTCAGCCAGGATGCAGGCCAAGATCCTGTTGCTCAGAGTTCCTTACTGGCCTCATTTTGGTCCTGGCTTTGCTGAAACTCTTCAATGCCTAAGGCCCATCAGAACATACGCGAAGAGTGTAAGAATTCAGTTCTAGACTACTCTGTGGGTTTTTAAAAAAATGATTTTTACTCACCAGAGGGTCTGAGTCCAGGGAGCTTGGGGTGCTGTCTTTGACTGTCCTATCCTCTGGAGGTGAGGCAATGGTGTGAGGGCCCACGGAGGGTGGGGGCAAGTGGTATAGCTTTGATTGGTCTTGTTGGGCGGACGGCCAGGGAAGAGTGTCCCGGACCCACTCCACTGGGTCTTCCCAAGCAGCTTTCTGTCCGTGAACCTGGAGCAGAAAAATGTAATCAATAAAAGGGACAAGAACAGATTAGAGGTTTACTTACTTTGTCTAGTCTATGTTTCATAAGAAGTACGGTCCCCAGAAATACATACTCCCTCAAGCACAAAGACATGAAGTTTCGATTTATGTAGCTGAGCTTCTCATGAAAGAAAATAAGTTGGTATAAACTGCTAGAATAATTGAGGATAATTTAGCATATTGTCTTAAAAGTTTGTTTAGAGGCTGGGTGTGGTGGCACATGTGCCTTTAATTCCAGCACTCAGGAGGCAGAGGCAGGTCGATCTCAGGGAATTCGAGGCCAGCCTGGTCTACAAAGTGAGTTCCAGGACAGCCAGGGCTACACAGAGAAATCCTGTCTTGAAAAAAAAAAAAACAGTTTGTTTAGAGACTATATAGCTCTTGATAGCTGGAACTTCTTGTGTAGACCAGGCTGGCCTTGAACTCACAGAGATTACCCATCTCTGCCTCCCAACTGCAAGTGCTGGGATTAAAGGCATGTGCCATAGTGCCTAGCTAATTTTATTTTAAAAGTCTTATTATTTGGATCTGGCTGTCCTGGTGCTTGCTATGTAGTTCAGGCTGGCCTTAAACTCAGCAGCCCTTCCACAGCCTCCTGAGATTACAGTCCTGTGCCACATGCCCAGTTAAACCTTAAAATTTGTTTTTAATTAATTAAAAAAGTTTCACTATATAGTACAGATTGGCCTCAAATTTGTGACACTCCCACCTTATCCACTTATCCAAGAGCTAGAGTTATGACATGTGACATATCACAGCCTAGATTAACTATTTATCTGCCTGCTGCCTACTGCCTATCATCCATCTATCTATCTATCTATCTATCTATCTATCTATCTATCTATCTATCTATCTATCTATCTATCTTTTATTGTGGATCTGAGACTTGAGATTAGGGACTCAAACAAAATAGGCAAGTGATCTACCAGTTCTATTTATTTTTAATTTTAAACTAAAAATTATAAAAATTGCATTAAAGACAGGTGATAGATGAGGAAGGATATAATGCAGGCAAAGGACGCATGAGTCATGAGAGAGGATAGAAAGCTATTTTTTTCTAGTTTCAACTCCGCCATAGCTGCTGCTGGTGTTACCACTTCTTTTTGCATATGTGGTGGATAAGTCAATAAAAAGAGATCTAAAGTAAAAGGGTAAAACCCAGGGTGAGGTTCCATGGCTTCAGCATAGCCATTCTAACTGTACAGGCATTCACTGAGATGTACAGACGTTGAGACTGGGCAAATGTTTGAGTGGTTCCTTATGACCTAGGTTTCAAATGACCTATATCCATATCCACACTGCATTGTGTGTCTTATTCTAGCTGTGTGATGTTTTCATTTGGGAGTCTTTGGAACAAAGCAATTAAAATGACAAAAAAATTGTATATATTTATCAAGTACTGCTTATTTAAAACATGTATCAGTTGAATGGTTAAATCAAGCTAATGATCTACATATAAAATTCTGTCTTTTCTTTGTGGTGAGACCCCTTAAGCCTATTTTCTTTTAAAGTGTACTGTTACTGACCACAGTTACCATGTTATACAGTATACCTCCTGAACTCATTCCCTCTGTCTGAATGAAACTTTGTATCCTTTGATTGGGATCTACTCAGCCACCACATCTCTAGCCCCTGGCGACCACAATTCTCTGCTTCTGTACACTCCACTTCTGTAAACCTCACTTGTAAGTATTACTACTATTTTTTTCTTGACTTTTACACTTAACATAATGTTCTATAGGTTTATCTGTTGTTTCAAATGACCTATATCCATATCCACACTGCATTGTGTGTATATTCATACCACATTTTCATTATCCATTCATCCATGAAAGATAACTGGGTTACACTAAAACCATGTACAAATTTTATGACCCTGTAATTATACTCCCCAGGGAGGAATTCTTCAGTTTTTTACTATTTAAAAAATCTTTGAGGATAGATATTATCTTTTAAATTGGAAATCTATTAATAATACTGCAAAATTTTCCTTAAAAATACCACAAATTTATAAATAAAATGACTTATGGTATTGGTTTGATAGAAAATACCTTTATAGATATTTACTATATCACCACTAATATTTATCTCAATAAAATTACTTTTATGGGTGATACATAATTGATAAGGACCAGTCACTGAATCATAGTATTTTTGTGCTAGACTGGACTTCAATGATCATTATGGTCTAATATAGGTGATAAAGTTTATCTAATTTCACAATAGGTTCTAAATAGCTATTTCTTGCGAGAAGACATACAAAGAGCCAAAAGGCCATTTCAATATACTCAGTATCGTTAATCACTAGGGAAATGCCAATCAAAACCAAATTTAGTTAAGTAGAACTACATACTAGGTATATATTCAGAAGAAATGAGGCCACTATTTTGAAGGGCATCTTTACTCCCATGTTAGTGCAGCAGTGATGTAGCCAAGTGATAGAAACTACCCACGTGATGATGGGATAAAGAGTTGTTCTGCATACACAGTGGAATGTGATTCAGCCATAAAAGAACTGGAATCTTGCCATTTGCATCAGCATAGCTGCAAGCATGGAAATAAAGCCACACGGAGAAAGGAAAGTATCATCTGTTCGCAGTCCTATATGGTGTATAAGAATCAATCTCAGACATTTAAGGAGCATGGTGGCTGTCACTGGCTGGGGAAACCAGGAAGGGAAAGCTGGGGAAAGGTTGATCGATGGGTAACAAGTTACAGTTAGACGGCAATAAGAAGCCTGAGTAAAGTCAGAGAGTGAGGCTCACCTTGATCCCATCCTTGGCTCCTTCCTGTAGATAGGGAATGATGGAATTGTTCCACAGGTCAATGAACCAGGTCCGGAAGTCCTCAATGCCAATGGGGCAGGACAGAAAGAAGCAAGGCCCTGGGGAAAACAATGAAGCCATGAAGAAGTCTGAGAACCTTGATCTTCCCTGCCCTGCTTCCTTTACTCCTAGTACAGGGCTTAGACAGGTAACATCCAAAGCTTAGAGGGAATCGGAAGGTGTTCAAGAACAGTGGGTGCCAGCTGTCTGCCAAACCAATAATGTTTACAAGGCGGAAGTGAGACAAGGAAAGGCAAGCACCTCAGTTCCCTCCTGCATGCCTTCTTTCCTTTACCAATTAACTGTGAGGGGAGAATGAGGGGAAGGTTAGCTTTACTTTTCAACCTAGGCTTTGCACATGTTAAGTAAGTGTTATACCACTGAGCTATGCCCTCAGCACATTTATTTTATTTAATTAACTTATCTATCTAATTATTTTTAAGATTAGAGGAGGTTTCAATGTGTTGCTCAAGCTGGCCTTGAACTTGTAGTTGGTTCAAGCAATTCTTCCATTGTCTGAAGTGATTTATCCAATTCATAGTTCTACTGCATTGGAAAAGCTGATTATATACTTAAGTGGTTCAACTCCAGCAAGCAAAGAGAGCCTCCCTCCAGCGGGTAAGATACAAGAAGGGAAAGTGCTTCCAGTCCCAGGGGAAGCTGGACCCCAGTACCAATGAGGAAGTCCGATGTGCTGTGCTTCTCAAGGAAGGTGTGGAGGTGATACCACAGCTTGGGCACCCAGTCCAGCACCCGAAGCAGCTCTTCCTTGTTAGCATTGATGTCACTGTCTGACTCTACCAACTTCCTCCGCAGGTAACGGACCAGAAAGCCATTGGCTGGCTCCACGTTGTTAGAGAAAGTCAGCATCCTGTCACCAGGGATAGGAAGAACAGGGTCAGAGTGTCAGTGGGGACACTGCCAGGGTTCATCCCTTGCCAGTCTGGCCCTCTTCCTGCCTGTCTCCCATTAATGCCCATTGACTTCTCAAATGACAGGAGGTGACGATGGCAGTAAGGTAGCAGCTCTGGACGGGCACAATTGATTTTCAACTTTGACCTTCTCAAATGACCAGCCTGCTCACAGAGTGACCAGGAAGAAAGTCCGTAATCCAGCAGCCAGCCAGGGTTTCTCCTAGGCTTTTGTTCCTTCCTTTTCACCCTGTAACTGACATGCAAAAACATCTACTTCCCTTTCCTAGCCTAAAAGGCTCTGTCTGTTCCCCCTGCTACTCACTGCTCCTCTGCCCACAAGTTCAGGATTGAATTATTCTTTACAGGCACCTGGGTATGACCAGAAGGTTCTTGAAGGGACATAGTTCTTACCTGAAGCTTAAGTGCAAGCCATGGTTGGGTGTCATTTTTACAGGCTGATTGGTGGTACCTATGATATAGGGACTGGGAAGAAAGGGAGAAGGATTTACTTAGATCTGTCTTAACATTTCCTGTCTCCATGTACACATAATAGGAAGCTCATAGGTCAGACAAGGCTGTGTTCTTCCCCCTCTTCCCACTGTGGTAAGTAGTCCTGAGCTTACCATTTGTGGTACTTGCAGGTAAGGGCCCCATTAACCAGCTCACTGATGGAGCCTGCTTCACTCAGGTCATCCAGTAGGATCACCAAGGGCACATCCCCAATTCCGGTTTCCCGGTCTATCTGGTTGGCCAGGTTGGAGAGGTACAGTTGCAGATCCTGGAATAAATGAAGACAGTGGGTAATCACTCAGGATAGCGGACACACCTGGAAAACCTTGGCAAAACTTTCGGAGAAGCTTCGTCAATTCCATATTTCCCTGGGGCCCTTGGTCCCTGTTAGATGTACTTAAATCATTGGATTCCAGAACCACATTACCAGACTGACTGACAGTAGTCCCCTAGAGACTCTCAAACAACTAACTATCTATCTGTCTGTCTGTCTATCTATTTTTCTATTTATTGAAATGCTGGGGATTGAACCCAGGGCCTTGTACATGCTAGGCAAATACTCTACCACTGAGCTAAATTCCCATCCCCTTTCTTTCTTTTCTTTTCCTTTTTTTGGTTTTTCGAGATAGGGTTTCTCTGTAGCTTTGGAGCCTGTCCTGGAACTAGCTCTTGTAGACCAGGCTGACCTTGAACTCACAGAGATCCACTTGCCTCTGCCTCCCGAGTGCTGGAATTAAAGGTGTGCACCACCACCACCTACTCCCCACTCCCCAGCTCCTTTCAAGGAAACCCCTTTGAGCAGTAATCTTAAATCTTTCCCCCTCAACAAGTAAGGAATATCTTACTTGTTTTTATTGAGCTAAATGCCACCACCTCCTCAGCTTGGGATAGCTTTGTACCATTCCAAAGTTTTAGGGTATACTCAAGGTAGATCATTGGGGAGATAACATGTAATATTTAATCCCGAACACTTGTGCCTTGTAGCCCATTGTCTGATGGGTAATAATGAAAAGCAAGGTAGGGGAAGAAGACAAAAGAGAATGGATATGGTAGACAGCATTGGCAGAGTGCAGAGAAAAAGAGGCTACATTTCACTGTTGGTTAACTGGAGGGAAAGAGGAACTAAGGTAGAGGTGAGAGAAAGTACGAAGGAGGAAGTTATGGGTAAAAGAAACTAAGAGCAAACTGGGGCTGGTGGCACAGCCTGCAATCCTCATTACTTAGGAGACTGAGGAAAGAGGATTGCACATTAAGGCCAGCCTGGGAAACTTAGGGAGACCCTGCCTAAAAGGAAAAAGAGAGCTCTGGACGTAGTTCAGTTGTAGAGTGTTTGCCTGCATGCACAAGGCCTTATGCTTAATACTCAACACCACACACACACACACACACACACACACACACACACACACACACACACACAACTGGGGCAGGGGAGAGGATGATGGGCAGACTGCTAGTTCAGTGCCAGCCTGGGCTTCATAGCAAGACCCCGCCTGGGAAGAAAGAAAGGAAAGGCTAGGAGGAGAGGGAAGAAGAGGAGAAGACAAGAAAGGGGATATCATAGGGAAGGATGGGGCGGGAAAGAAGACTGAAGAAAGGGGAAAGATTAGGGCAGAGCCATGGAAAGGGAAACGAATGAGGGGCAGAAGGGGCCAGGGAAAGGCCTCGGGGAGGCTGAGGCCACATAGGCTGGCAGAAGGTCTCAGGAGGCCCCCACCTTGCAAGACTGCTGGTGCATATTGAAAGTGCTGACGATGCCATCAGTGACCTCGCGGCCTGAGCGCTCCACCAGATACTCAGCCAGCCGATTGGTCAAGTAGGTCTTGCCAGTGCCACTGGGGCCGGAGAGCACGAGGCGCCGGTGCTTGAGCAGGAGGCTTATGTAGTGCTGCATCATGGGCTTGGGGATGAGCGTCTCGAACACCAGGCTGTCCACACACTTCTCCTTCAGACCTGCACCCCACCCCAGAAAGCACGAGTCTTAACCAGCTCTGAGGATGGCAAGATACCCAAAAAACCTTTCCTTCACCATTTAGGGGTTCAATGAAAAAAGTCAGAAACACCTGTCTTAGGGTTCCAGTGGAATCTCCTCATCCCAGCTTTGAAAGCCTGGATCTCAATTTTAGGGATACACTCTGACTTAGAATAGGTAGAGAAACAGCCCGAGTCTGGCAAAAACATCAGATTGGGTCTTATCTTTTGTATTTCCTATGTTACTTAAGCACATTCACATTAGGGTTTCTCAATAATTTCTTGTTATGTGAACGTATGATGCATGATTTGATGATCCTCTCCCTGCCTCCATGCCACACTATCTCACCCCAAGAGACAAAGACTGACCTTTGAGGGAGACCGATATGTTATTGACACCTCGGCGGCAAGGGGGCATCTCTGGAGGCTCAGCATCCAACACTCGTTTCACGTGGCTGAGGCTATAGCCATGTATAGACTCGGTGCTTAGTCCCAGGGTGGAAGCTGGGTCCATTTTAGAAATGTAGTCCTGGGAGAAGAGGTGGGAGGACAAGAAGATCGTGAGCATGCTGAAAAGATGTAACTACAGATGGAAAAGCCAATATTATAGGCAATGAAAGGAGGCATAGGAGGAATAGGGTATGTGCACTTTCCCATTTTGGCTCCTCAATAAAGCATCAAAGGTTCCCAGGATCCCAGTGCCTGGATGGCTGAATGCCCTTTGAGAAGATGAGCAACCTTTGTTGAGGGTGAGAATCACCTTACCTTGAACACTTGGAAAACAGCTTCATCCAGCATCTTCCAGTCCACCTTGCCACTGACCTTGGTGCATCCCAAGAGGAACTCCTGCTGCTTTAAGTCCTGTAAGATTTAAGGTTGAGGCATGTGATCCTCAGCCCAGATGACACGAGAGAGGGGGATCCCAGAAAGCCTCAGGAGCTAACTACTCTAGTTTTGGGGATATTCAGAGCTCTGATTTTTTTTTTTGCATAAGTGTAACAGATAATACAGCTTCTCTATTTTATGTGAAAGCCCCATAAGACTCTCAAATGGAGGGGTGTGAAGGCAGAAGAATCGGAATTTTAGGTCATCCTCTGCTATACAGCAAGTTCAAGGTCAGTTTGAGCTAAATGAGACCCTGTCCTCCTGCCCCTACCCCATGATAAAACCATTAGGAATTCAAATATTGTGAGTCCAAAGTGCATTCAGTACACTTAAGCCAAGGGAGCATTTGCTGTTTACTCTCATGGGTGTGTGGCTGGCTGGGAGCTGTGGCTCACCGTCATCATCCAGGGTCTTGAGAGTGTTTCATATTGCACAGGGCTAGCCCAGGGACAGATCAAAACTCAAAATGCAAGTACAGTTTCTACCAAACATAAATTGCTTTTGCAACAGTGCAAATCTGTGGCTATCTGTATCATGCTGCTTCCTACACTGGCCCTTCCTGAAGTCCCTTACCCCTTTGATGATGTGCTGGGGTGGCATCCGTACCACCACCCGAAGGGTTGCTTCTTCCTTAGGGCCACAGGTGCTGATGCCATCCATGGGTGATAGGTCTGTGAAGGTTGAAAAAGACTAATTGATTTTAAGGACTCAGCCTTATCCCAAACTTTGTAGTTATTTTCCTTTCCAAATACCGATTCCTTATTTATGACAAAGAAGAGATGGGAACCGTAGTGCTTACTGACAGTGGGGTCTTCTTGGTTCCAACACCATTACCTCCTGGATCAAGGATGCCACGGCACATGATGTAAATAAGCCCTTTCTCTTTCTACCCACACAAGCTCTTCTCAAGCAGGTACCTGTATCTGTGAGACTGGGACTGAAGGGATGGCTGAGTGCAAGGCCCAGGGAACGGCGAGGGGATGACAGAGCAGACGATCCAGGGACCTGCCCTGGAGTGGAGCCTGAGGAGGGGCCGGGGGCAACCTTCAGCCGGTCATTCTCTGCTTTTAGCAGGTCCACCTCCAACTGTGGGCGGAAGAGACAGGGCAGGTGGCAGGGTGGCGTGGATGTCAGTCCCTGCTCTCCCCTCCTGCAGCTCTGCCCAGACACTGACCTGCATATTGTGCATAGTCTCCCGAAGCTGGTCTAGCTGGTGGGCAGAGTTTAGGGCCTCCAACCGGATATCCGTTAGCTTCATTTCTTTCTCCCATAGTTCAGAGCGCAGCTCCGATACCTCTTTTTTCTCCGGCTCCTCCTCCTCATTGGCTTGGAACAGTCTAGTGTGGGGGACCGAATGAGCAGGGACCCTGTAAGGAAGCAAGAGTCAGCCTGGATCCCAGAGAAGCACTGGAGAGCAGGGGATACTGACATGCCTGGCCTATAGTCTTGTTTCCTTCTGCTTATTGGCACCCATCTGGTATATCAGGAAGGGTCCCCTGTGGGTCTCACATGCCCAGGCAAAGGCCAGAAGTACGGTGGCATTTGTCAGGGTCTGTGGGCTTTCTGTCAACTCCAGCCAGCAGTTTACCAGGGTGGCTGGTGGATAGAGCACTTACTCGGTGACCTCAGTGCCCACAGAGGATGAGTTGGAGGACTTGATGGAGGGGGATGCAGTCTCTGTGGAGCCATGCTGTAGTTTGGGGGATGACGGGGCTGAGGAGTCAGGTGTGGCAATCTCCTCGATATCAGAGTACGAGGAGGCTGACTTGGGACCCTTTTTAATGCTGAAGGCTTTGTTGAAGGAACTTCGAAGCTAGAAGAGAGCAGATTCCGGGGAGGGAGACGTCAAGGTTCTATTCTGAGTCAGGGAGGATGATTTAGGGCCGGGACTAGGATATTGAGGCAGGAGATTTACTTGTAATTACACCATTCTGTGAGATGTCACTTGACTGGAGGTATGTAGACAGAGGAGTTATCTACAAGTCAGGGCTGAGCGAAAGAGAGGACCATTTGGTTTGCTGCCATTATAGGTCAGGGGAACTTGCTGAATTCATGGAGGGAACTGTGTCTCTCATGAAAGAAAAAACTCCCCAGATGTCACATGGTACACCTCTCAACAGTCCAGTTTCCATTGGCTGATTACTCTAGAATCTCACTCTCTATGGGTCTTAGGATGCTACTTCTGACTTGGGCACATTATAAAAGAATCTATTAATCTCTTCACAACTTCACAGAACCAGAAACTGACAATATAGTCCTGTGAAGATCAAGACAAGGAAGTGATATCATTTCATGTACTATTTCTTGTTCTCAGCCCATGGCATAGTTGTTAAAACAACCAAATGAGATGTCTTTCCTCCTTATTTTTAAGACAGGGTCTTATGTAGGCCAGGCTAGCCCTGAACTCAGTATGTAGCAGTGGGTGATCTTGAAGTCTGGATCCTCCTGTCTCTACCTCCCAAGTGCTGGGATCACAGGTTTTTACCTCCGTGCCCACCTTTCGGCACTGCTTACTATGCCAAGTGTCCAAGAATAATATCTTCTAGCCAATCTTTGTCTACTTGGGACATTATAATCTGACCATAGCTTGTTTGGTTCTGGTGGCGATGAGCTTTGGGGTTAGGGATGTGAGCTAGATACGCAAGCCAAGGACCTGACCCGAACCCATTCACATGCCTCCATACAGCATGCACACACACGCACACGCACACACAGGAACATAGACATGGGATGGCAGCAAGAGACAGAGAGTAAAGGAGGGGTCAAAGGCTATAGGGGACAAAGGCAAGCCAGATCTCTGGGACAGTAAGTAAAAAGGTGTGTGTGTGGCAGGGTGGGGGCTGGGAGGACTGAGTCTCTCCTTTCAAGACGTCCTTCTCAGAACTTGTCTGAAGTCTCCTGGGAACTTATGCAGCTAGAACATGGTGTGTGTGGACCTTGTAGGTAAGACATGAGGACCAGGCTGGCTGGAGCACATAGGTGAGAGTATCTGTGCAGATGGTGAGCCACAGAGCGACCAGGGCTTGAAAGTACTGTAAAGTTTCAGTCGTAGAGAGGAAGAGTTGAGACTGACTGACGTGGCATTGTGTATCTCAAGGAAGACATCCAGGCTTCCCGATTTTCAATCTGGTGGAGTTTTTTTTTCCACATCACTGTCTCACGAGAGTCAGTCTGTCTCTTGTCTCTGTCTCCTTCCCTCTCTAGAGAGAAATCCTGTGACCATGTCTGCCCACAGAGAGCCCTCTGCAATCATTGCATTTCTATGACAGTAGCGCTCTATGTAACCTTCAGTATTCTGACAGTCAGGGCTGCAGGGAGACATCTGCTCTGTTCCTACAGAGCAACACTGGTTGCATGGTTCAACGAATGTATTTAGCAGAGAACCAGGACTCTCTGCTAGGGATGGGGTGGGGTGCCTTAGAACTTTCCTAACACAGATATGCTAGGTAGGAAGTGCAGCGCCCCTCAGAGGTTTCTGATGGTATTACCAGTCTTTAAGGACCATCCCAGTGGCCCGGTGATCTGCACAGCACACTTTGGGCAATGCTCCTCTAGATATCCAGATTTAGATGAGGCCTCTCCATCTGCGTGCACCTGCCACAGCATGTGTGTGGGGTCAGAGGACAACTCTGTAGAGTCAGTTCTCTCCTTCCACCTTTGTGTGGGTTCCGGGGTCCAACTCAGGCCTGGAATTTACTATGTAGGCCAGGCTGCCATTGAATTCATGGTGTTCGTCCTGTCTCAGTCACCCTAGTGTTGGGATTCAGGCATACACACCAGGCCGGGAGCTTCTACTAACTGAGGCAATGAGCTCAGCTTTACCCATCCTTCACATCCTGGTACAGCACCAGCAGCTCACCTATCTGTTTTGGAATAAAAATTCTGGGCCACATCATGTTTGCCTTGAACAGTACTCTAGTTCCTGGCTTGTCCTTGGAAGCTCCATGGCCTTTGGGGCGATGAACTTTCCCTACCCTGGACCCCGGATGAAATAAATCCCTCACCTGTCTCTGGTTCACACTAGTCTAAAGCTAATTTTTAGATAAGCCCAAAATGGACAGCCCTCCAGAAACTGTGACTCAGATAACCTTCATTGATTCTCTTCCATTTTAGGTGTCTATGGTGAGTGGGGGAAAAAAGGCTCATTTTCGGGATAACAGGAGCTCAGTGGGTCTGCTTTTTATAATAGGCCAATCTTGGACCCAGGGAAAGACGGCAGGCAATAGGTTTGGATTTTGTTCGGACTTCCCATTTGACCCCTAAGCAGACCACTCCTCTGTCCTCATGAGGGGCAGCGTGGATGGACCATGCAGTGGAGTGAGTTAGGAACTGGGGCAGTTGGGGTTATGGGTGACCTTTTTTTTTTTTAAAGAGAGGGTACTTGCTCCGGAAATAGGGAGGGTGTGCAAAGGGAAAGAAAAAGTAAAGGGAGAGGAACTGAGTCTCTTACCTCATAAACCTGGAAAAAAATAGGGATTGGAAGTCAGCATTTTGAAGGAAATAAAAAGAAAAAAAATGAAAAGAAGCAGCAGCGACACTAATCATTCATGTCACACAGCTGTGCCACACAGCGCGCTCCTGTCTGCACTAGGTCTGTGGACAGCCTTCCTCAGCAGGGGACAGGGACAAGACGCTCACTCTGGGTCACTCTCCCTCTCAGTCAGTCAGACAATGCCCTATACCTGCCTGAAGACTTTAGAAAGTTCATCCAGGGTCAGCTTAGAGCTATGGGGGGTGAGGAGGGGACGGGGACAACACACATAACAAACCCACCCCTGGACCAGCCAGAGGCATCTCTCCCAAACCAAGGCCCCTTAGAATCTAGAATGAGTCACTTGGCTTATAAATTCTTTCTACAGTGAGAGAGTGGGGAAGGGACTGATATGTAATTCCCCCTCCCCCCGCCCCCCGGATATTTTCTCAGCTCCTTCTGTGGCCAAGTACATTTGACTGCATCAGTAGGTAGAGCCCCAGGAAAGCAGACACGTGTGAAGACTGCAGGGCGAGTGGTGGTGGGGGAGTAGACAATGGTTGGAGGAATGGGGACTTAGTAGACTTTGTTCCCAGCAGATGTCACACTGACACCTTACTAGAAGGGACTACCTCCTGATGGATCCTGATAGGATCTGCTCCCTGCACTGGGACAAATGTAACTACCACAGGTCAGCTCCCAAAACATTACCTACCCAGCTCTTCTTCTTCTTCTTTTTGGCATCAGCGTCTTTGCTGCTGCCAATGCTGGAATGGCTGGTGATGCTGTTGAGGCTGGAGATGCTATCTGAGGAATTCTGTCTCTTGATCCGGAGTTCTACAGGTCAATACAAGTGGGAAGAACACAGAGGTGGATTTAGAGAAAACATGAGGCTTAAGGAGTCTAGCCGCAGCCGACAAGGGGTCGGGGGACCCACCAACTTCTAGGTGCATACTCCTCATCTGGTGGGCTTTTCATCAACCAACAGAGAGTTACAGTCATGTTTCAGCAGAGAAGAAAAGGCTAAAGTGAAGAAAGAAACAATTCTATTCTCAGGACGCCCTCAGTCTAAGTGGGGCACGGCGAGGCCCAGCATTTGGGAGGATTGTGTGTTCTGTGCTGGGTGACACAGCAAGACCCTGCCCAGAACTAAAACAAAACAAAAGCAAAACCACAAGAAAGAATCCCCAGTTTAGTATAATAGAAGGGTTTAGTAATGAACTCAGATTGACTGTTTGTGAAAAGGACTTAACTAAAGCTGGCACGAGACACTTTTATGCAGATGCAACCAGTGTGTATGTGTTGGCAAAGTCTCACTATGTACACCAGGTTGGTCTTGAACTTGTGAAAGTCCTCCTGCCTTGCCTCCCAAGTGCTGGGATACATGTATGAGCCATATACCTATTTTTTTTTTGTTTTTATTTTTTGAGATAGGGTCTCATTCTGCAGCACAGAGTAACCTGTAAATGACTCTGTAGCCCAGGCTAGCTCTAAACATGTGGTAGCCCTATTGCCCCATGCCCTATTATATTTTTATGATCCTTCGGCAATACTTGGCTGCCTTTTGGCTCAAGATCAAGTATAAGCAGCCTTGTGCCTTGCATTTAACCTGAACGAGCTCCAGTTTGTCATCTGAGAGGCAGAAAGCTTCAATTCTCCAAAGTCTGCAATAGCAAGAAAAATGAAGCACTCTTCCTTAAAATGTGGGAAGGGATAAGGGCCAAGAGAGGAGTTGTAAATTAAAAATTACATCTAAGGTACTTTCAATAACAAAAAGAGTTTGGTGGCAGAGTGCTTGCCTGCTATTCATAAGGTGCTGGGCTCAACCCTCAGGACTGTGGAAGGGGTAGAATGTGAAAGATGCATTTGTAGCATCATAAATCTGCAACAGTTAGAAAACATTTCATGCATCTTTAGTTTTGTACAATGCACACATATTGGCTATTTATAAATAAAACACACCTGGGCACTACTGTTTAAGCACCAGTTCTAGTGAAGCTACAGGCAAGGCTCCTTGTGAAGCTGCTTCTTGATCAACATGAACAAAGGTCACTGTGAACATTCACAGCAGATAGTCATAATTTATTCATTCAGAAAATGTGTATCTCAAGGGTAAAGCTCACTCGGGACGTTAGAAATAGCTGAATATCTCAGATATATCACAAGTGACAATGGATCAAATGGTTTTTTGTCTTATTCTCCTCATTATGAAATATGCTTCCTTAGGTTGTTATCTGGAATAAGTGAATATAGGTGAAATGCTTAGAAAAGTGTCCACCATATGGCAGGATTATTTGTAGGTAGAATATCTGATGCAAGAGGAAAGGATGGAAGATGGGGCTAAAAGGAAAGGCACACTTTAGAGCAGGAGGAGGCTGCTGTGACACTCTAAAGGACTGGGGATACAGTCTGTCTTCTTTAACCTGCTTTTCCGAACTGTTTCAAACACAAGGGAAAGCTTACAGCATAGTAAAATAATACTCAGATGCCCTCTGCCCAGTTTAACCATTGCTAACTTTATTCTATCTGCTCCCTCCCCACTTTCTCACACAATTTGAAAATAAGTTGCAGATGACATTTTACAACCAAATGCCTGAAGATACAGCTCCTATGAATTTGGATATTTGCTCACAATAGCATTATCAGACCAAAGAAAATCATAATTCCTTTTATCTAATAGCCATCTCATGTTTAAATTGGAATGCTTTCTGATCTGAACTGACAATGCAGTTACTCTGGGTGCAGTGGAAGTAGGGAACTGGGGCACTCCGAGCCAACTAGGGAATGACTGCAGCAATCCAGGGGAAAACAATGGAGACCCTGAGCCAGGACAGTTCCAGTACAGAGGGGAGTATAATTGGGATTGCATAGGCACCAGAGTGAACTCCCTCCAAGGGCCAAACAGTGAGGAGGAAAACATGAGAGTTATATTAGCGGCATGGTAACTAGGTTGATACTACCTGAGCTGGGCAAAACTGCAGATGGGAAAGGGGTGTGTTGTGTATTTATACTGAAGCTGAAGGGTTGCTGAAGTTGGAGGCTAGTCTGGTCTACACAGGGAGTTTGAGGCCAACGAGCTACACAGCAAGATCTTGTTAAAAAAAAAAAAAAGAAACAGAGATACTTCTACATCCATGCTTTCTGCTTCACTATTCACAGGCAATGGAACCAGCCTAGCTGTCCATCAAGAGGCAGATGAATAAAAGAAATGTGGTCCATATACACAATGAAATTTTATGCAAACATAAGGAAAAAATGAAAGTTTGACATTTACAGAAAGACAAATATATTTACTTTCATTTATGGAATCTAGATTTAATTTGTGTGTATGTGTGCGTGTAGGTCATAAAACTAGAAATGGACCATAACCAAAATAATCTTGAAGAGACCAAAGTTGGAGGGATCACTCTGTCCAATTTTCAAACTAACTGCATGAAGAAGTAATTAAGAAAATGTGGTACTGCCTAAGGATAGATACAAAACATCTTATTAGAACAGAGTCCAGAAATAAACCCATACATTTACTTATTTATTTTTGTCAATGGACAAAGACAACTTTCTAATGTAATTCAGTGGAAAAAGCGGGCTTTTCACTAAACGGTACCAGAACAATTGGCTTTTCATGTGTGAAGAATAAAACAGGACCTATAGCTCTATATATATTCTCATGAAAATGAAACTGAGTATGGAACATGCCTGTAATTCCAGCAGTTGGGAGGCAGAAGCAGGAGGATCAAGAGTTCAAGGTCATCCTTGGCTATATAATAAATATATGAGGCCAATTTAGGCTATAGGAAACCCTGTCTCTAAAAAAACCAAACAAAGCAAAACTCTATTAAAAATGGAACAAAGACTTAATGTAGGATCTAAAACTAGAGATGGAGGGATGGTTCAGTGGTTAAGAACATTGATTGCTCTTCCAGAGGACCTGGGTTCAATTCCCAGCACCCACATGGCAGCTCACAACTGTAACCCCAAGATCTGACATCCTCACACAGACATGCACGCAGGCAAAACACCAGTGCACATAAAATAAAAATAAATATTTTTTTTTAAAATCCAACAAAACAAAGAAAAATGACTATGGATAAGTAAGAGGCCTGCCAAGCTGACCCACAGGCCTGGCTTCTGATAAAGGACTGGAAGACAGAAAGTGTTTGGGTTTTTTTTTTCATATGTGCGTTGGGAATGGAACTCAGGGCTATTACCAAGCTGCACTGCCCTTCACCATCCACAGCAAAGCATGACTGACTACTGAATACCAAGGCTAACTTGTCAGAGTCCCAGTGTATCTCTGCAGTTTCTGGCTCCGTCGTTTGAACTACAGGTTGAATCGTCCATGATGGGGTGGAGTGATAATCAAGTAAAATCACGTACGTGTATGTAAACCAACCACACATTTGTGCTATTCTGGAACCACCTTTACTTAAGATTTATTATTTGTTTTTTTGTGACAATCTTGGAAAAAAGTATCACACTTCTTCTCGTTTGTGCCTGGATTTTATATGGGTACCAGAGCCACATCTGTATGTATGTGACATGATGGGGAGAACCAAGGGGGAGGGCTGGGAAAGGAGCGGGTAGAGGGGAAATATATTCACCATATGATATGTACTTGTATAAAAACTTAAAAAATAAATAGAAATTTAAAAACAAACAAAAAAGGGTGATTTCTTGCTGGGCCTGGTGGCAAACACCTCTAACCCCAGCACTTGAGAAATGGAGGCAGCAATGCAATTCTGAGTTCTAGGCTAATCAGGGCTACATGATGAGGCCCTGTTGAGACTCCTTTGACTGATCTTTGGCTCTGGTCTAAAGGCTGAGGAAAGGATAGTGGGCCTGGGGAGATTACAGGTCTCCTCTACTTCACCCTGATCCTCAGGGGTTACATGGTCACACTTCTGGCTCTCCCCACTGGATAATCAATACATCACATTGCAGACTACCTAAGGATCCCCACCTTCTAGAAGCTGGATGTGAAAGCTGGTGGGTTATGGGCCCTGTAATGATCTGCCTTTCACCAACTCCTGGTCTTTTTCAATTCCCGTCACTATGTGGCTAATATCCTACCTTTGGGTGTGGCTTCTGAGGCATTCAGTGCTCCCTGAATGACCGCCTGGGCCTCAGAATTCTTTTTCTTCAGGAAGTCTATAGTTTCTCGCAAATCCAGCAGCTCAGTGTCCTAAGTGAAATGATAGTTGTGTTGTTATTTGCACAGCAGGAATACTTACAGGCATGGGGTGCTACTGCCCTCGACAGAAAAGGCCAGGGAACTGGGAGTGATGAGCATGGGATATTGTACCAACAAGCAGGCTGAGAATCAGGGTGACGAAGTGAGAAAATGGCACTGACGGAGGAGTGGAAGAACTAGCTAGGATGTTTAGAACTCACTGCCCTGGGCTCTCACCTTCTCCTCGGCTGTTTCTGCCAGGTGTCGCAAGCGGGATGTCATGTTCACCAGACTCTGCTCGAAGGCAGCCACCAGATTAGCCTGACAAAACAGACAAAGAGCTTAAGCGCATGTGGCTGTGGAAGAGGAAATGGCTGATACAGGAGTAGTTTAACAGATTTCCTGTGTCTTAGAACTGACCAGTGCAAACAAAACCCTTGGCAGTTCTAAGCTACTGATTTCCCTGGGCAGACACGGTGGAATCAAATAGGTTTTCTGGAGAGGACCAGCTTCTCCAATAACAGCGCAGTGGGTAGAGCAGGCTTTCGGAGCCTTTTTGGAAACTGGAGATCTGGTTCTTATCACCTACCAGTGGTGTTAAAGTTCCTCCCTGTTTTATGTGGTTGATCGGTGGAAGGTTTGATGGGAGAGCAACAGCTTCTACAGTCAGTTTTACCGCTTTTGGCTTAAATCCACCACGGAGGGCCAGATCTCCTGGGACCAATGACCTTCCAGTAGGATCTGTTTGTTTTAGTTCTTCTCTTATCTCCTCCTGGCTTTGGAGAGAATGCCTTATTCCACCTTAAGGGAAACCAGAGGCCGTGCAAACCACTTCAGAGGAATTCCACACTTTGGCCACTAGGTGTCAGGCCTACATCGGAAAAGGTGCTGGAACCTGCAGGCGCTGGGGATCCTTTAGTAGTACAGGTCTGGTTGTCTGGTTGGTGGGCCGGGGAGAGGTACCTCACGGTTTGATCTCAAGCTAGCCAGCTGGCAGCAAAGGGCATAGGAAAGCGAAAGGAATGAGAGATGGAGCAGAAAAGGGACTACTCAAGGATGGACAGTCTCCAGTGAGAGCACCGGAGCAAACGGAGAGTCTAGCAAGAGGCAGAAGGCTTTGGACAGGTCCCTGTGTTGTCTGCAAGACGCTCACTGCCTTCTATTATTTCATAACGTGATCTGTCCTCTCTGACCACCAAGTCAAATTTTACCAGTGTCCTTGGAGCCTACAAGGCTGAATGCAGTCTCTTCCATGTTTCCTATAAATCTGCTGAGTCCTGGGCTCCCTAGCAGACAGATATCATGATCTAAGCATCTTTCTTTCTGTCTTTTGTTTAAATCTGAGAGAAGATTTCACCAAGTTTCTCAGGCTGACCTTGAATTCACTATCTCAGACAGGCCTTGAACTCGCGACCCTCGTGCTGTAGCTTCCAAGCACTTGGGATTTTAAGCTTGCCTCTTAGGTCCAATTCTCACCTTTTTTTAAAAAAAAATTTTAAATGCTATTTGTATGTGGGTGTTTTGCCTGCATGTATGTATGGCACCATGCAGGCCAGAAGACGGTGCTGGATCCCCTAGGACTGGAGTTACAGATAGTTGTAAGGTACTCTGTGGGTGCTAGGAATCGAACCCAGGTTCTCTGGAAGAGCAGCCAGTGCTCTTAACCACTGAGCCACTGCTCCAGCCCTTCTTGTTGACTTCTAACTTATACCATCATATGCTGTTGACAAGCAGCTTATCGTCCTTGAAAATCTACTAAGAGCCTGGAGAGCCCCTGGCCTCCTCATACATTTCTACACGGACATCTCATCTGGAGAACTGGGCTTCCCTCCCTCTCCTCTTCCACTTCTCTTTTCCCACACTGCACCTTACTCTAATCCCAACTCCAGATTGCGGTGTCTGTAGGACATTAGGCCAAGTGGTCCTTCTGCAGATAATTTAGCTTTGGAGGCAACACAGTGACCTGGGTCTCTTCTCGGCCAGGATCTGTCATCTTCAGCAGCACGGAGGTCCCATTCAACATGGCTTAAGTTTGGTTCAACATCAGGAATCCTGAGGCAAGCTCTGGGACCTGGCATCACCTCTCCTGCTTGAGGGAAGGGCTCTGACCTTGGCAAAAATCTAACTCTAGATTCAGAACTCACCAGATCTGGGTGTTTAGTTTGTTCTCTCTTAGCCAAATGGAACTTCCTGTTCTGAGAAAACGCACCCTCTAAATTCATTTTCTGAACTAGCCCAGACTTGACAGCACCATGGCTGACAGACTGCAGTGTAAATGAATCAGGCGCAATGACGTTCTCCGCCTCCCTGGCGCCTCTCCCCTTCAACATCCCAGACATGAATATCCTAGGGTGTGCAGGACACGACCTAGGCCACTGGCCTTGACGGGTGTGGTATAGGATGATTCTTGTTTCTGTTATAATTCTTTTGGTCCCAGAGAGTTTGAAGCTTGATATGAGCTTATGAACGGGACTTATGAACTAAGGGTTTGGGAAAAAGAATAAAGATAATAACCAATGTGGTAAGGGAGTTGTTTCTTAAATATGTTGAAAACATGCAAAATCTTGGTGGACATTCTACCTGATTCCAAGGGCTACGACTCAGGCCTGGCAGCTGAGTTCCCCAGAGAGAAGGGCAGACAGAAGAGTAGAAAGTATTGCGGAAATTGCAGACGTGGTTATTTCTGCGCAAACGCTTGGAAAGCTCTTGGAGACCCAGCTCAGCTGTTGTTTACAATTTTGGGAGAAAATGGGTCTTATGTTCTCTGCTTGCAATTTGGTCACAGGGGAGGAACTAGCCACAGTGGAGGTAGACGAGGCAACTCCATTTCTCTCCATCTCTCAGAACAGAAAAACTAAGGTCAGGTCTGGAGGAAGGTAGTCATTTTAAACAGGTCTATGGAGGGCGGGTTAAATGCAGAAACGAAGAATGTGGGTTCCAAAGCTAAAGCTCATATTGATTCTGTCAGCTGTCCAAGGCAGAGCCAACTGTGAACCACACAGGCAGCTAGAATGGGGGTTCAGCTCTGAACTGGTCTCATGGTCACCAGACAGAATTCTAATAACCAGGTCTGTGCCTGCTCAGCTATGTGACATTGATGAAGAGATAAACACACCCCAGGGCAGTGGAAAAGGGTCCAAGGGCTCAGTAATTAAAATGCATTGCTATTTTTGTCCATGTCCAATGACAAGGTTGTTTCTGCTTCTCTGAAGAACCACTGGTTTCTGCTTTCTTTAGGAAGGCCAAAGGTTTCCGGATACCAACTCATCCATACCAATTAATTAAGGAGGGGAAAAATGGTTCTTAACAAAGGCTCAGAGAAAGTGAAGGACAGTCCCCAAGTCCCCACATCCTCTGTTGTAGCGCTGTGACTAGCACCTGTTCCCTAGAGGTCTAAACCCAGGCCAGACTTCATCAGATCACTTTTCCGCATTGCCTGCATTTAACTAGAGCTGGGTCTTACCCTGCTTCAGGTACTCACATTGGCAGAGAGCTGAGATGTCAGGGTGGCCACTTTTTCCTGGGATGATTCCAGTTCCCTACGAAGCTTCCTAATTTGCTGTGAAAGGAAGAGAGAGACAAACAACTGATGGAGGAGGAAGCAGAGGATCTAGGAGGAAAATGGAGTGTGCAGTGGTGTTAACAAGCAGGGGCAAAGGCTTTGTACCCTACCTCAGATTGCATCCTCTCCTCAGCCTGAAGAAGTGGGCACAGAAGGAGAGAAAGAGAGAAAAAGCAGGCGGTTACTATGGAGGTGCAGAAGCCAAGCCCAAGTGTCAGGGTGGAGACAGGAAGAAGCATGATTGAGAGATGCAGAGAGATGAGCCCCCCTCCACCCCCGTCTCTTGGCCCTGGCTCCTCATAGGACTGGCTCGGAGCTACACTCAGGCTTAAATAATAGGCCTCTCTCTGGTGCTTCTCTTTAGCCAGCCTTGTTACCACCAAAAGGCTAGAGAATGAGACTGGCTGGTCTGAAAACAAACCTTGACTGTGAGCAACTTGAGGGAGTAAAGAATTGGGGTCAAAACAAACCGAAGAGTCAAAAGGTATCTGAAAGTCCAATGCCCTCTGTGATTCTCCACAGTCGACATTTGGGTCAATTCTGCACGCTACTGGATCTCTAGGCTTGAGAACCTACTCATCTTGGTGCTGGAAACACTTCCCACTTCCCAGGGCAGCGGAAGGGTGCTATCACAAGGAGATCCTCGCTTTTCAAAGGGGGGTGGGGAGGAGAACACCAGAGTTGGTTGGGAGTTGGTGGCAAGGTCAGAAAGAACAGAGAGGACCCAAGGCACACATCTGAGTGCTCCAAGCGCCAGGTGCCTCCCCCTACACTCACTCCCAGGCCCATAGAGTAGAATGGAGAGACAGTAGTTCCCCATCCCCATCCAGTTCCCCAACCAAAGGAGGTCTGCGGAATGTGGAATGGTTGGGGAAGGGGCTGAAGGGGAAGGGTCTTTAATGGTCTTACTGAGGAGTAGGTAGAGGAGGCACTGGAGGCCAGAGACAGCACCGAGCCATGAACTGAAAGAGAAGGAAAGCACAGAAGGTTAGCAGGGGGCTCCAGGGCCCAGAACTTCCTGGGAGGAGCCCTATGGCCGGAGTTTGGACTCTGGTTCTGGAGGGCATCTGGAGCAAACAGAAAGAACGACACAGGGCAGCCCATTTAGATCCCATCAGCCCACAGCAGGCGCGTATCCGAGGACACGGTCCCGAGCAGAGACAGCCTCCCCTTCCAGCTAGGCTCTCTGGCAGCCTGGTGGCCTGTGCTCAGCCTGACTGAGGAGCATAGGGGTCCAGAGAGAGGGAAAGGAGCTTCTCACGGGTGGTCCGCATCTGCCCTGCTTCGCCAAGAAAGCAGGGTAAGTTGCAGAAATGGGGGAGTTTCTTGTCGGAGCTGCTCAGAACCAATACTCTGATTCTGTGTCTCCTCTTCTCACCCTTGCAGTGCTAGCCTGTGAGCCTGGGGACCACTCAGGTGAAAAAAAAGCGAAGTGGGGAATACTCTGTGATAACTCAACAGAACCCACTGCAGAGCTACGAGAGCTAGCACGCATCTATTAGGAATGCATTCTGAGAATAATAACGGAGGTCTCATGAACCCCATGGCCTGGTCTTCCATTAACACCCAGATCAGCATCAACAATCAGATGGCCAGCCTGGGAGCTAGTCTTTGGAACATTCTAGAAAGAAGATTGAGATGCCTAGTTGTATGGATTTAAGAGCAACCATTTTGTCCCTGTATCTCTTCTGAGAGACCGTGGGGAAGAAAGGCTACACGTAGAAGCTCCAGTTCTCAGAGCACCGAGGAGTCACATTTAACCCTTCCAAACCTCAATTTCCCTTCCCTGGGCCCCAACGGTAGATGCTCCATCAAAAAAAAACCCAGTGCTAGGTGGTGCCACCCAAGGTTTCTGGGCCCCCAGACCCTTCAAAGTTATGGGAAGACAGAACTGAAATGGCCCAGGTTGATGTCCTGTGAATTATATGTGTGTGTGGTGGTGGCAGTGGTGGTAGTGGAGGCGGTGGTGGGTGAGGGAACCCAGCAGAGCTGGGATGAGTGTGAACCGCGTCAGCATGAAGTCTCACCATCATCCGTGGGGTCTCGGAAGGATCCTGACCGAATCATTCCCTTGGGTCTCTCGGCCAGGGACAGGGTGCTCCCCATTTGGGAGCCGCTGTACAGCTCGAAGGCCGCCTCGTGGGTGGGGATGCTGTTGGAGCGGGTGATTCTTGGCGTGGTGGCCGCAGTGGGACTCACTGGAAGGACAGAGGGAAGGGGGAAGGGAGAGGGAGGGGGAGGCAGGAGAAGAGGCAGGGTCATCAGCTCTCTGGTCCCTTGTGGGGGACGGAGCAGGAGTCATTGAGAGGCAAAAGGGAAGAGGGGAGGAGAGGAAGGAGCAGTAGGGGGGCAGTGGGGGTGTGCAAGCAGCTGGAGGTTAGGATTAACCCCTCCTGGGAAGGTTGGGCCCTAATGGAGAAGGACTCCATGGTCTGTATTAAGAATCTTCCCTTAATGCCGCCTGCCTTGGAGCTGCCGCTTTTGAAGGTTAGGCTGGGGGCTCGGCGGCTTTCCCGAAACCTTCACATCCCTAGGATGTGCCGATGAAAATGGGATGTTGTGGTTCTCGAAAACACAACTGGAAAGCTGTCTTGAGTGAGGACTGAGAATTCAGACCAAGACTCAGATCCAAATGATGAGACAGCACCAGTTACAGAGACGGGGGCCAGGCTGTGGGATCCAATGCGCTCAGCCTTATGAAAGGGCGTGAGGGCCCTGTAGAGCAGGCTCACTCTAGGTCAGTTTCATTCAGATCTCAAACTAGACTATGGCCTCTCTGCTCAGCATCCCCTGAAACGAAGGTCAGGCAGAGTGGATGAAAGTGTCAGCGAGGCTATGGAATCCACAGCTGTGAAATCTGCTGACCACAGAGGCGACCCCCACTTTTCCTTGCTAAATTGCTGCCTTTCATGATTCAGATCCTGTGGAGCTCCCCTCTCTGACCTTTGGCCTCCAAACAGCCATGTGGATGTTTCCCTTGCTGATAAGGACCTGGGAAGAAGAATTCACATCTCTGTCTTACCCTCTTTGGACCCCCAAGATGATTATTGTTCGGCCCAGTCCCTCATTCTACAGCACGGATAGCCTTTCTTCGTGTTTGGCCCTCAATGGAGATAGAAAACAGGCTGGTCCCACCCTGCATCTGACAAGCCCACAGAAGCCAGATGACCCTCCCTGAGGCACAGGTGACCTCCAGTCCTAGTTTTCCTCAAACTCCCCACAGCCACTGCACAGGCTTGTTGCAAGTCCTCATCACCAAAGAACTGCTTTCTTTCACACGGCTGAGAGGAGAGACGGATTCAGACAGAGACAGCAAGCAAATGGCGGGTTCATTCCAGCCTTGTCCTAAAGAGATTCGTATTACACTAGTCCTGGCACAGGGTTTCCCAGAACCAGGGCTGGTGAGTGTCTGAGCTGGAGCCAGGACCGCCTCCTGAAGCCTGTTTCCCCATCCTGTCTCTGAGTCAGTCCTAAGGCCACTTCCTTCTCTCTCAGTTTTCTCTTCACAGGCTTTAAAGAGGGTGTGGTGTGTCTAGGATGAGTCTTAGTCAGCCTGCCTTTAGGGCTAGGACGGCCCTGGCTCAGCCAGGGTGGTTGGTGAATCTGGACTTTCTTTTTTGGAGACAGGCCTCATTCTCTGCCATCAACAACCCTTCTCTGCCTGCAGCTCACCAGCCCCAGGGTTGGAATCACCCTGGAGGTGGCTGCTCCTGGTAGCACTATACATAAGGCACCAGCCTGGAGCTCAGGGCCTTGGTTTATAGATTTCCCACGTGGTCATTCAGACTCCTTGATACCATCAGGACCCTATAACTTGTACCCAGGGATAACTTTTCAGTTGAGGACTTTGGAACACTTCATCTTTAGTGTGGGTTGGTAAACTGAGGCGCCATGAAGCAACCCACTACAACTTGAGCCAAGCATGCCTAGCTGTTTTGCTCCACTCTGCAGAGTGACCCCTGCTTCATCTCTCGCCACAGCGAGTGACCACAGACACTGACCTATGTTGGTAAGCTGGCCCTTTGCACTCAAGGACATGGAGAGGGCAGGGGGGGACGGCAGCTCCGCCTGGTCGTCGGATTCAGGAAGGCCACCGATAGTGTGGGAGTGCCGCCTCTCCTTGGTCTCCTCCTGGGACTGAAGCTGGTACCTGAAGAAACAGCAGAGGAACTCGGTCTGAGCCACTACAAAGCGACACAAAAGGCTGAGCTGTGTGTGGGGTGCCTGAGCCAGGCAAGGGATAAGTAACTCAACATTTTCTAGAAAGGATGGATGAGGCCTTAGGACTTCCTTTCCACTCAGGGCTCTATGGCTCCATATGCAGGCTTTCAGGTGCCAGGCATCCCCATCTATTTGAGCAATTGGGTGCTATCGTAAGAGTGGAGGACCCACACTCCCTGTCCCTTGCCTATGTGAGAGGCCTCCACTGTGAGGTGCTGAATTGAATCAGGGTAGGCCATAGGGCTATGATAGCATAGGACAGCATAGGCAAGTGCACAGTTCCCATGTGCAGACTCATTTCTCCCTTGATAGCAAAGAAAATCACTTGCCATGAAAGCTAATATACTTGAAGGCGAGTTTGCAGAGGGCTATGGGTGATGTTTTTATAGGACCACATACAAATGGCTGGCTAAAGGGCCCCTAAATTCATGCATGAGGCCTGAGTTAGGTTGGGTTGGGATTTTATTGTGTTTTTGGAAGTGAACGCACAGAGATCCACTTGCCTCTGGCTTCCAAGTGCTGGGATTAAAAGCGTGTACCACCTAGCTGAATTTTTTTTTTTTAAAATAGGCCAGGAGTCTTGGGTATATGGTAGAAAAACAAAACAGGCTGGGCAGTGGTGGCGCATGCCTTTAACCTCAGCACTTGGGAAGCAGAGGCAGGTGGATCTTTGTGAATCTGAGACCAGCCTGATCTACAAGAGCTAGTTCCAGGACAGTTAGGGCTGTTACACAGAGAAACCTTGTCTCAAAAGACAAACAAACAGGGGGCTGGAGAGATGGCTCAGCGGTTAAGAGCATTGCCTGCTTTTCTAAAAGTCCTGAGTTCAATTCCCAGCAACCACATGGTGGCTCACAACCATCTGTAATGAGGTTTGGTGCCATCTTCTGGCCTTCAGTCATACACGCAGATGGAGTATTGTATACATAACAAATAAATATTTTTTAAAAAAAGACAAACAAACAGACAAAAAATACACTTAAGGGTTACCTGAGTCCTTTCTTGGGAAGGGTGTTCCGATCCCGCTGATTGCTGTGGAGAGAGAGGCATGTGAGCTCACCCTGGAAACTCGGGTTTGGGCCCACAGGTCTGAGGGCTTTGGCCTCCAGAGACAGGACAGCAAGCCATGAGCACCTATCTCTATAAACAAATACTAAGATGGTCACGACCAAATTCTTGACTCAGAACTTGGGAAGTGTTTGAAATGTTAAATGTTTTCCTCTTGTTAGGACCTAAGATGTAGTTAGCCATTTGAGAGGTCATACTAAGGATGGTGAGAACCAGGATGTGATGGAATAGGACTGATTCTGCATCTGAAAGCCAAAGTGAGATGAGGAAGAGAACTAATGAGACTTCTGAGACGCCATTTAACTGATGAGAACAAAACAAAAACACCCTAACTTTGCAACTCGGGGAGTTACAAAGGAATTAATTATCTAAAATGTGAAAAAAAATATCAGAAATCACAACTTAGTAATGGCTGAACCTGCTAGCAGCCAAATGAGTCTGAGGCAGGCTCAGCTCCGTCTCCACCGCGTACCTGTCCAGTTGTCCAGCTCTGGGGCTTCCGCTCCAGGGCAGCTCTTCAGTCTCTTCTTCTGATGGGGCAGCGGGGGCAGCAGGTGGGGTGGGGACAGGAGAGCTGCTGGGGAAGGCACTGGGCAGGCTCATCGGCATCTGGAGGGACTCCATGCTCCTGTGCAGGCCTGAGAGTTTGGGGTACATGCGGGTCTCCTTTGGGACACTGAAGCCACTCATCAGCTCCAGGCCCTGGGAGAAGCTGGCTGAGTTAATATTGAGGATGGGTGCTGGACTGGGGGTGAAGCAAGACGGGAGAGGGCCCCCAGTTGATGAGCTTGCAGCATGCAGATCTGGGACCTTCGAAGCATGGGTGTCGCCGGAAGTTGGTAGGTCCAAACTGTTGGAGTTGACCTTGTCTAGGTTGGCTATTGAGGGTGGCTTGACAAAGCTTTTAGCTGTTGCCCTGAGAGGAGTGAAGAGAAAATAAACTACTCAGAATAACAAATTACAGGGCAACAGGCAATCCTTTTCTAGTTTCCTTCTCTCCTGGCTGCTTACTCAGCAAAAGGCTTACTAGGATGCTGTTGACAAAGCAATCGGAAGGAGAAGCCATACCTAACTTATGGCACCTCCACTCATAAGGAAGACAACGCCTGCATATGGGAAATGTTCACACAAACACAGTAAAACCATTCACACAGGTACTAAAGACCGTGTTGACATGGAACAGCAGAAACAAAGTGAGTTGTCAAACACGCGGAAGACATGCCGCAGAGGAGAGAGGCAGGATCCACAGGAAGGTCTAGAGACAGAAATGGCTAGGCCATGCCACATCTAGTCTAAGGCTGGAGAAACAGAAAAGGAAAATCTTGCCCAGTGTGGGTACCTGAGAGGGGTTGGTGGCAGCTCTGTTAACTTGGTGGCTGGAGGGTGGCTTGCTTGGTTCTTAGGAGTGCTTTCTGGGGAGCCAATGCTCTTCAAGGAGATGTTGTCTGAGTCCAAGGCTACAGCCTTGGCTTTGGCCTTTTCCTTTTCCCGATCTGTCTGATTGACAGGAGCAGGAGCTGGAGTGGTCCGACCACTGGCAACCTTGGAAGGTTCCTTCAGTCTGGAGGGTGTAAGGCCTCCCTGTTTGGTGCTGAGGAGACTGGGGTCAATGCTGCTGCTAACAGGGCGAGGTCCACCCCGCCCGCCAGTCACACTCATTGAACTGGATTTGGCTGGCCTGGGCAGGCTGCGATACTGGATGTTGGACCGTGCTCCAGGTGCCAGAAATCCGGGCTCTGCACTGTTGGACACATCTAAACTTGTCTTGCGCCCATTTACTGGTTTGACAGGGATGCCTGAGGACTTCTGGATCTTGCTGAGAGTGGCTGAGCCACCTGTCTGCATGACAGTAGCTGTGCCAGTAGCAGGGGGAGGCTTCTTATAGCCAAAGGATCCTGAAGTAGAGGGGCGAGCGATGCCTGAGGGAGGCTTCTTAGCATCACTCAGGCGGTCCCGGCCAGCATCGGAAGAGGAGCGCTGTAACCCAGTGTTCTTCACTGTGAGCTTGCCCTTGTCTGTAGCTTTGCCTTCAGGCTTGCCTGGAAGGGGGCAAGCAACAGAGGAGGAGTTGTTATCATGAAATCTTTGCTTTCCAAGACAGGGTTTGTCTGTGTAGCCCTGGCTGCCCTGGAACTCACACTATAGAAACCACGCTGGCCTTGAACTCATAGAAGTGCTGGGATTAAAGGCATATGCCACCACTGCCTGGTCTGTATAATATCTTAAAAACGCTTTTCTTTCTCTCTAGGGGAAAAGGAATCATTGTCTATATATTATAAATGTGTAGAGACCTAAATATGGATAAACAGGTACTGGATAATTGTGGATACAGTCTTTTGCCGGAGGGACTATTGGAGGAAGTAGGCTTTCACTTAGTTTATTTTTATTGTTTTCTGTGGGATGGTTTATTTTGGTTAAAATGGCAGAGACAACCACAAAAATGATCAAGAAGGAAGTGTGTCTAATAACAGTCAAGGAAGGACGAGAAGAAGGGGATGCAATGTATTAGATAAGAAAATGTCTAGACACTAAAGGGAAATGTTGATTAAAGCTCAAAGTGACCCCAGGGGTAAACCTTGGGGACAATATACGCATGGGTTTTGTTGTTGTTTTGTTTTTTTGAGAAAGGGTTTCTCTGGGTAGCCCTGGCTGTCCTGGAATTTGCTCTGTAGACCAGGCTGGCCTCAAACTAAGAGATCCACCTGTCTCTGCCTCCTGTGCTGGTATGAAAGGTGTGTGCCACCATGTCTGGCTGTACTGCTTTTTTGTAGCCAATTGACATGTTATTTCAGTAGGACCTCCTTTAGATGTTAAGAAGTACACCTTGGGGAAGGAAAGAAGGAACCCAGTGGGAACCATCTGAAGGGAGGAACCTGCCTCTGAAACCCCCCCTATTCGTCTTGCCGGATACATGACTGCAGCTCAGTCTCCTGACCTCTTTGGGTTAGTTTCCACACTTGTAAAACAGAGACAGTAACACCCACCTTTCCTAACTCACAGGGCTGTCCTAAGGACCGGAAAAGATACCGTGCGTTAAAGCGTTTCTGCAAATGTCTGCTATCACTCTATAGGTTTGTGGTCATCGAGGAAAACCACTGAAGAAAGGTCTTCGTCCTTGTCCCTTCCTTTATCCCAACTCACCTGCAACTTTGAGGGCACTCTGGGCTGTATGAGTGATGGGAGAGGTGACAGCCACTGGTGGGGTCTTGCCCTTCTTCAGGGACCCCGGATGCCCCAGGCTGATGGGCTTTTTCAGTTCTCCACCCTTGGAAGAGTCATCGCAGCTTTCTGGTCGCTCTCTCCGCCACTTTGAGGTCCCAGGTTCCATCTTTAGGCTGCCACTGTCGTACTCCAGTTTTTTGGGGGCCTTGTCCTCTGATTCACTAAACCAGTTCAGCCCACTTTCTGCCAGGGAGCGCTTCTCTGAGTCTGTGCGCAGCTGCTGAGAAAAGGGCAGAGTAAGCCACTTACACAGGGGTGGCGGGAACAGCGGGCTGAAGGGCCTTGATTAGCCCATACTGTTAAGTCGGCTAGGGTCTCCCTTCATCCCCAGGGCTCCAGGGAGAAGATACATTATCTACCTCTAGGGTACTTTTTCTTCTCCAATTGGAAAAGCTCTTCTATGTATCACTCTAGACAGGCGTGAGCCACAAAATACAGTCCCGGTGGCACCATGTACAACATCTCCACAGACCTTGCCCAGTTTGCTTTGTGGTGCACCTTGACCTGGTGGCCTACATGTTTGCAAAATCACATACCACTATTGTAGAGCTCCTGCGGGAAGCCGTGGGAGTAGTTGGGAGGGAGTTGAGTGAGGAGCTGGCATTGAACTCTTCGGAGCTGAGGTTGTCTGAGGCATCGCTGAGCCCACTGCTGATGGAGCTGCTCTCATCCCAGCTGCAGGACAGGAGGGAGAGAGGTGAGCGGTTAAAACTGAAGGCAGTGCTAGAAGCAGCATCTCATAGAGATGATGAATGGTTTCACACTATTCTCCTGAAAGAAGAAAGTCTGGGGTTAGTCCTGGGTTTGCCAATAATTCAAATTGTGACTTAAATGGTCTTGTAACTTGGTGATAATCTTTTATAAACGGAAGAAGCAGTTGGTATTTAACAAGAGCCAATGTTATATTTCCTTAGCAGGAAGCTACGTTAAACAGACAAGGAGGGTCTGCTGAGATGGCTCCGTGGGTAAATCACCTGCTGCGCAAACCTGATGACCTGAGTTCAATCATAAAGGCGGAAGGAGAGAACTGATTGCGTAAAGTTGTCTTCTGACCTCCACACATAATTTACACACATAATTTACACATAATTTACACACACAACAGCAATAAATAACATTAAAAAAAAGATAAGGCATTTTGAGATCCATCCAATTATGCAAACCAATTCAGATGTAAACAGCCTTCAGCCTTACAATCTTGCAATTTGTCCATTTTTAGACGTGTTTTCCAGGCATCCCTGTACTTTCTAAAACTTTCTATACCCGGTAAAAGAGGTGAGCAGAGACCTCTCTTCTTTTTGCTGTGCTGGCAACTGAACCCAGGTAAGCATTCTACTGCTGAGTTATCTCTCCAACCCAGACTTCTCTTTTCTAGAATTTTCTGACCTGCCCCTTCTCATTGCTCCCTGGAGTCAGACTCTGCTCCTGAGTAGCTCATCTGCTCTTCTGGTAGAGACCCTAACCCTAAGGTGCTAGGGCCAGGCAGAGGTGCCAGAGTCCTGCTGAACAACCATTCATGGCTAACACACACACACACACACACACACACACACACACACACACACACACACACGGGATGTAACGTACTGAGGAGGGATGCATCCGACATCTGTACTTAACCATGTGTGTTTGGAGACCCAGGTCTATGCTCAGAATGAACCTACTACGCCTTGATACTCTTCATAGCTCAGTCCTTGCACCCTTCCTCTGTTCAACGTTTTTTCTTTTTCTTTTTTTTCAAGGCAGGGTTTCCCTGTGCAATGCTGACTGTCCTGGAACTCACTCTGTAGACTGGCCTCAAGTTCAGAGATCCACCTGCCTCTGCCTCCCGAGTGTGATTAAAGGTGTGTACCACCACTGCCTGGCCCTCCCTTCAGTTTTTAAGTTTAACAGGTTGTAGTCGGGAACTTTATATTTTTATAATAAGTTTATCTAAATATCCAAACCAAACAGCAACTTCTGCATGTCCACCACCGTTTGATCTACCTTCATGTGTTGGCACAGGCTTCTGCTGGACCATATTCCCTAGTGTGTCGTTTGTTACCAGGTGAAACTCAGGGCCTCACACACAGGAGGCCTATGATCTACCACTGAACTGTATCCCCAACTAAGTAACTTTCTTCTTTAATTTTGACACATAGTCTCACTAAGTTGCCCAGGTTAACTCTGAACTCACTATATAGCCCAGATATCCATCCTCCTGCCTCAGCCTCTTGAGTAGCTGGGATTATAGGCCTGTGCTATCAGGCTCGGCAATGATCACTGTTTTCTAAGTTCAAAATTTGCCTCTTACGACCTTTCTTCAAAGGTTTCCTGTTTCAAGCCCTTCCTAAAACGATCTTTAGCCTTCATTTTGGTTTGAGAGTCTCAAATTGAACACAAGGTTCCATAAGCTTGCTACATGTGAGTATCTGTTTGTGCCTTAGGAATTAACCTCTAAGTAATATCTGTTCAGAATGGGTTTGTTTATCATCTTTGCATGTGTACTCAGAGGGCTAGAGACTTTTTGTGCGTGTGAATTTGCCGGTATTTGGAAAATGTTTCTTTTTTGATTTATTTTGAGTTTCAGATCATGGAACAAAAATCAGACACACAAGTCATTTATGAGCTGGCCTGGATTTCAGCTGGCTTCCCTCTAATTAATGTGCTGGGAATAAGAAAGTGGGTGGTTTGGCCATTTGGCTTGGTTGCTCTGGAGTGATTTAGCCAAATACATTGAGAAATAGCAGAGAAAACATGGGGATTATGACACATGGCCGAGTTATTTAGATTTTACTACTATTAAATATAGCTGTTACTGAATGACCCCTGTGCTGTATATTAAGTCTCCCTTTCATCCAGAGTTGAGGTACCACGCACCCCTTTTTGCAGAAAAAGGATACAGAGGAAAGATCAATGCTGATTTAATGATCCTATCAACTCTTATGGGCCCAGATAAGATCTCTGGCAGGCAAACAAACAAACCACTCACAGCGTGTTCTCTTAGGTCAGAGACAGAGGAAGCCTGGAGTACTGAACCTTTCATCTGAGATTAATTATTGGTAATCAAGGGCCTGCAGCAGGACGGCTCTCTGTGGAAAGGGCTCGTACAAATGGAAGACTGCAGCAGTCCAGGGATCCAGAACGACCTTCCTTTACTGGCCATTATGACAAGACCGACGCCAAATGGCGGCACGGAGGTTGTTTTTCTTCTTTAAAAATTCATTTGTTTACTTTGTTTATTTGATGTGTTTGGGTGTTTTGTCTGCATGTCTGTCTGCACGGTACATGCATGCCTGGTGCCCACAGAATCCGGAAGAAAGGGTCAGATCTCTTGAGACTGGAGTTACAGATGGCTGTGAGCTGCCATGTGGGTGCTGGGAATTAACTCCAGGTTCTCTGGAAGAGCAGCCAGTACTCTTAACCTTTGAGCCATTTCTCCAGCCCCAAACATTTATTTCTTAGGAGAGAGTTCAGGCCCTGCTTCCTCAAAGTCATTCCTGCTGAGCTCTTTCCTACAATGAAACATAAAAACCTAAAGCTAGGGAAGACTAGCTGGGGGTTAAAATTTTTCCCAGCAAATTTGCAGGTTGGGCAAAAGAATATTCTTCTGTTGTTACCTAAGGCTTAAACATCTCTGTTGGGGATGTTCCACTGGAGAGAGCATATTTCTTTTTTTTTTTTTTTAAAGATTTTTATTTATTATGTATACAGTATTCTGTCTGCATATATGCCTACTCGCCAGAAGAGGGCACTAGATCTCATTACAGATGGTTGTGAGCCACCATGTAGTTGCTGGGAATTGAACTCAGGACCTCAGGAAGAGCAGTCAGTGCTGTTAACCTCTGAGCCATCCATCTCTCCAGCCCGAGCATATTTCTTTTTAAAAAAAAATCAGAAAAGTAATATGCTATGGTGCAGAGTCAAATACTACATAGAAAGAAGAGAAATGGGGGAAAAAATCTATTCTCACTTTCAAGGTAGCTTCTGTTAACTGTTTTGTGTGTTTACTTAATATCCTCTGGCCACCTCTGACCCCTGCCAGGCTACACATCCACACTTACAGACTTGCTACTTAAGCTGGGGCTTCCCAGCCATCTTTTGCTTTACTGAGCTGTCTTAATGAGTGCGTGTCTTCCACCAGGCTCCTAGGAAGTGTTTGTGCTGCCCTGCAGTCTGTGGCCGCAGGTCCCTGGAGGAAAGCCTCCTGCCTCCACCTTCCATCTTGCCTTAGGAGGGCGGGGTTTCCAGATACGAGCCACTCCCACATTTGCCTTTTTGCCAGTTCTGGGCCCTAACTCAAGTCTTCAGACTTTTGCGGCAAGTGCTTTTACCCACTAAGCCATCTCGCCAGTTCTTTTATACATCCCTTTCTCCTTGAGACAGTCTCATGTTGTCTAAGTTGACCTTTAAGTCACTGTGCAGCTGAGGATGACCTTAAACTCTTGATTCTCCTGTCTCTACCTCCTAAGTTTTACCTTTGATGATTTTTCTCTTTATTTTTCAGTTCTCTTCTAAAATGTCTTTTATACAAATCATGTATTTTTAGGCAGATACTCTTGAGTTTCCATCCCTCTCTCTCTTTCTTTCTCTGGTTTTCCGAGACAAGGTTTCTCTATATAACAGTCCTGGCTGTCCTGGAACTCGCTCTGTAGACCAGGCAGGCTTCACCTGCCTCTGCCTTCCGAGTACTGGGATTAAAGGGGTATGCTACCACTGCCCAGCCTCTTGAGTTTCTTAAGCTTTTCTTAGCTACTTTGTCTGAAAAAAGTCATAAACTTATCCTCTCTCAGACTTTTAGTTTCTGTTACAATATTTTTAACTCTGTGTTCTTTTAAAAACAATACATCTTTCTTTCTCTTATAGCTTCACTCAGCTCTCACAAACATTCTGAGAACTCATTCACTCATTTGGAAGGGAGGTTTACAATCTTTCCTCACAGACTTTTGTACCACAGTACTTTGTTCTATTTGTACTGGTCAGCTTGGGCTACACAGTGAGACTATCTCGGGCATGAGCGGGGGTGGAGGTGGGGGAGGAGGACTAGTACTAGAGAGATCAGTGATCTAACCAGAGCTATAACTGATAGGACAGTGATCCAACCAGAGCTATGACTGATAGGACAGTGATCTAACCAGAGCTATAACTGATAGGACAGTGATCTAACCAGAGATATAACTGATAGGACAGTGACCTAACCAGAGATATAACCGATAGGACAGTGATCTAACCAGAGATATAACCGATAGGACAGTGATCTAACCAGAGCTATAACTGATAGGACAGTGATCTAACCAGAGATATAACCGATAGGACAGTGATCTAACCAGAGCTATGACTGATAGGACAGTGATCCAACCAGAGCTATGACTGATAGGACAGTGATCTAACCAGAGCTATAACTGATAGGACAGTGATCCAACCAGAGATATAACTGATAGGACAGTGATCCAACCAGAGCTATAACTGATAGGACAGTGATCTAACCAGAGATATAACTGATAGGATTCTTTTAGACTTTCTTATGTGTTAATGATGTGTGGCTGCATCTGCATAAGAGAGGGACACTAGCTGTCTTAGAACACAGTAAGACTTGCCATCTGTAGCTTTAGGAAAGTAGGTAGGACTGGACTGAGTCACTAAAGCACTTTTCTCTTGGGTTGGCCAGATTTTCTAAAGATGAATCTTCCAGACTCTAGCTTGAGGGTCAAAGTCCAGGGTTTTGAACACTGAGTTGGAGAAGTAGTGTGGAGGTTTCAACATTCAATATGCAAAGTTTCATCCAGTCTCTACTGGCTTTGGTTCAAACTCTGTGCCGAACTGTGTTAGGAATCTAGGAGCCCACACTTCAGAGACTCCTGTTTTCCCTATCCAGAGATGTCTGATGATGATGGGAAAAGGCTATTGGAAGAGAGGCCAGGAGAGTCCGCGTGGTCTTTGCAGTTTTAACCAGCCATCCTGTTTCATTTTACTACCAGTTCCATAAAGGTGGTGAACGCTGTCACTTGCTAAACTTCTGAGAGCTCTGGAGCACAAACAGCACCACTGCCGGTCCTCACTGCTGGGTTGGGGTTCCGCTCCAAGGCTCAGCACCACTGCCGGCCTCACTGCTGGGTTGGGGTTCCGCTCCAAGGCTCAGCACCACTGCCGGCCTCACTGCTGGGTTGGGGTTCCGCTCCAAGGCTCAGCACCACTGCCGGTCCTCACTGCTGGGTTGGGGTTCCGCTCCAAGGCTCAGCACCACTGTCGGTCCTCACTGCTGGGTTGGGGTTCCGCTCCAAGGCTCACAGACCAGTTCCCACTGGCCACTCTCATTTCCAGCCCAGCAATTCCCTTCACTATGAGCTCTTCTTCTCTTTTTTACATAGGGTCTTTTTCCATATTTATTTATTCGTGTGTGTGTTGGGGGAGACATGTGCTGCATGCCACAGCTCATGTGTAGAAGTCGGAGGACATCTTGTGGCATTGTTTTTTTTCTTCTATCATGGGGGTTCCAGGGACTGAACTCAGGTTGTCAGGCTCCTTTTCCTGCTGAGCCATCTAGCCAGCCCTAGATAGGGTCCTGATGTGTAGTCCACACTGGCCTTTGACTTGTGGTGGTCCCCTTAGCCTCCTCAGTGCTGGCGTTATGATAGGCACACGCCTCTTCTCTTATTCTTTGTATTAATAATTTTATGACTTAAGAACAAAGTCTTTATTGTCATTTTGCTCTTGTGGTAGTTGTGAAACATATCAAATGGTCAGCAGCAAAATGCCCCAGATGACGTTTCACAGAGCTTGTTTTGCGGGGGTAGGGATATACTATACCCTGGTGGACAGCTTTTGAGTCACTTTTGAAGAGATGATAGATTTAAATTTCATAATCCAATCAGACAGGAACAGAAAGAACCATTCAGAAGATTTTTTTTTTTAAAATTAAGCGCTATAGGAGAAAGTGGATGGATGGATGGACACTGTCCTTCCTGAAGCATAAGGTTGCTTAAGGTGGAAGAGCAGAATCTTTAGAAGAGTTTGCATAGTTTATCAGCTAATGACTCGGTAAATAGCAGCTATTCAAGAGAGCCAGGAGGAGAAAGGCCACGAACATTTGGCCCCCAAAGAATACAGAGGAGCACAGAGCTCAGATAATGGAGAGTTACTGCATCTGTTGTTTGGCATGCAGAATCCCCGTACTCACTCAAGGCTCCAGTTTGCTGTCTCCCTCCTATTTCTCTCTGTATTTTTCAGTCAAAGGAGAAACTCTCTGCCCTTCTTCATGGCCAGTACTGAATGTTATTTGGTTTTCCTTTCTTCCATGGCCAGTACGGATTGCTCTTTGGTTCTCCTAGTTCTCCTTTCTTTTGTTTCTCAAGCAGATCTCAGGTGGAGACAAGAGAGCTAGGTAGCAACAAGCTAGGCTTAAAAAGCCACCAGGACATAAAAACAGCAGAGAGACTTTAATATCTTATAATCTAATCTTTTCTTTTCTTGTTTTTTGGTTTTTCGAGACAGGGTTTCTCTGTGTAGCTTTGGAGCCTGTCCTGGAACTAGCTCTTGTAGACCAGGCTGACCTCGAACTCACAGACATCCACCTGCTTCTGCCTCCCGAGTGCTGGGATTAAAGGTGTGCGCCACCACTGCCCCTAATCTTTTCATAAATCCAAACATCCACCACCTCCAGGCAGCTGATGTAGAGGAGTAGTGTAAAATTCTGATTCTGGGAGAATTGCTAAAAGATCATGACACTTTATCACTTTTGTCTACTTTCAGAATAGAAGAAGAAATGAGTCCGAATAGTCACATGACACAGGACAATGAAAAATGAAGAGCTTGTCTGTGGATGGAAATTTCTAGAGTGCTGAAACACGTTTTGAGAGGTAGAGTTTTCTCTATTGGATACTTATTTTCCCATTTGCAGTTATCTCCTAATCCTTCTTCCAAAATGAACATTCCTCACCTTCCTTCCACTAAAACCAACTGACCCCTCTTTTCACATTGCTTTATCAAATATGTCAGTATAGCTCTTCAATGCTTCTTACTTTACTGTCTCATTAAAACAACAACAACAACAAACCAAACAAACAAAAATACCTTAGGGAGGCTGGAGAGATGGCTCAGAGGTTAAGAGCACTGACTGCTCTTCCAGAGGCCCTGAGTTCAATTCCCAGCAACCACATGGTGGCTCACAACCATCTGTAATGAGATCTGGTGCCCCCTTCTGGCCTGCAGGATACATGCAGGCAGAACACTGTATACATAATGAATGAATAAATAAATATTTTAAAAAAATACCTTAGGCTGTTTACCTCTTGCTCTCACATCTGTCTCTCCCTGACCTTTCCCCTGCTTTTGATTTGTTTCAGGGCTCTATCCTTCCTCTCACAAATGCCACCACATTTTACCAGAAGCCTAATCACCCTGGCATGCAGCACTTAGCAAGACCTTCATTAGCGCCTCCCCACTAATATGGTAAAACCCAAACTCCACAGCTCATTGATCAGTTTATCCCTGAGTCGTTATGAACGCAGTATTTGATTACGGGAACAGAAATCAGATTCAGACTGACTAAGGAGTCTGAAGATCTATTGACTTGTGCTGAATTCTACTTCAAACGGGAAGGCATTCATTGAGCTCCTGTTATTTATAGACATAGGGACAGCTGCCATGGGCATTCAAAAATGAATGGCTGTCCAGAACGAGCTTATAGAATAAGATGTAAGCGAAATAAATACCATAATGTATGAGCCACTTTTCTTGGGTAAGTCTAGCTACCATCCCTCAGCAAAGAAGCCTCTCTTTGCAGCAAATGGAGGCCATCACAGAAAACCACAACCAGACACAATGCAGAGATCAACAGATCACGGGAAGCCCAGCCTCAATAGATATATCTACATCACAGCTCTTACATACATGGCTCAAGGAAGATGGGGGGAGGGCAGAAAAACTGTAAGAGCCAGAATACCAGGAAGTCTGAGGTGAAATAGCCTCTCCTCAAAACGGCTGTATTAACAAGGCAATGGCAATATCAACAGGCACGCAAATAGCACTTAGGGGCAGAGGCAGGTGGATCTCTGTGAGTTTGAGGCCAGTCTGGTCTACATAGTGAGTTCCAGGACAGCCAGGGCTACATAGAGATCCTGTTTCACCACACACACAGATATTAATAGCTTAAATTTTTTGTAAATAAATAAATTCAATTACCGATCTAAGGATAATGCACATAGGGAAACAGAGAGGACAAGAGAGATTCGTTTGTGATTTCTACTAGAAAACTAGAAATGTGATTTTGCCAAGTTAAACAGACATAATGTCCTGTCGCCCCATTATCCCGCTTGATCTCTGGAGACATGAGCTTGCAGGGGAATGCGGCTGTCTTCACTGTGTGATGATGTGGGTACTAATGAAGATGCTGGAGTCAGGACATTGTCCCAGGGCTTTCCCACAAGTAGACACAGGCCCTGTCCATCTCACATGGACATCTGGCCTTTCGTCAAGGCTAAGACCAAATGCTACATCTTCCACAGGCTTCCCGCTGGTCCTCCTTGCCAGGAGACATCTCGCCCTCTTTCTCCTGATTTCTCTCTTCCTCTATGAGAGCACTTTGCCTAGAGATAAGTCTGTATCTCTCTTCACTGGAATAAATTTCTCATCTATCTTTGCTTATATAGTATCTTGAAATAGCAGGTATTTAGCTCAGGGACTTGAATTCCTGGCTTTTAAAAAAGTAGGAACGCGAAAACCTTAAGGAAGTGGCGATGACTTTGGGGCTGCTAGGAACATGACTGGTAATTTGTGTCTAAATAATCCTTGCTCTGCGTATGTGGAGTGGGGAGGGGTGTACAGGTTATGAACATTGTCTTAGAGGTTCCAATTGACTGTTAAAATTCATTATCTTTTCTAGAACATAACTAACCTTTACAAGAACCCTAAGCATATTTATAAAGAATACGTTATACCTCTCATTGGCTAATTCTGATATTTTATCATCTGCACGTCTGTTTCTACTGACTATGTTCCTCCTTAGCCATTTTTCTGCTTCTTTTTGAGTCTTGTGGTTTGGTTTTTTTTTTTTTTTAAGGATGACAGAAATATCTGAGAAAGGGCTTTAGAATGGTTTAGAACGAGGTCCATCTACTCTGTAGAACAGCTGGGCCTGGGCTTTGCTGTAGATTTACTCAGTCAGTCTCCAAGGAAGGAGCAAGACAGTCCTTGCAGCAGAACTTTGAGCACAGAGAAACTCTAGAGTGCTCTCTCTGTGCCATATAGCCCAACCAGTAGCCACCAGTCACCAGCTTTCTGTCCCATGGTGTTCTGCTCCTGGTGGACCCTTTCTATACATGCAGTGAAGGGTCCCGGTGCTGTGGAGTGCACCTTTACTCTCCTGTCCTGCTCTCAGACTTCACTGTGCTGTGCTTTGCTATGTACGCCACCAAGGCCCTGTGTGAGGGTGTGTGCTGGGTGTTTCTCAGCTTTCTGCCCTACCTTCAGGCTTCAGCTCACTGCGGCAGTGTACTTAGGGAAGGCCTCCCAAGAGACAATTAGGAGTGGGCACCCATGTTCTGTGACTAGGGCTTCTACAGCTAGCCCATTGGTAACTTTTATTTTGTATGGAATCCAGCTATTCCCTTTTGATCCCCATCCAAGGTGGATTTGTGTTCCCTACTACCACACTAGGATAAAACAACCATGCATTCCTCTCTCCTAGAACATAGTTCAATTTGAATACTTGGCCAGGAAATGGTCCAGTGGGGGAAAGCGCTGGCTAGGTAAGCCTGGAGACCCGAGTTCAATCCCCCAAACCCATGTACAATATGGATATGGCAGCATCCATCTAGAATCCCAGAACACTTACGGCAAGATGGGGGTAAACTCAGGAGATTGACCGGAAGTATGTGGACCAGCTAGCCTGGGGTAGTTCTCAACACGGAAACAATGGCGGATGGTGACAGAGCCACCTCCTCCAAAGCTGTGATTCAGTGTGCTCCTATCCCTCCTCGCCTCCCCGTCTCTCATATGCACACTCACACAAAATAAACAAGTGAAAAGTTCTTTCTGTGTTACAGTGTTTACTGCGGATCCAGCCTATTCCTGTTAGGTACCAATGCCATGTATTGTGGCACTCTATCGTGTCCTTTCTACTAAAGGATGCCTTCCCTGAGTGCCCTTGGAATAAATAAAGCCCTTCATCTAGGCTGCAATAATGGAAACTTATTACCCTTCTTGGTTTCTGCCCACTTCCTAGTACTGATACCACAGTCTAAGGAACACTCCGGTGCACCCCATCTCAGCTGTAGGCTGAAAAGGAGGACTGTGAGGAGGCCAGCTCAAGGGGACACTGCTCTGTTTGTGTCTGTGCAGACACGTGGTGATACACGGGGCAGGGAGCTCTCCTCCCCTCTGGGAAAAACACTAACATTCACATAGCTCTTGGCCAGAACTGATCGCCCCTCCCAGACTTCTCTCATAATGTCTGTTCCCCGCACTTTGGTCCCAACTAAACCATGAAACTAGAATGGCCAAGGAGGCCTTCGGGCCAAGGGTGTGGCCTCACTAACTGAAGGGTGGACTAGCTTGTGACTGCACAGGAAAAAAATTATTGCTTCTGTGTCACAGTGAGGTTCTCAGAAGCCACACTTGAACACTGAGTTGGTTCTTCTGCCCAGAATCTTTATGGCTGGGGGATCGCTAACCAACGCTCTCAGACTACTGCTTACTGGATAAGAGCGGTGCATATGGGACCTTACTTTCTCCTCTGATGGCAGAGAAACAGCGATAGTACCGTATGTTGGTTTAAACATACCCCCTTTTTGTTTTTTTCTTTGGAATTATCCTCAGGAAGAGTTTATAGACTTGGAAGTGTATCATGGTATGTCCAGGAGATACTTAGAACTTTCTGCTTTCCCATCTAGGACAGAGAGAAACTGCCATTGCTATCTAAACTGTGATCAGGCTCAAGACAGCTGGAAGCTGTTTAACCTCACGATGTGGCCAACTTTAGAGAAGCAAACCACCCAACCGATCATGAAAAGCCAGAGCCAAAGTCAGAAGGCTTCTGAGTCTCCACCACATTACCAACAAGGCAGCACTGTATTCTACCAAATGCATGCGTGGGGCAGAAGGGTGAAAGATCACACAGCAGCCACAAACCTCCATACTCTCACATTTGCTGGGTGGATGGGTGGCTACCCGGGTTATAGTTAAGTAGGCAACAATGACAAAGGGAATTAGAACTGCAGGCTAAAAGCATCCTCTAGACAGATGAGCAGGTGGCAAATGTAAGAAGCCTGGCTCTAGATGCCTCCAAGGGCTAGAGAGTTCATGGACCAGCAAAGAAGCAACACTTTCATATGTATGTTTTGTGTACAGCTGTCATGGGATGGTTGCAGAGTGACGGGGCTATCTCACCACATCTGCCCCTAAAATTCAAATTATTCTTAATACTTTGGAAATAGAAGGAGTTTAGAAAACTCTATGTGGTCTAAATTAAATACTTAGACTGAAAATCGATTTGCTCTCTCAAGGAGGCTGACCTTACTGGCTAGAAATGAAGCTGAGATCTACGATCATGTCTATGGGTTACAATATACTCACATTCTCTGGTCTGGATATTTTCTATAACTTTCTTGTAAAAGTACATCAGATTAGAATCAAGATACAGATTTCTTTCTGCTACTTCAAGAACACTCTTGCTGATGGGCTAGGGGTAAAGGCAGGTGTGGCTCAGTTGGCAAAATGCTTGCCTTACAAGCACAAGGACCTGAGTTCAGTCCCCAGAACCTGTGTAAAATCCCAGGCATGGTGGCATTCTTGCAATCCTGGTACTGGAGAGGTAAAGAGGAGGATCCCCAGAATCAGCAGGCCAGCAAATCTATCCTAATTGGAGAGCTCCAGGCCACTGAGAGACTTTGTCTCAAAGGAAGTAGACACTCTGAATTGTCATCTTGCTCCATATCCCCACACACATTAAAAACATGATTGGTTTGTCTTCTCCAGGAGGCTAGCTGAGGTGCCTGTGATCTTTGCACTCAGGAAGTTCAAGTGACAGTCTTAAAATGTCACAGAAAAAGAGAAAGTATTTTTTTCCTTAAAAGTACTTTGGATTGGGAGCTGGCAAGACAGTTTGTCAGGGAAAGGCACCTGCTGCCAAGATTGATGACCCAAGTTTGATTGCTGGACCCACATGGTGGAAGGGAAGAACTTACTCCCACACACTGTCCTGTCCTCGGAGCTCTATAAATGTGTTTACATACAAATAAATAAACCTGTTCTATAATCCATGATAGTTAATACTGACAACTTGACAAGCTCTAGAATTCCCTAGGAGATAAGCCTCTGGGATGACAAAGGGTTATTGGGATTAAAGCAGCCTGTGGGCATGCCCGTGAGGAATTACCTAGATTAGGTTAATCAAAGTGAACCGCTGCTTCCTGACTGCAGATTGCTGGGCCCAGCTACCTCAAAGTTCCTCAAGCTGTGAACAACCCTCCTTCCCTACCAAGTGTTAGGTGTTAATGTCACAGCAATAAGATGAATAACAAGCACACAATCCTAGCACTTAGGAAGCAAAGATAGGAGGACTGTGGGGAGTTCTAGTCCAACCCGGCTGCAAAGTCAGACCCTGTCGCAAAAAAATTGGAAGAATGGGCTGGAGAGATGGCTCAGTGGTTAAAAACACTGGCTGGTTTTCTGAGAACCCAGGTTCGATTCCCAGCACCCACATGGTAGCTCACAACTGTCTGTAACTCCAGTTCTAGGGGATCTGATGCCTTCTTTTGGCCTCTGTGCACACTGCACACATACAGGCATAACACCCATATGCTTAAAATAAAAGTAAACATAAATAAAAGTAAACCGTTAAAAAAATTAGAAGAATGAAAAAGAACTTACCATGAATAGATGGATGGAATAGTCTAAGCCATATAAAACTGATAGTCTTGTAAGTAAAAATAACTCAACCCTAAATATTTATCTTCATGTCTGGTCTTCTTGTCACTACCTACTTGCCTTACAAGTCTAGTGGTAAGTTATAAACGCCTGTTAGAAAGAGGCAAAGTTATGCAATCTCAAACAAAGGACAGAAATAACTCTCTGTCTCAGGCTAAGCCTAAGTTAATGTATTTGAACCAGGGAATGTGTCTGGAACTCTTAATCCAACCAGTCTAAGATTGCAGAGATCCCACTATCCATTTGTCTTCTGTACTTTCTTCTGGGAGGTGAGAGTCAGTGCTTCCCCAAGGGTGACTCAGAGTCCCCGGGATATGGGTCACTACAGCAAACAGCCTCCCTCGTTCATTCTCCTTCAGGCTCCCTCCCGCTTTGGTTTGTTTTGGCTCCAGGTTTAAGAGTGTACAATCTATCATGGTGACTGGGTCCTGTCCGTAGCAATGGGAGTTGGCTGCATAGCTTGTTGAATTGTCTGAAATATTCTTTTTTAAGTACAGCAGTGATCTAGATCTGTGCTGACACTCTAGTCAGATAGTACCTGGAATGTGTCAAGTTCAAGTCCAGAATGAAGCAAGGTTTCAAAGACTTAATAGGAAAAAAAAAGAATGGGGAAGAATTTGATTAATAATTTTTATATAAATTCTATTTTAAAAAATATTTTAGATGTATTGGGTTAAACAAGATATAATTAATTTCCCCTGCTTTACTTTTAAAAACTGTTTCTACTAGAAAGTTTAAAATTGCATAGAGGGCTTGCATTTCGTTTGTATTGGAAAGCTCTGTCCTAAACAGGAAGCTGTTGGTCGATGCAATCGATGTCAGTTTTGAGAAGCTGGAGTTCATTAAACTGTTGTAGTGGTCGCGTCGCCGTGATATAAAAAGGCTACAGGACGCGGCTAAACTTTGTCTCTCCTTCTTCTCATGGCACCAAATGTAGCAGAACTGTTAGTGAGCACACTGAGGTGGCAGCCACAGGCTTCAGAGAATATGCAAGAGGTTAAAAGAGTGTTTTTTTAAAAAAAGACAACAGAGTCGGGCTTTGTGGCACACACCTTTGATCCCAGCATCGGGGAGCCAGAGGCAGGCAGATCTCTGAGTCTGAGGTCAGCGTGATCTACAGAGCGAGTTCCAGGACAGCCAGGGCACAGAGAAACTTTTGAGTTTGAAAAACAAAAACAAAACAAAAAAAACAAAGAAAGACAACGGGCTTGTGAGTGGCAGCACATGCTGGTCATCCCAGCACCCTGGTGAAGGCAGGGGACAGCAAGATCTGGGGCCAGCCTGTGTTACTCAGGCTCTGTCTAAAAAAGAAGAAAGGGGCGTTGTGGTGGATGAATTAAAGAATTAGAATGAAATTGGGCAACTTGGTGGTACTCAGCTTTGAAAATGTACCAAGACCATCTACAGAAATTCTCCAAGTCAGTTACCTCCCTTGCTTCTCACCCCCATGTGGACTCCGAGGCCTCCAAGAGCAGGGGGGAGTGGAGTGTCTGCTCTGTTACATGTCTGTGGTTTGGCAGGGATTGCAGCAAGCCAGGCTAATGTGGCCAACAAAGCCAGACAATGGGAGGAAAGGATGGGTCGCACCGTGAGAGTAAGGGAGACTGGGTGGAACAGAAGGACGCCAACACAATTTTTTTTTTTTTTGAGCTGAGAGTTCCGTCAAGTTTTAAGCAAAGTTAAATATCATCATACAGAAACTCTGAAGGACAGGGTATAGGAACGTAGAGGATGGTGACACAGGAGAATTTGCTTGGCCTTCAGGATCTATTAGCAGGAAGTACACAATACTATCATCTTTTGAGAAAACTAACGGTATTAGTAACTAAAGACACTTCCTGTCTTAACGATGTTCTCACCGCTCTAACAAAATGTCCTGGCAAAAGCTAAAGGGAGAAGGGTTCATTTTGCTTTAGAGTTCCTGGGGGTACAGTCCATTCTGGATGGCCGGTCTGGCAGGAGTGCAGGAAGCTGGCTGGTCACATTGTATCCTCACTCAGGAAGCAGAGAGAGAAGAGGAAAGTGGAGCCAGGCTCTAAGGCTTCACCAACCACTGAAGTGATACTCTTCCTCCAGCGAGGCTCCCTCCCTAAAGGTTCTGCAGCCCTTCCCAAAAGGCACCACCAGCTAGGGACACGCCACATTCAGACCGCAGGACTTCCTTCAGTCCAGTCTGAATACCAGAACTATGTGATTATTTATCTCAGCTCTTACGGTGTTGAGCCTTATTTCCAAATTAAACCCCACTGATGGGTTAAAAACATTAAATATAGCAGCAGAGAAAGCAAGTCACCCACAGCCTGGAAGGCCGTCACTGGAGGGTACCTGTTGCCACATTTAGAAACAAATTCTGACCTGGCCCCAACTGGGAAAATCAAAGGTTAATTCCACAGAATTTGGGAGTCTTTCTGAGCTCAAACCCAGCCGAAGGGAAAGTCAAGACAAATACTGTGCCCCTCCCCTGTCCCCGTCCCATCCCCCCATGTCCTACTCTGCCTTGGTCCCCCAGTTCAACTCTGAAGTCACCATTTCCATTGTTGCCTTTCTAAGTTGCTCAGCCATGATCTCTAAAGTGACTGCCAATGTTCCCCAAGGCATTTAGAAAAGGAGTTAGTGTAAATAAACTCAGAACTAGTATACCACCAAGAGTATAAAAAGCCACTTGAAGGCACATCAGGGCACTTCTGCTGCTCTTTCTGATGAGGTAACTGAAAAGTGAGACATCTGTCTGCCTGGTCCCAACTGTGTTAACGTCAACTCTTCCTTGCCGAAGCTGGGCAGACTCTAGCTCACCCTCTTTCCTAAAAGTTCTAAGTTTGTTTTCTGTTTGTTTCTTTTTAAATGGTGGCATTAGGGTCACTAGCGGTCTAGTCCTAGGTGGAACTGCACTTGGACAAAATAAAGCCACAGTGTTATGTCTGTTCTGGACAGATGTCATCACACCAGTGGCTTTACAACGTCTGTTAGGACGGGGCACCTATGGTCTGGTGAGCCAGGTGTCCTTACAGTCACCTACAGAATTCTGGGCCCAAGTTCAAGTTCTGATATCTGATCACACTTTCAAGGTTCTAAATGTGTCTATGACCCAGAAATTTTTCTTTAAAATTCTCTCCTTGCCTTCATAACACCCTACCTCACTCATTGCATTTTTAAATTTGTTTGTGTGTGTGTATGTATGTATGTACGTACGTATGTATGTATGTACGTACGTATGTATGTATTTGAGACAGGGTATCACTATGCAGCCTTGGCTGGCCTCAGACTCATAGAGAACTGTTGAAGGCTGTGGACCCAGACCCTGAATTTCCTGTAAACGACCTGTTATGCTTGCAGCTGCTCTGAGCAAAACTACTTGTTTTCCTGTGTTTGCAGCTACTCTGAGCATGAGACCCTCAGGGGTTCCTGGTGGGGGGGGGGGGAGTGGTTTCTGGTGGGTTTGGCTGGGGCGTGGCTATCAGTTAAGGATCCATATATAAGCGGCTCTGGTACACAATAAAGTTGGCATTCTCATTTCAAGGATGACCCGTGTCTCTGTGTGTTTAAATCTCAGGCCCTTGCCCGGCTCGCAGACAGTCTCGTAGTACCGTAGTGCACATGGTACAGAGATCTGCCTGTCTCTGCTTCCAGAGTGCTGTGATTAAAGGCATCTGACTCCCTGCTTTCTTGATACTGGCTGGTTTGTCTTCAAGGAAAAAACTTAATTTAGAACATTTTGCTTTGAAGCAGGGGACTGAACCCAGAGGAAACTTGAACCTGCTAAGCATGTGAGCTAGCACAGAGCTTTGTCTCCAGGCCAAACACTATTCAGAGTGAATTATGTTCCCTCCACTTATATACTGACTAGGCCACATTTAGAGATGGGGATGAGGTCATAGAGTGGGGCTCTAATCCCACAGGACTGGTATCCTACTGGGGAGGAAAAGCCCTAAGCCTTCTCAGAGTGCACAGCGTAAGGAGACAGAGGGGAGGCAGTCGTCTCCAAGCCGGGAAGAGCGGCTTCACCAGACATCAGTTCCGAAGGCACTCTGACCTGAAACTTCCAGAACTGCGAGAAAAGAAATTTTTGTGGTTTAAGGCTCCTGGTCTGTATTATCTTTTCATGGCAGTCTAAGCAGTCTGACCAACCGTTGCGGGATGAAACTAAACGTACTCCTGTACACACCCCGTCACGTTACCGCAGACAAGGGCTACCTTCCTGAGTCACACTAGTTTTCAAACCAGAGTTTTTTCTAAACCAGGCAGTAACTTATTTATCAAGGTAAGCTATTACTCTGTAGTCCAGGCAGGCCTGGAATTCACCATTTAGCTAAGCCTGACCTGGAACTGATAGTCATCCTCCTGCATCAGCCTCTCAAATGCTGTGCCACCGTGCTTAGCTAATTTGAAGGCTTTTTAAAAATAAAAGGTTGACATTTTATTTATTTGTATGTGTGCGTGCCTGCACACATCATGTTCCACAGGTGAGGGTCAGCAGACAACTTCCAGGTGAGGGTTCCCTCCTTCTGCCATATATGTCACAGGGATAGAACTAAAGTCCTCAGGCTTGGTGGCAAGTGCCCTTCTCAGCTGCTGAGCATCTCCAGGGCCCAACACTAGATCTTTAGCCATGTCTCTCTAACCAGAAGGCAAAAACAAAGACAAACCATTTGGAAGCAGTCCCAGTTAAGGAAGTATGGGTAGAAGCTACAGACTGGGAGAGTCAAGGGGTCAAGCTGAAGTGGAAGGAATTATCCTTGATGCTTTGACTCTACACCAAATAATTCCAGGGAAATTCTGTCGCTCTGTGACAAAATCAGGTACTGTAAGTGTTCCCCAAATGACTCCGTACACTTATTCAGCCTGGAACAAGATGGATGTAATTGGATTAGAGGTATCAATATATTTTATTGGGATTTTCATGTGGCAGAGGGTAATTGCAGGGTAGCAGGGGACAGACAGAGGAGTGAGAACAGAAGGGAAGACATGAGAGGCTGTTTCCGAGACGGAGGTTAAAGCTATGCCATGTCAGCTAGCAGGGCCAGAGCCCGGAATACAAAGCAGAAAGTTGAGCTCTTCCATGGGAGTCTCCTTAATTAGGACCAACTGTGGGTGAGGAATGCTGATTCCGCTGGCCACAATTTGCTTGAGTTTTCTCTAGTTTCAGAGATTTCCCTTTTTGCCCGCCTCAAGCTTTTCCTGGTCCTACTTCTTTTACTTCTTTCAAAGGGGTAGGGGTGAAAAAAAAAAATCAAAGCATTTTCCTGTCCCGTTCAAGATGTTTTCAAGTCAAGAAATCGAAAGCCTTAAAAACTGGAAATCCATTTCAAAAACTGGCGAAAATTCTCAGGGATGCCGTCAAGTTCACCTCCAGAGCATTAAAGGCACAGGCTGCAGAACACGGAAAATGTGTTTCTATCTCCTTTTGGGTTTCATTACTAAAGTTAAATTAGTGTTTTTTCTTAGCCTCAGTTCCCCCAAGGATAAACACAGAATTCAACTCCTGCTAACCAAAATGCTTAGAAAGCTGAACAACAGGAAAAATGTGGGATTTGGGGGTGAAGGAGGTCAGGGTCCCACTCTGTAGCCCTGACTCATCTGGAACTCAGAGATCTGCCTGTCTCTCCCTCCTGAGTGCTGGGATTAAAAATATAGGACAAAGGCCCTACCATGAATAATGATTTTGGACTGTTGACCAAGAAAACATCTTCATTCCAAAAGCTTGGCGCCGACACACCCCTTTGTTTCTAATGAAGATGTGCCATACTACAGACATCTGGGAGGGATGGACATGTGTGACCTAGGCTCCTACGGTACTTCCTGTCCCGTCCCACCCCACCCACCTGTCCCTGAAGGCCTTCTTTGTGACAGTGTGGCCCAAGCCCAAGGTCTCTGGTAAGGTGAAAAGAAATGATACAATGTTCATATTTCTGCATCTCTTGCAAACCAAAAAGAAGAAGCAACTGACAATTTGAAATGTAGGAAAAGTTCAGGAAAGGGCCTAGTTTCCTGTGAGGACCAGAAAGTAACTATTTTGGCCTTTGCAGGACACCAGGATTCTGTCACACTTATTCAGAAGTAGCATGAAGGCAGTCAACAAGAACTCAGAGTTATCTCTTGGTAGGCATGCTGCCATGTTTCTATGTAACTTTACTTATGAGCACTGACGTTGAATTTCTTATTTTCATATGTCACGAAATTGTCTTCTTTTGATTTTTTCAACCATATACAGATATAAAAACCTTTCCTAGCTCTATAAAACCAGGCAGTAGGGCAAAGTTGGTCCAGTAGGCTAAAGTTTGTCATCCCTGAAACAGATCCAAAAAAGACCCTCAACGGGGCATAGTGGCACACACCTGTATGTAACCCTAGCACCTGGGAGGCAGAGTCAGGGAGATTGCCTTGAGTCTGAGGCCAGCCTGAGCTTCATGGCAAAATCCTGTCTTAAAAAAACAACCCAAAAACCAAACAAGAAGCTCTGTAAACTATGATAATGGCTCCCCAACAGACAGACCCCAGCAGGAAAGTGAGGCCCTCTTAGCTTTCTTCTTTCTTTCACTCTTCTGGTGTCTTTCTGACCTGAGCTGTCCACAGATGCCAATAGGACCATCAGCACCAGTAATGGCTCCATCTGACTCAGGGTGGGGGAGGTGACAAGGCAAGACAAGAAGGACAAGGGCCTTAGTGTCGCCTGCACCTCGCTACCAACCCCCCAATCCAGAGGCGGACAACAGCTCAGCACAGGACAGAATTCAAGCATATCTGTAGCTCATAGAATGAGTCATGTCGGGTTGACAGGGACACAAATCCTGCCACACAGACAGGTTGGAAGAAGTCGTGTAGACTGCACGTGTCCTGCACATGTTCCTGGTACACATATGGCAGCAAATAAAAGCCCTCGATATTAAAAAGCTGTCATTCATCTTCAGAGCGTACGTGGGTTAGCTCAGGGTGAGTAGCAGGAGGAGCAGGCGGGGCAGGATTCGGGCCCTCCATTCATACTCCTGGCTCAAGAATCCACGCTAAGCATCCACTGTAAGCAGTTCTGGCGGCTCCAAGAGCTCCAGGCCAGGCTGCTGGTGTGAAATGCTGATCTGGCAATAAACACCTCCAGCCTGGGAGCTACTCTCTGAGGAATGAGGCTGCCTACCACAAACCAAATCAACTGCCAGACGCTCCCTTTGAACACACCACTCCTTTTTATTTTATTTTTTTTTTGATGTCTTTCTATCATATCCAGTCTTCTCATATCCAGTAGACCCCCAGGACTTCCATTGCCACCTTCCGTCCCATTTCTGTTAAGAGGTCTGTCTCCCACCCTCCATCCCAGTGCTTCTGTTCGTGTGGAACACATCATCCTTCTACTCAGCAATGTTCAACCAAACATTTTTGTATCTTGCTTCCAAATAGAGAGCCTGCGATGCACCCAAACGTTTCTGCTAATAATTACTCTAATGCTGACCACATTTAATCTACCAAAGAATAACAAAATAAGCAACATTTTAAAAAAAATAAAAAGGCCAGCAAACCAGAAACAAATTCCAAATTCAAAAACCTTCACAGAAAAATCCTGCACGCTGACACCCCAAGCTCGTTTGTGTGCCTGCCACCATATGAGCGGACAGAGCGACTCGTGGGACAGAGGGAGGAGAAGTGCCTCACCAGGTTGAAGCCTGGAAGGGCAGGGTGTCTACTGAAGACACCGGTAAGCAATGTAAAAGTCTGATGCTGTGTAGTACAGCTAAAGCGAATACCATCCAAACTCTCCATAACCACAGAGTTATTGAAGTATTTATTGCAAGCTAAACTGCTTGTTTTCCATGTCAAAAACAACAGGGAGAAACCAACTCACTACGAAACGCAGCCACTTCCTCTCAGGAATTTACTCTCTTGAGATGTCGCAGGAGAAATTCGGAGGACAACCATGGATGAAGACCGTCGCTGTAATAAGTCAGATCTGGGGGGTCACACAAAAGACATGTTGCCCTTTCTCTAAACGTAGCTGGAAATAAATATCGCAGACTGGCAGAAGACTCGTAAGTGAAATAAAAGATGAGGACACTTTCCAGCTTACACAAACGTTCCAATGCGCCTGTGTAAACCTCACTAGGATGATTTTGAAGTTCTGACCCCCAGTGACCTTGGCGAGAGCTCTTCATTACCAAAACTTCTGCAGTCTCATTTAAATCCCAGGCTTCATATACCAATCATCTATGTCAGTAGTGAGCCCAGAAATTGAAGTACAGGAAAATAACCATTTCTCTTTTTGTCCTCCCACAAGGAACTATATCCTCGGCCACCAAGGAGCCTCAGTGGGATGCCAGGATGTTTGCAGCACTTTGTTATGGGGTAAATTTACTGATCCCTCAGCTGGCACCTTGATAGCATTATCTCAAGAGAAATGATGGAGGGGAGGTAGGAGAATTTAAGGACAAACTCCACTTTGTTACTGAACTGATTTTTTCATCTATGTGGACTCAACTGTCAAGATTTCCATTGTAGCAGAGCAATCCACATAAAAGTCTGAGATTGCCTTGTGGGAAGTTGCTGTCCACTTAATCATCAGGCAGGCCGGGATCTGACTCAACATTGGCTATTATTTATACCCACCCAGGCAGGCCTAACCAACGGAACCTCGGCGCTGCTGGAGAAAGATGAAGCAAGTCTACAGTTTTGCTCAAAAGAATCACGGCTTTGTGGGAAAGCACCTTAAATAATGCAGGACTCAAGAAGGGGACCAGGCACTAATGGGTCCTCAAAAGATCTTTGTATCACACTACCCAGCATCCAGTTTGTGGAAGCCTAGGTGATGGGTTCTCTGAATCCTGGAGTCCCTGCAGCTGTCTAACTACCCACTTGTTTATCTTCCTCTCAGCTTGCATCAAATCACCTTTCTGCTTCTCCACTCATGAATGCACTTTGGGAACCCAGTGATTATGAAGTACTCACTCACTCTCCTTAATATGATGTCCTTTATAATGATCTATGGCACTTATATTTGTTTAAAGAGCATGCATTTTACATTATATTTTCCGTGGAACTGCCAAGATATATGCTAATTAATGCAAATATTAGATTTTTGTGATTATTATCAGATATCATTATTAAAACAATAATTACCATATGCTTGGCATTTATATATGTATGCCCAGCACTCTGCTGGATACTTATACATATATGCATACAGACATACAGGATATATACAGCTTCACTTAATTTTCATATAGGTCTTGAGATAAATATTTTACCTATAAGAGGACTGCAATGTAAGATTTCTGCTTAAGGTCACATGACAAGTAAGAAAAAACCCACAAGCTTAATATAAAATTGATCTGGTTCTTAACCACCACATAGTCTCTAAACAGTCCCACCATCAGACAGATAAGTTAGGGGTGGTCATGGAACAGCAAAACCAAATTAGGCATTTACTTGGATCACTGGGGGAGATTAGGTGATTAGGCATCACTTCTGAAGTATATTTAATAGGCAGCTTTCCGTTGCCATTCCACTGGGGAGCAAGATCACTTATGCATCTCTAGGGGCTTTTTGCACAGAAAGCTGGTTTCCAGGTCAAATTTAATTTGTATCTTCTCTGTCACTTCTGCACTGAACCTCAGCTGTCACTGATATTTGGGATTCCAAATTGTGAAAAAGCAATGAGGTTAGTTTCCAGACTTCAAAAAGTCTGCAAACCAAAATGCAATTTGCTTAAGCAGTGATATGCTCTTAATAGCAATAGCAGGGCTTTAACAAAAAGAGGTTGTAGGATTTGTCATGTTAACTTGACAGAAGCCTTCCATAGTTTCCAAAGACAAACCCATGGGTGTTCTCAGACATCATAAAAAATCTCAATGCCACATGCCTGAGTAGAATGGAAAGAAAACCATCTGGTGCTTAGGTGTCAGCTGAGTGCGGCCACTGCTCCTTTAACAGACAGCATTTGACAGGCAGGTCACTCTTTCTGTACCATTCTATTCCAACATCTTCCTCCGAGGAAAACTTAGAGAGGAATTACCAGGTCCCAGAGTTCTAAGTGCAACCTTCTGGAAACAAAAGCTTTGCACAAGACTCCAAACACCACTCTCCTGTGGTTAGGGGAAGAGGCAGTGCTGGACGAGTCTCCACAAGTGGAGATATCACAATATGGAGATATCTGGTTGAGGTCAGAGTGTTCTCTGCTTCCTGGGGAGGAGGGAGGTACGGGGTGAGCCAATGGGGTCACTCCACACATGGATGCAACCAAACCCTTCCATGACCATCAAGAACTAGATGGGTCACCTGCATCTCAGTCCATAAAGATTAGGCCAGCAAGAAACACAAATGGTGCTTCTGCTTTTCACAGCCTTGTGTTTTAGGAGCTTCGAATACTGCTGAGCAAAGCTGTCAATGAGTTCACTGCCCACCGTTTAGGTTTTGGGTTCAACTTGGCAGCCACTGCTTCCCTACCACAGGAAGTCCTGTCCACTAGCTTCCTATCTCTTTCTCTAGCACTATCCCCTGGCAATTGCTCATTGGTCTTCTTGACTCCAAGACAAGGTTTACTTTATAGGGATGCAAACTTATGAGTTTTATCCAGATTTTGGGAGATGATTCTGTATCAAAAAGTAGAGATCCGTGAGTGGGGCCGTGGGATAGATACATCCATGTCTATCTACCTCCTATCCTATAAGGGAGGTCTTGAATCTCCTTCCCCAGTGCAGAAGAAATCCTGCCAAGAGTTCAAGAGGAAATGAAGATTCTTGTGCCTCACTGGATGAAAATTCGTTTAGCGGAAGATGTACTTGGTCAGCTGATTATGAAGAACACCTTTTGATGACTCTACTGAAGGTTTAGTTTAAGAGATGAACAAAAAGCTGGATGTGGTGGCGCACGCCTTAATCCCAGAACTCAGGAGGCAAAGGCAGACACATTTCTGAGTTCGAGGACACCCTGATCTACATAGTGAGTTCCAAGATAGACAGAGCTATATAGTGAGACCTTGTCTCAAAACAACAACAACAACAACAAAACAAAACAAAACAAAAACCCCAAAACCCAACCAAATAAACAAGAGAGCTGAACTACAATGTGTGTGAACAACTATGGATTGCAAGACATTATCTAGTGTGGAACTTGAAAGAAGCCTCTAGAAGAGTCTTCCCTTCAGGAATCTTGAGAGGAGTCAAGATTTTGGCGCAAGAGTAAAGCCACAGGTGCAGGTTGCTGAACAGAGAGAGATTATGGGGATTGCTTCCTCCTCAGAACACTGACATTGCGTGCCGCTGAGAACCAGAAGCACAGCACTGATGTTTGTGTAGCAAGCGTGTTTTAACACATGGCTATGCCACACCTGCTGCAATTACTGCCATCCCAGAAGGAAACCTCAGGGCAGGACAGAGGCCTGTTCTGGTCAATGACAATGACAGACAAAGGTTTTGGGTGGGGTGGGGGTGGAGCAGGATTGCTTAGCTTTGTTCCATTTTCATAGTCCTGGAGAAGCCTTAAAAAAACTGCTGGATGTGGTCTGGAGGAGGGAGTTTTCTTCAGGGTGAAAATGCAAAGAATTTCTACATAAGGAGTCAAATGAAGGCAAAATGCTGACTTAAAAGGAAGCAGCAAGGAAATGGGGATTTCGAGGGATTATTGAGGAGCCCAATCCCTGCTTGGCCATAACTCAGGATAGCATCAGCCTGTTTGTGCAGAAAGGGCAAAGATTTAGTTATCGGAGGTGGAAGCCATGAAACACTTCTGGGGCCCCACAGAGCCACTTGGGAGCAAGGTATATAGTTACACTTGGTAGAAATAGATAACAAGAGGTGGTAAGGTAGCTTTGTTTGAGAATTAATAAGGCAACATGAAGGAGCCATGCTTTTCATGTGTCTGAAATATAATGTTGACGACTAGGTAAACTCGAGAAAAAAAAGTCACGAGGACTGAAGATGCACATACTCCCGCATAAAGTCTACGCTGTGTTCTCAGCTCTCTATTTTCCCCTCTGTCTTCAGTCTGTTTCTTAGAACACCTCCCCTTAGCAGTTTGAATGGTTATGAGGCAAATTTCTCATGCTAAAGCCGCTCTGCTTATGCCCTATAAATTAAAATTTTTTTCCATTTAGGATCTTGTTTTCCACATCAGGTAGAAAAAAGAATTCTCTTTAAAATTTTTGCACTATGGGTCTTTTTCCACATGTAAGAAATAACATGGGGAGTCCATTAATTCTCAAAACTCGCAAGCCATACCATCTTGGTTCTTGCATTACAGCCTCTAAATGAAAATCAAATTAAGGTTGACACTGAGGTACATGGTTGTGATGATGCCCCTCCTGAGCTGACCCAGAGGGTTCACACGTTTGAGGCAGCCTGAACTGTATAGCAAGACCCTGTCTCAAAACACAAAAACAATGTGTGAGAAAACTGGTTAATATCATAAGACAAAATAAAGTTCCCTCCTGTAGTAGAAATAACACGAGCTGTAGTTTTCTAACAGACCACAGGCTTAGAGCAGCCAGAGCAGGCAGAGAAAGCCACAGCAGGATTTTGTTGGATCCTGAAGTTTTATTATGCCTGAGCCACACGGAGAAAGTCTGCAGCTGCATTTGTTTGTATTACTTTTTTAATTTTTTATTTCATGTGCGTTGGTGTTTTGTCTGCATGTAGGTCTACATGAGGGTATCAGGTCCCCTGGAACTGGAGTTACAGACAGTTGTAAGCCGCCATGTGGGTGCATGGGAACAGAGCCCAGGTCCTCTGGAAGAGCAGCCAGTGATCTTAAGCGCTGAGCCATCCTTCCAGCTGCATTTGTAGGTCACCCTCTGTTCTTTCAACTGTCTTTACTCACTACTTCCCTCACCTGGCCTCCTCCACATACTGAGCTTGGCTTCCATTCCGACTCTTCACTGGACTCTGTTGAAAGGGCTAGCAAAGACCTATATACTAATAGATGCTAATCCAGCCAGAACATTCTAAGTACACCTTTCTGATGTCAGGGTTGCATCTGATACTCTCAGTCACCCCTTGAAATCCTTCCTTCTGCTCACCCCAGTGGCAGTGTTCTTTCCCCGTTCCTCCATGTCCCAATTCCTTCTCTTTCTTTGCTTATGCAGTAAACTTTGGTCTTTCGTTATATGTGGTTCTTGACCTTATTGATTTAACAGTGCTGGAGACTGAACCCAGGTAAAGGGTCTACCACTGTGCTACATCCCCAGCAAGCACCCTCCCCCACTTGAGATGGGAACTTGCTATATAGCTCAGAGCTTTTACTCACTGTGTATGTAGCCCAGGCTGGCCTAGAACTTGAACTCTGAATCTTCCTGCCTCAGTTTCCCATGTCCTAGGATTACACATATGTAATCTACCACACCCAGTTTGAATTTCTTCCATCTATTCTCCTAAGAGTCTTTCCTACTCCACTGGCAACTGCAACATGATGGGAGAATGGGAGAATATCTATTTTTCTTTTTCGAGGCAGGGTTTCTCTGTAGCTTTGGAGCCTGTCCTGGAACTAGCTCTTGTAGACCAGGCTGTCCTTGAACTCACAGAGATCTGCCTGTCTCTGCCTCCCCAGGGCTGGGATGCGCCACCACCGCCTGGCTGAGAATATCTTCTTATACAGGGTATGAGACCAGGTAGAAGGGTTTGGATCAGTATCTATCTGTTGTTGACTCTGAATTGTTGTTCATGTAAAAATATTTTCTCCCAAACAGAGGTGGTTAGAGGTGACTATAGTGTACATCTCAGGAAAGAAGACAGCTCAGGAAAAACACATTTGCTAAGTGTTTTCTTAATTTTAACAGAACTTCTAGCTTTCCTTCACATTGTTCTTTGGGTGTTCACCTGACAGCAAACTATCAAATCCTGTGGAATGCTTTTTAATCCAGTGGCTTCTGTACTTGGGAACGCCAGACCAGCACCTCGTTAGCACCCTTGTTAGTTTAACAACAATAACCCCATATATTTACTTGCTAAATAGAAGCAAACCCGTATGAAGTTCCCAGGGTATTTCTGGAAAGTCTTCCCACACGGTAGCTCAGAACATGTAAAGACGGAACGGTAGAAACAGGGTCTGCCGTATCTGTTTGTGAGTACAATTACTTGACCTAGCTCAAAAGCCTCTGAAGACCCAGAGCTTCGCCATTTCTGGGGGAAACATTTCTGCTGCCCGGAGAATACAGTGTTCTAAGCTGAGCACTATCATTTTGAAGGCGTCATTGCATAAGCACTGTTGAGGTAATACAGCACCCGAGCCTGTCCCCTAATAAGGACGTCTGAAAGACACACTAACCACTCTTCACTCCCAGACAGTAGTCAAACATAAGGTCACTAAATTTTCCTGTCATACACTGGATAGTGGGATTTAATTAAATAGAGGCTTCTCTAGTTACTCAATTATGGGCTGAAATTTAATATAGCACCACTGCTTCTGCTTTTTACATTTATAAAATGTGCTGTGAAGCCCTGACAGGGGGCAGTACTGATGCCACAGTGGCTCTGAAACCAACTATTTAAAAAGTATGACACGATCATCTCTTTTGCATGAAGTAGGTACTTCTCCTTAGATACATGGCACGCCTCCTCTGGGAAGAAAACCATGAGGGACCAGCAGAATTCTCTTTAGTTGGGGGAAGCAAATGATTTCTAATCCATTCTCACGTCCTGGACAGATCTGAGATACTATACAAGGTAACCTTTAATTTGAGCCTCCCGTCACCCAAAGCACAGCCCATACATTCTTTCCTAATGTAAAGATTTCCAATAACAGCATCAAACTAGCAGTTAATAATAGGTCGCGGCATGTAAATTACAGTGGTCTCCAAAAATAAAGCTTCATGGGGGAAAATTTGCAAGTTACCACTGTGAGGTAGACACAGTAAAAGAACAGCGTCCTCACACCATGGAAATCTGGATGTCTCTGCGAAACTGGCAGACACAAACACCGAGAACACAGTCCTCAGAAGTGATATTTTTAAAAAGTGTGTGTAACCCAAACTATGCCTTTCCCCTACCCCGCCGCTCTGTCTCCCTGTCCTCGTGCAGCCTCCCACCCGGAGCTTGTTCAGAAGCCTAAATTGCTCTTACATTTCCACAGAGCAGTGGGAGAAAGAAAACGAAGACAAAGCCTTCCTAGCACCTTACCTCAGTGACCCGAAGCATTTGTTTCTTTGTGCCACAAGCCCACAGGGCTCACATCTCTGAGATACTGAGAGTAAGAGCGCTTGTTAAGGGTTTCATTCAAGTGCTCCCTAAGAAGCCCTCCGGAATCAAGCATTCTCAACAGCTTCCTCCCCCCCCACGGAGTCCCCCCTGTTCCTTTATCAGCCCCACCAAGGAACACAGGGCAGGTTTCTCCAAAGGAATCCATTAAGAAATTCCATGAAGGAGACAAGAAAGTTCACTTGTCTCTGTAACCAGGTCTTAAGGAAGCTGAGTCTTCAGTTCCGCTATGGGGAGGGGGAGGGGAAGATTGGTGATCCGGTCCTGGAGGGCATTGTAATTTTTATAGACCTCTCGCCTTCATCTTGATTTCAAAACCAAGCGCCTTCTTATCTTAAGTCATTTAGTTCATGCACTGCTTGCTCTCGGTGAAATATCTTTGTTGAGGGCTCTGAAGGTTTTCACTTGAGGGAACAGGACAGCTGAATGCCACATTGTGTATAGGGGCCAAAGGTCAGTGTTGCAGCAAAAGCCCCACTAATGCATTGTGAAAGACCTTCATTTTCACCAGTGAGTTCTCTATGCATGTGAAAGTAAGCACATCCCTCACCTAGGACAAAGCTTCCAAGAAGAGGAATGAAAACAGAAAGGGGTCTTAATTCTTGAGCAATAAGTGAGCGGTGTAAAGAACTCATAAAGAAACCAGGTGTTCAGGGGAGGGAAAGGCATGTTTATGCCTCAGGCAGAGCGCACTGCACACTCAGAGATAAAGGATGAATGGGGAGGAGAATAATAGGAAATTGAAAAAATGTAAACTTCTCAAACTCGCACCTACACACCCCAGATTCACCAAACAATTCCGAAAAGCAGATGTCCTACACAGGTTTAGACAATCACTGTAGAAATCCCTGTAGAGCCCTACAAATATGACTACCTAGTCATTTTTTGAAGCGGTGTTGGCTTCCAATACTCCATAATAGCAAATGGTGTATTTGTGTAAAGTCCTTCCCAATATTATTTTCTAGTTATATAAAATGCATTCTCTCTAAACTGTCTTGATCCCCATGAAGCGCTCACCTCTTGGAAGGGAAGCTTTCACCCAGGGAAAGACTTAGGGCTTGAAGCTTTGACTTGGTTCATGGACTCCATCAGTGGTAAAGTTAGTATTGGATCTCTAGGAGTTCCAAGCCTACACTTCAGCACCAAAACTGTCCTCCAGTATGGGTTGGGTGTAAGGCACTGGCTGGGTACGTGCTTAGCAAGACATCAACTCCTTCCTTCCCTGCTTCTCCAGAAGGTCACTGTATGATGCTTTCTTTCGAAGTTTCTCCTGAAAGCCAGACATAGTGCACGAGCCTGTAATCTCAGCACTCTGAAGACTGAGGCAGGAGGATGACAATGTCAAGGCCACCTGGGTTATATGAGTGAGATCCCCATATCAGAAACAAATAAATAAAAAATGACTCCTACCTCACCTCCTCCAGTCAAGAGCAAGAACAGTTTTGTTATCTAAAGATACATATCTTGGGAAGAAAAATAACAAGTTTGAGAACACAGGAAATGAAAGGCTAGGAAATTACTTTGGTATTAACAAGCTTTTTTTGGGCAACTCTGAGTGAAATCTTTTCTGAGGCTTTGGGATCCATTTGAGCTTTTGGCATAATCCTTAAAGAAGTCAGAGGAAGGAATACTGAAAAGAAGAGAAAGTTAATCAAAATCAAACTAGTTTTGTTTCTGGAGAGGATTCCTTCTTGCCATTGGCAGGAACAAAAACATCCTGCCGGTCCATCTCTGACTTTCTGGTGCAGGACAGATATCAGCCTCTGCTCTGTCATTTCCACCGCGCCCTCGGGCACCCCAAACATCTGTTTGCCTTTCTGAGATTTGGGAGAGCAAAGTCCTAATGGGGACTCCACCTCTTGGAGGTGGCCCCTGGACATCAACCAAGTGTCAGGGTTGTGTAAATATAAAATTCCACAATTAACACTTCAAAGAAGTTGAAAATGGATGCACTAAAAATAAGTCCTCTGGTCCCACCTGGGGAGTTGAAGAAAAAAGTGCAGGGACAAAGACCTAACCTTGTAGTTTCCAATCTCATGTTAAAGAAGAGGAATCCTCCAGTGTGGAAAACCCTGCTTTGGTTGGCAGGGTCCACCTGCCACTCCTTCCTTCTCCCCTCCCTCCAGGAACATTCTGATTTGGACCATTTTCCTCCAATCCCAAAGCACCACTAGTCTGGTACAGACGGACTCTTTTCTACATTGAATGTAGCAAGGTCCTTCCCAGCCAAGAACCTTAGGTACTCATTATGTGTAAAATCCTCACAGCCACAAGTCCTTGTACAGCAAATTACACAGAAAGGCGCCAGCGAACCTCAGTGCCTGCAGCTCAGAATCCTAGAACCCGCAGGGGTTTCTTCTGCTTTTCCAGCTCAGCTTTTCACGCCCATATCCACAGTGCACCGTATCCACTGTAGCTTTAAAATGGGGCGAGATTTAGTGATGTGGAGCAATGTGAAAGCAATAGCTTTCTGGAGCTTTAAAATCTCCTCTAAACTGTAAGATGTTTTTTATCCCCCCCCCCCACACCATTGGGTCAAGTTGTCTTAGCAATTTGCCCTTTTCAATGTTTCTGTGAATCCCAATGTAGCTCTGATAAAAAATAATTTTCTTTGCATTTAATAATTAAATTATACTAGTGGCATAAACAGACTTAGAAATGCACCCAAATCTTGGAAAGGAGTCGTGGTGATGGTAGGAGCAGAGTTACAGTCATGGTGATGATAGAGCAGTGTTATGGAGTTATGGTGATGGCAGGAACAGAGTTACGGAGTCATGGTGATAGTAGGAACAGAGATGCAGGCGCACCAGACATCGGTCTCTCTGCAGCTCCTACTTCCTGGGCAGAAACTGAGCTAGAGGAGATAGGGACAAGTGGGTACACGTAGAGGGCTCTGCTGTATCCAATGCTCAAGCCATTTCTTCTCTCCCTCCTTTTCTTCATCAAAAAAAAAAACACATTTATTTTTAACTTTTTTTTTGAGGTGGTCTTATATAGTTTAGGCTGGGCTTGAACTCCTGATCCTTCCAGCCCAATACCCTCTGTGCTAGGATTACAGGGGTATGCCACCTGCCTGGGCATGCAGAAAACCACTTAGAGAGACAAGAGTGACATCTACAGCTCCAATTCCAACCTCTGTTGCTTTCAATAGATTCCTCCTTGCTTCACCTCTGAATTTCCCTGCAAAGGTCAGAAGTGGGAGGAAGGACGTGAGGCTGACAGATATTCCTATTATTCTTGAATTTTGGGGCTGAAGTCATATGACCAGCATTACTTTATTTGGATGGATTATTTTGCTGGCAGAATTGTTCTGAGTTAGAATTAGCTAGCTTGAATTTATAAAACAAAGGCAGAGTAAAGCCAAGGTTTGCCAGAGCAGATTGATATCTGAAATCCAGGACTTCTTTTGGGGTGTTCATCACTTCTCTGGCTTAGGAACCCTTTCCCCAGAGGCTGGACACTCTGGGGAGCAAAGCTGCTTTTACAGCGATTAGTTTCTGTGCAAATTCCCAGAATTAGTTTCTCAGAGCAGGAAAGGTCCCATAGCAGGTTGTGCATGAATAAGCAATGATATCCTCCCTCCCGCAGGGGCTCATGGTAAGTTTCTCAAATAGAACACTTGGTCTCTTTTGTGCCCTGGGGTTTTGAGACCAGGGGTGGAGTTTGATAGAAGATTCTAAGCTCACTGGTGTGTTGACTACAGAAGGCAGTTGCCCAGAATCCATCACCCCCCTCTTCTAAGCAGTGGTGCATGCCACATGCCAATGCTCCCTCCAGACCACAGTTCTGCCTGGATTTCCTACCATCGAAAATCCTCATAATAGAAAACCACCTGGCAAATACAAGGATCACATAGAGATAGAAAGCAATTTCCACAGAAAATGTGTAAAACAGGTGCTAATACTGTACCCTCCTCCATATTTAATTTCTAAGAGCGGAGGAGGAGGAGGATTCTTAATGAGATGGGGAGAAATAATGAATTAATGCACCACTCACTCTAGCTCAAAGGCAATCATTCTAAAATGCACCTTGAGTGCTGAGGACCGGGCCTCTGTGAGCTCTGCTCACCCAGAGCCACCTTCCCTGGAAACCGTAGCTCACTATTTTCTCTGAGGTGGGCTTAGTGTGAGCTCGGAGGCGCTTGCAGGGAGTACTGAGGCCAAATGTTAGAGGACCCACTCACAGGGTCCTGGAAGGAGCCAAAGATTAATTGACAACCTAGGGCTGGGAACTGCAAGGAGGATAACCTAGAATTTATGAGATATATTTGAATGTAATATGAGACAGGGTTTTAAGACGGAACTTTTTCCACACAGGAGCAAGGAGTGAGGGAGCAAGGTCTAGAACGTGTACCTAGGAACACTGTTGCCATCTAGGCCATTGAGCCTGGCAAAAGAGTCCAGAAACCCAGGACACCAGAAGTAAACCCCAAGTATGTTTTGCTGTAAGGGCCCACTGGTAAAATACTATTGTCTGTGTGAGGGGATTGAACCCAGGGCCTTTCATGCTAGGTGAGCGCTGACCACTGAGCAGGGACTCCAATCCTCTGTTGTTAAAGCTGTTAAAAACCCTACAGCTTTAAAACCACACAGTTGGCAGATCACCAGGATCAAAACCTGACCATCTAGTATAGTCTTTCAAACGAATTTAAAATAACGTGGGGAAATATTCCATGCCTGAAAAATCACTTCCACACACAGAAAGCCTGTGTGTTCACAGTAACATATGCGAGTGCCCTGGGCCCACTGCCACACAGCCTCAAGAATGGGGGATAGACACAGAAGTCAACGGTGGGAAGGACCTTATGATACCATTTCTTTACACATTGCCTATGGATCCCACAGCCCTGTAAACACTCTCTAAGGTGTACTGGGACCCAGAACTCTACCTCCCTCTTTTATGCTGAAACCCTTCCATCCTCCAGAACACTCTCCCCAGACTTCTCTGCAGTCCTCCTGTAAACACTCATTGCTCCCTTAGTGTACTAAGCTCTGTTCCTTAGCTTGGGCATGAATGTTCCTTCATTATTTCTGACTTGCTTGCTCCAGTTTCCAGCTCCGGTTAGTTCTGACGTCAGAAGTCAGCACGGAACCCCATTACAGGTTGATCTCATCCTACTGGGGATCAGATTAAACAAGGCAGACTTTCATTTCCATTGCAGTGATGAACACAACTCTTTGCTGGAGGGTTTTCTCCACCTGTGTATCTGCCGTATTTCAGCAGGCAGGATTTGGCCCAGTCTGAACACTTGGTCCCCACTTGGGTCCCCATTCGCTGTCTGAGGAGGTTTAGATGGTGCAGCCTTGCTGGAGGAAGTACATCACTGTGGTGAGGGGCTCTGAGATTAAAAGCCTGGTGCATTTCCATTTCTTTCTCTGCATCTGCTTGTGTCTGAAGATGGGAGCTCTTTATAAGTTGCTTTGGTCATGGTGTTATCCCAGGAGCAGAAATGTGATACGATACACTATAAACCAACATAAAGCTGCCATGTTATATGATTTTTTTAATAATGTATTCTACCAGTGTTCACAGGATCATTATCAAATGACACACAGATGTCACCCGAGTAAAAGTCTTTGGACCCTACGAACTATGACTGGTCAAAACTACCACCATATCCATGAGTGAATATGGAAAGACAGATGTAAACAGACTTGTTAGGAAGCAATTTCTCAGGAGGTTGGGGAATCTCATTAGCAGCTCTTTTTATTATAAAAAGTGACCATCCTTAAGGGGATCTTACTTATTCTCAAGTTTGTAGAGAGCAGCATGTCCCTCCACCTTACGTATTGTAGAGAGGAACACTTGTGTGGCCAGTCAGAGCTGGGGTTGAATTTCTGCTTCACTACTTAATGGCTGTGACAGGAGACAAATGTCTTCCCTGCCCGAGCTCGTACTCCTAGAGCAAACGGTCATATCAGTATCACCCTCGGTGGTAGTTACAAGGAGTAAACAAGATAACAGTCACAAAGCACCTGGCTTCATCTCCAGCAAATTGCAGGTGGGTAGATAATGCCCTTCTGTTCCCTTATTTCATCACCAACCTGCCACTACGCAATGGCACCTGCAGCAATGTACACTAAGTAGAAAATGCAGTTTAGAAGGGCTTTTCTACTCAGGCCTTCTGTCAGCCCACAATTGCATCAAGCATTTCTTGACCAAGCTCAACATGCTGTGTATCTGTGTGCAAATACACACAAGAAGGAAGTGGTGGCAAAGGATCTCGACTTCTTTACTTTTCAGGATTTCTCCCCCAGCTGGGTACGGTGCACACACCAGTGCACACACTCAGCGTTGGGGAAGCTGACTCAGGAAGACTGTGAGTTTGAGGCCAGCCTGGGCTATATAGTGAGATCATATCTCAGATTTTTACTTTTCCTTTTTTGGAGATGGAGAGAGTCTTCAGAAGTCTTTTAAGATTTAAAGCACCATCCACAAGTTGAGCATTCCCAGGAAATCCCCGAAGTTAGAGTTATCTGACTGTGCTTTAATGTCAGGGGCAAGGAGAGTTTATTATTTCCTGAACTTAACCAGAGATGACACTGGTCTCTAGGCCCCAAAAGAACAAGCCAGTGGCATTATGTAAGGCTTCCAGATGTCCTGTGTAACATCATGCTCAGATCAGTCATCAGTCTCAAAGGGTTCTGCCCCAGAGGTTGAGTCTGTACAACTAAGGAAGCTACGCTGACGGAGGACCAGGCAGACAGTATGGAGGATGACACCTCTTGTGACCCTCCCCTCTTCCAAAATAAATTCATGTCCGTTTAGAAAAGTCTTATTTTTCTTTCCAGGTGCAGTTAAAATGCCACCTCCCCTACGAAGCGATTCATAGCCATTTCAAGGATGGTACCTCCAAAGATGGCCCCTTCCTGTGTGCAGTCCACACTTCCTCATCATACTGCATCCTTCTGCCATTGTTTGCTCTTGTGTTTCTCACAGCCTGAAATGTGGGAATGTATCAGTTCTTAAATTTGCATATATTATTATTGTATGTGTATGTGCCAGGTGAATATGTGCTTATTATTATTGTATGTGTATACGATATGAGAGTGCAGGTATGGCCATACCAGGTGAATGTGTATTTATTACTATGGTATGTGTATATGATATGAGAGTGCAGGCATGGCCATGCTAGGTGAAAGCACACAATGTGCAAATGGAGGTCGGAGGACGACTTTTGAAAACTGATTATTTCCTTCTACCTTGGGATGCAGGAATCAAACTTGGTTGGTTGGGCTTGCATGGCAAGTGATTTTACCCACTGAGCCATCTCACTGGTCTGTGTTTATTAATTTCTGCCTGCTTTCACTGTAGGACTACAAAGCTTCTGAAACATGGGGCCTATGCCTGCCTCGCCGCACAGTACTATGGTCTAGTGCCTACTGTCACGCTCAACATCTGAAGTGCTCACTGGGGTCTGTAGAGTAAGCAAACGACTCGCTAACTTAAATCTAAGGTCTTTGGGATTCAGCTGTTTTTCTGGCACCAGCACAGTAGCCAGCACAGAGTTATTACACACAGTAAATCCCGAATGAATATTTCTGCTTGAAAAACAGATCAGTTTTAAGAATAGATTATATTTATGTAAGTTACCATTAAAATTAAAAGTATACTTAAAATGTAGAAATTAGACTATTAAATATCTAAAGGTAGGAAATTAAGAACTTGAGTGAAAAATCAAAGAGTCTAAGTCAAGGAGATGTTTGGACTATTATACTGACAGGCTCCATCCTTAGAACCCCAGCAAGCTGGAAGGGAAGGATGAAAAGGAAGAAACACGGGCTGGGCATAGTGGGTGCACACCTTTAATCCCACACTCAGGAGGCAGAGGCAGGCAAATCTTGGAGTTTGAGGCCAGCCAGGTCTACAGAGTGAGTTCCAAAGCAACCAGGGCTATACAGAGAAGCCCTGGAAGAAGAGGAGGAGGAGGAAAAACACAATCTAAAGAGTTGGGGGAGATTTGGGTGGGTGGAAGGGTCCTTACTTGCCCTTGTATAAGCTTGTGTTTAAAGCACTCCGCCCTCCATATTATCTCACCATCCTTACTGCACCCCAGTGAGGCAAATAAGATTTATGCCCATTTCAGAAAAGGAAACTGCAGTGGACTAGCAACCTCTGTCCCATCACAAAGCCAGTCGGCAGTGGTGTGACTTACAAAGCGGGTCGGTTGACTCCAAGTGTATGACATTCCTGCCAGAGTTTCAGGCTAACCCAAGCTAACGAAGGACTTTGTGGAGCATCTCTAGGGGCCGGGATTGGTGTCAGCGAGAACAGTCTCCTGATAGCATGGTATTTAGGGTTGCTTCTCTAGTCATACATATCAGTCTCCTGATAGCATGGTATTTAGGGTTGCTTCTCTAGTCATACAGACTTAGGTGTGATGACTTGTCCCTCCACTGTGATCTTAGACATGCCTGCTTGCCCTCCATCTCTTCTTTCATTTGTGAGATGGAATGCTAATAATAGGGAAACACCCCACACAGCCAAGAAGATTAAATGGGTGTCCATAAAGCCCTTAGTGTAGGCAGTGCTTTACAGCACCATGGCACAGTGTAACGAGGAAAGGTGACAGACTCGTAAGTTGGAACCAGATTGTTTCTGCACTCAGTTGTTCTGGTTAAGTTGTTCCCTGCTCAGCCCATCCCTCCCTTCTCCCCAGGCTTCCAAGTCTGGGCAGAGGCCCTGGAGGAAGAGGTTCAGCTTGCAAATGAGGTTTGCCTGTGGTGTGCTTGTCTAGCCTCATGAAACCCCTTAACGAGAAGCAGCTCATTGGCTCTGTTGTCCCTAGGTCCTCTCACACAGACTGAGTTTGTGCCAAGCCAAAACTCTTGTCCTAGGGAGTTGCTGTGTGGCTCTGTGGTTTGTGCGAGGCACATGCAGTGAACAGGTATTACCTCACCCATTCCCAGGCTATCCCTAAGGGCCACTTCCAGGAAGGAGTTGGAGGGCTGAAGGGGATACGCGGGTGGACTTCATATTTCCTGTCCGGAAGACACAGGAGGAGAGAACAGGTCTCTCCAGGAGACCCTATTGCTTGGGGTGCACAAGACTTGTTATGGACACATCATTCCACGGCCGAGGCAGCAATCCTGGGCATCTACTCTAGGGTAAGGAGGCACGGGGCTGAGAGCAGATCAAAAGGGCCTCATGAAGCATTTGAGGGCCAATTAAGTCATTCATCTTGCACCCCACAGCCTCCCAGTGCTATCTATGTCCTGAGCTTAAGGACAGCTGGAGTATGCAGGGAGGGGATCTCTTTGATCCCCTACTGGTTTCAGCTAAACACCACCATTTCCAGGAAGTTTCTGGTTCTCTGAAGAGAAAAGGCATGGGTTGGTTAAGCTCCCCCTCTGTGGACTACAGCCAGGCTAGTTAAGCTTTATAACTGAAGTGTAGAAATTCGAAGATTGACCTACCATGCACATTCAGGCTGCAAATCTCGGGCTTGGATGGAGAGGAAACCACAGGCTCGGCTGCACCCCTGGGGAGGTAGGTGTAATGAGACCTCCTTTCTCTGGGTTTTGGCAGCCAGGGTTCAGCCCAGCACACCTGCCCAGAAACTGAGCCAGGTGTGTACTCAACAGCTATTGCCTCAGGGTAGGGCACTAAGTTAGGCTACAAAGGCCATGTTCCCTGGGGACAGGGTGACTCTTCTGGAGTGGCACTGGGCCAAAGAAGGGGACAGGAAAAACATCAACTGGAAAAAAAAAAAGCATGTACCTGGAGAAGGTGGCTGTGTAGGAGGAAGCTATGATGGGTGTTGGGAATCACTTGGAGGGTCTTTAGGCTTTCTGGGATTGAGGAGAAGCAATGACAAAGCTCAGAGAGGAGGCGATGCTACAATTTCCCTAAAGCATACCCCGTGTGGAACCTACAGAGTCCAGGGCGGCAATGGTGTTGGAGCTTGGAGATTATGAACCACACCTTCCTTCCACCTTCTCCAAGAGTCACTGAACTGTACACAACTCGCCCAAGGTCTCAACTAAAGAATCGCTGGAGGTCCCTAAATGGATATATTTTTCCATTCATGAACCGCCTCCCCAGCCGTGGGAACAACCTTCCCTAAATCCCCTACATTTCCAAGGCTCTGCAAGGCTGCCGCCTGTGTACTGTAACTGGGGACCAAAAGTTCTGGGGCCTGTGTCCACAGTTTCACAGAAGAAAACAGTCCTTCATTCCCTTCTGTGTGAAGCGGAGTTACAATTTGGGGCTCCCTCTAATGAATCACCAGGAAGCAGGAGCAAGTCTCTAGGGGGCAAGTCTGGGCTCCCCCGGAGAGTGAGGGGCAAAGCATGCGGTAGGCGTGGCCGCTGCACCTAGCACAAGGTTCCTGAGTCAACCTCTGGCCCTCCAACTCCCCTAAGTCTCCCAAGTCTGAGGGAACCCAGTGCAGATCTCGGGATGATAGCCTAAGATGGGGAAATTCTCAGAAAACCCAGAAAGTCCCGGCACAGGACTGTTGTGATGTCCGCTTCTCTCAGTTTGGTGTACTTTCCAAGCTGAGGAACTTAGGGGGGTGGTGCCATAGTCACATTCACCTCCCCCTTTCAGGGCAGCGTCCTCACCTTACAGCAGAGGGCTGTGCCTCACAGTGTGTCTCCTCAAATCACAGGACGCTCAGATTCTTACTCCTCCCCAGAGCACGGATCCAAGGGATCCAGACAGCTGTGGGGTCGCAAATTTAATGCCCCTTCACCTCCCTCAGGTCTTCTCCTTAGGTCTCCCGCTACCTCCTTCCCGAATGGAGAGCCCAGAGTTACGGGGTAACCTTGGCTGAGTAGGCCAGGGCTGCAGGCCTCTCTCCAGACACCCGCCCTGGTCCCTGAGGACCCTGACCCGGCTCTGCAGCCGCAAACCGCAAACCTCCGAGTTCAATCAACTTGTGCTATTGTCTGAATTCATCCAGGTCTCCCCAACTCAACGCTCTCTCTCCGGAATCCCCTTTTCATGCATCTCCCGGATCCCCAGCCCCAAACAGCAGCAAGCCAAACGGTAGGGAGCCAGAGTCTCTGGGGCGCTAGCACTCCTCGCTCTGGCAGAGGAGACCCTTCTCCTTGCCGACCTCACACCACCGCCCCAAGGCTGCAGATGCCGGAGCCAGGACGAGCCTTGCGGGTGGGGATGCCCTAAATCGACTCTAGGCTTACCTGCGGGTGAAATTCGCTGCCCTTCCCGACCTGGGCAGGGGCAGATGAAGCATCTTCCCCGGCTCAGGAGACCATTCACTGGGTGAGCAACCAGTGCACCCGGGACAGCCTTCGACTGGCACGCGGCGGGCACCCCAAATCGTAAGAGCCGCCGACCACGCGGAGGGGCGGACGCCGAACCGGTCGTCGGCTCTCTGCTCCCTTTTTCTCTGCACAACCGGCCTAGTACTTACGGCTCCAGCTGTACTTAAAGCGACAGAGCCCAATTTCTCTGTTGCTGACTTCTGTCCCGAGCCCCAGAAAAGCAGGCTGCCAGCGGGCTCTTTAACGCCCAGAGCAGGTAGACAAAGAGCTACCGCAGCCTCCACGGTTTCGGTGGCCTCGGCGGCCTCAGAATCCGGAAGGTGGGGAGGTGATGGGGGTTGAGGGCCTCGACCTCCACCTGGGCTGCACCGGAGTTAACCCCTTGAATGCCAGCAGCGGTCTGGTGGGAAGCTCGCCTCACGCTGAAGGGGTCGAAGGGGGCGTGAGCAGCTGGGCATTTCCGAGTCTCCAGGGTAGGGAGCGGAGGTGGTGCACGGGTGGGAAGGGATGAAGAGGCCTGGACAGGACCTCCCCGCAGAGGAGTCCTTCCTAGCTTACTCCTCGCCCACTTAGGTTTTTACAAATTACTCAAAATTGGCGTTCTGAATTCAAACACTCATCCTTGAAACAAGATGAAGGTCAGATGGGGCTCCATATTGCTAGAGGTTGGCTCTGGACCGTTATGCTAGGGGTGGGGTAAGATAATGAGATCTCTCCCTATTCCGGATACCCTTAAGGGGTGGGACGAAAACAAATTTCTGGTATTCCAAGGACTACAGCAGAGGTGAGAGGTGTGCTTGTAGTGGAAGGGGCTGGGTTGGGAGTGGCGTTCAGTTGACGGTCCCCAAGGTGGAGTCAGCGCCTTCATCAGGGCTAAGAGGCATTTTCCGATGACAGACTAGGGAGAAAACGATCCCAAGACACCCGTCTTTAACGAAAGGCATGAAAAATAGTGGGATGGACAGCAGGGCTCAAATCTTGGAATTCTTCTGCCCTCGGGGGCCCAGCTGCGACACCTGATTTTCTCAGTCAAAAAGAAAGCAAGTCTGCCTACAGTTCCTGTTCTCAACCTGTAGGACACGAACCCTAGGGGAGTCGACCAACCTTTTCACAAGGGTCACCTCAGACCATTGGAAAAACACAGATATTTATATTAAAATTCATAACAGGAGCAAAATCACAGCTATGAAGTAGCAACAAAAATAATGTTATGGTGGGGGTCACGACAACACTAGGAACTGTATGAAATGGTCACACGCAGCAGTAGGAAGGTAGGGAACCACTGGCATAGTGGATGCATGCTCTATTTCCCCTGCTCCCTCCAGTCCTCAAGCCTTAAAGGAAGAGTGGTTGAGTCTCCAGCCAGATGTGAGCTGGGCAAGCTAGGCAGATTGCATTTAAGAAACCGATGAATTATATCTGCAGTTCTTCCTTTAAAAAAGCACCACGATGAGGCCAGCAAGATGGCTCAGTGGTAAGGCTTTAGCTTTTTGCCAAGCTTAGACTGGAGTTAATTCCCTGGACAGCCATGGTAGAAGGAGAGAACAGACTGCTGCAAATCCTTCTCTGACATCGACACATAAGCCATGGCACACACAACCACACACACATGTACACACACACATCAATAAAATTTTTACAAGTGTAAAAAGCCCCATGAGTACTGAGCTAGGACGACTGTGGTGGTCTCTGGAGTCTGAGCAGCGCTGCGGGACAGAACCCCTCTGTCCTCTTAGACCTCATGGCGTCTGCTTTAGCTTTAGTTTGCATAAACGTTAGGAAGGAGTGGAGCCTGCCTCCTCTTAGCCTTGAGGAGGGTCTGCTGGGGCTTTGAGTTCTTTCCCCTTAAAGCCTGTCTTTTCCCAGACCAGTGACTGCCCAGGGGCACTGACCTGGGGCTACAGCTCCAAGGAATGAATCACAGTTCTAGGGACCTTTGTCCTTGAATAGGCTGGGCTGGGGGAGGGGGCTCCTATCTACAGGTGCACACCATTGTTAAGTTCTACAAACACGCTAAGAGATCCTAGGAGAGGGAAATCCCGGGTGATCCTCCCACCTATCCTTTAGACTACCCCTTAGCATGGTGGGACAAGGAGACCTTATCACACATTCCAAGGAATTTGGGTGGTGCACTTCTCAAGAACACCAGATTTGCAGGAAGAGCTAGGCAAATGGTCTCTGGAATACCCTTCCTCCATCCTGGACCTATCCCTTACCCTGGCTCCGCATCCCGGTACTGTCCTGGGCTTCTCATCCTCACCATAACTACATAGAGAGAATGAGTACGGTCCCTTCTCCCGGGAGGTTCTGGCCCACTGCTGTGCTGAAGCAGGCCTGGGTCATCTGGGGACCAGCTTATAGCACCAGGAGGGATTCTCTTTAGCTCTAGCCAGCATGAATCCTGAATAAAATGGCTGTGTCAGCCAGAAGAATGTCATCAGCAGGGGATGTTGTTTTCCAAATCGAGCTGTAGGTTTTCCATAAGGTTTTTTTCTTTGTGGCTTTCTGGTCAGAGCTGGAGGGAGGATCTGAGGAAGGGTAAGGGGTGGGAGTTTACTTGGAGGAATGATGTGTGTGTGTGTGTGCGTGCACACGTGTCTGATGGCACATACAAGGAATTGAGCTGTCCCTGAGACCACAGGACCATATTCTTCCTCATATCTGGTGGCTTGTCTCTCCAACAGCCTCCTCTGACTACATCTTCTTCTTGCCCCCAGAGGGACTGGGGGGCAGGCCATAATGTGAACAAGTCTTGACCAGCCAGCTTAGCCACAAGGAGGGGCTCTCAGCTTTCTGGTCCTCGCTTAAGAGGATCTCTACAGCCCTCCTCCCTAAGATGGATTTCTGAGCTGCCGGACTTCAGCTCAGTCTTACGGGAGACTCCCTCTGTGTGTTCCTCTTTCCTCCCCCAAGGGGAAGCTGCACCTCATGGCATGGCGTACCTGTTCTTCTGTGTAAGCTAGTGTGGGCTTTTACAGAGGAAGAGGCAGGGCTCCAGAGGATTCGCTACTTAAATAAATAGGATGCAAATTAGCACCTGCTATTTTCAGCCCACAGGTCAGGGCACTTTGGTAATTGGACTGCAGCATTGAAGAGGAATGCTGCCTGGCTTTTGTGAAGTCAAGAAAGCGGCCTCCTCTGTGGATGGACCTACTCCTCCTACTCCTGCGCTTGAAGAGGCCCTGGCCTTGCCCATCACGGAAGTGCTGCAGCAGAGTGGGGGGCGACGTGGTGGCCCTGGCTACAGGGAGAGGCATGAAGGGATGACTGAGAGAAGGGAAAACACCTGCTGAAAGGGAGCTGGGTACCAGGCACTTTTCCAGAAAGAACTGCCAGCCAGCAAGGGTGAGAGGAAAAAGGCCTATGTGTGCCAGATAGACGCCCTCTGTGCTCCTCTGGCATTGCTTTTCATGGCCCCTCAGGAGCTATGACCTCATTTATCTCTCATGCCAGCACCATCAGAGGGCCTCTTTACAAAGGGGAAACTGAGGTTTGGAAAGACTGAACAATGTCCAAAGCACAGCGGAGGGCCCAGATTCATGTGCATGAGTCCTTTAGCGGGCTCCTGAGGATGCTCTGTGTGCTCCCTGCCCCCATCTCCCTGATCCTGAGGATCCCTGACAGGTGTCTGGGCCCAGGCCTGAGTTCCTCTTAGACAATGTCCCCTTTTCAGTAAAGACACCTAAAAGAGTTTCTGAGTGGTTCCAGTTGTGTCCCTGATAGTAACCTCAGAGACTGGCATGCTTGGTTAGAATGGGGCAAGCAAAAGATACTGGTCAGGTAATATGGCATGCTCTGCCTTCTAAGATCACTTGTCTGTTTCTGGTGCCTCGTATCACCTATCTGGGGTCTGACCACATACCTGATTCCACTTTGTCCCTTGACCTGCCTGATTTCTTCTTTCTCACCAACTCGGAGGCTGTGGAACTTCTCAAATGGAAAAACCCTTCCCGTTCCATAGATCCTAGCCTGTCGGAGAACCCCGCTCCGAGCCTGTGGTGGTTGAGCACGGAGACTACTTCATACATTTGAGCTAATCTAGTGACAGCTTTATATTCCTTTTTTTGTCATTTGTTTGAGACCGAGTCTTCCTGTGCATATAGCTCACACTGGCCCAGAACTCACTATATAGTATAGGCTGGCCCTGACTTGTGAGTCTCCTGTCTCAGCCTCCTAAGTTTACAAATGACAAATGTGTGTGCTAATATGTACAGCCACTGGTGTCTTGGCAGTGACAGGCATCGAGTGGAGTGAGAAAGAAAGACAGACAGACAAACTAGAATGAATTCTTTTCTGGTTGGCTAGGGAAAGGAGAGAGGAAGGATTTGTGAAAGGGACTTAGCAAGGGGACCCCTATTTCCATACCGCGGTGGAACTGTTAGGAAATTTTCTGGCTACATCCCTAATCCTACTTCAAAGACCCACCCCAGATCTCCCAAAGACTCTCAAATCTTGATGGAGAGAAATATATAGAGTCCTGGAACTTGCTCTATATGTAGCCCAGGCTGACCTCGAACTCACAGAAATCTGCCTGCCTCTATCTCGCAAGTGCTGGGATTAAAGGCCTGCACCACCACTGTCCAGCCAGTTGCTTGTCTTAAACAGCCTAGCGATCTAAGGCCAGGTAGCTAAGCTATGGCTACACTTTCTTTAGATCATTCATGGCCGGGGGGGGGGGGGTTCAAAGAGTGGCCTAAGGTAATCTGCCCACAGGTGCTGGCATGATGATGTCAGTCCTAGCTCAGGAATCACAAGTGAATCTCTTGACCTGTTGGTTATGTCTGAGGTCATTCATAGCTCTTGGCATGAGTTTTCCTTCTTGCCTCAAGGCCCAGACAGCCTCCAGGCCTTTTCTGGAGGTGGTACCAGGGAGCCTGAACCAGATTCAACTCAGAGATGAGAACTGAAAAGACTTGAAAGGTCACTATACCCAGCCACAGCCCTCCTACAGATAAGACCTGTAAAGAATAATTGATGTGTGTCGCATTCCCATGCAAACACAAGTTTCTTGATTTCTGTATTAGGGTTTCTCCAGACAGTGGTATCACTTCTGGCCAGATCCCTCCATAGGGCCAGCATAAGGCACATAATGAAAGGTATGGCAGGCCTGTCTGTGGAACAGTTTGAATGGGGGCATTGAGAGTCAGCAGATGCGTAGTGGAGAGTTCCAAAGCCCTTCCCTAGTCCCAGCTGAGCTTTCTCTAGGGTGGCAAATGCGCCAGCTGAAGGAAGGGGCCCTGCTCCCAGCTGTGTTATTGCTCAGCAAATATTTATATAACCTTTGCCAAAACCCGCCTTTCCCACCACCCCTGTAGTTGGGAAATGCAGAGAAGAGAAAGGAGTCTCAATAATCTTCCGTGGTGAGCTATCATCTCCAGGGACCTTCCTTACCATCCCTGAGAGCAAGACACAGAGGATACTGGGGAGGGAGAGGAAAGGGCAGTGGGAGAGGTTGCTGCTCTGGCAAGTGCCAGATGAGCTGGGGGTGTCGGATGGGGAGATGTGTGGAGGGGTGACAGTAAATTCCGGTGTGTCTATGAGCATGTCTGAGTGTGTTTAGTGTACTGTACATATATCATCTCATTTAATCCCCAAAGCCCTCATACTTCGGCCTCTACACCAGGTGTGACAACCATCTGCTCTTGCCTGTATTATTGCCGAGGTCTTCTGTCCCACATCCTGGTTCTCTAGTGTCACTATGATAACACAGCAAGGTGCATCACCCCTTCCCTGAAGTCCTCCAGAGGTTTCCCCTTTCACGTACAAGAGACAACCCTCATCGTGGCACACCTGGCCCCTAGATAACTCCTGACCTCACTTCTGAACGCTGTCTCTGTTTGCTTTGCTTCGGCTACACTGACCTCCTTCTGATTCCCCGAACATATATTTACTCTTGCCTTGGGGGCCTTTGCATGTGCTCTTTGTTTGTGGGAGCAAAGAAAGCTTTCCCAACCACCCCATCTCAAATGGCCTGCACCCATCGCTCTCTACTCGATCGTGTTTTTTCCTCATTGCACAGCATCATTTAAGGGTATATTTTAATTTTTCATGTATTTGGTTATCATTTCATCTTATATGAGTTTAGAACAAGGCCCATGGTTTCTTCTGTATCTGCAGGGTCTGCCATCCAGTAGGTATTCTGTAAAGCATACACTGAATGTAGAAACAAATACCATGATGTGGGCATTGGCACCATCATTCTTTTCAGAGTGAAGCAAAACCAGGCTAGGTAACATCCCAGGTCGGGAGGAAGCAGCAAACTGAAAACTGAATCATAGTCAATCAGGCTCTAGAATGTTCTATAGGATGTCACTCTGCTTCCCAAGGAAAGGGACCTACCCACAGGTGCTGGCAGAGGCATAAGAGACTGTATAGCTGCTGCCTCCCAGAATGCAATGGGGCAGTCTTTGAGTGGGAGGCACACATGGAAGTGCTTTGCCCAGGCCAACTCCAGAAAGCAGGGGATATCTGGGAAAAGCTCACTGCAGCCTGGGCTGGAACCACTGGCTATCCCCAGGGCCCTTCTTCCAAAGCTCATTATGGCTTGGAATGGGAAATGACAGCCAGATCAACCCTGTCACTCACCTAATACCATTCGGTGGAACATCAGCGGCCCTGGGAATCCCTGCTGCAAGCATCCCTATGGCTATGTGTGGGTAGAGAGTGTCAATCCTGAACTGCCCCTTGTCACCCGACCTACAGAGTCCGAGAGTGAAGTCAGGCAGGGCACTGGAGGAAGCCTGAGGTACTGAGTGGGTGAGCAGGGAGAAGGGGGCGCTGAAGGAGCGTGAAGAGCAAGGATGAGTGGGAGCTAGGTCTCTGTCTCCGGGCTGGAGATGGCAACCAAGATGGAGGAGAACTCAGGGAGGATGCCTTGAATACAAACTGGACAAGGGAGACGTGAAGGCTAGGAGATGTCACCTGTTCACCCTGTGTTGGCTCAAGTGCAAGGTCACTTACTTCCTCCTGGAAGTCCCTCCCCCTTCCCAACACTGCTCATGTGGCTGCCCTGCATAGACCTGTGCATAGGTGGCTGTGTGTCCTCAAGAGACCTCGCACGCACACTGCCTCTACATCTAGCCACCTCTCAGACAAGCTTGGAAGGGCCTCCCACAGTGTCCACCTCCCCTTCCAACTCCTGGGCATGCACCGAGCTCCGGCTCAGTCTGCGGCACATGCCCACAGGGCACCCTCTCCCGCCTGCTCTCTCCATGAGCCTGCCTTGCATATTCGGTGAGTGTCTATCCACTTCTGACATAGCTTCATGCTTTGGATATCTCTTTTCTACTTTGCTTTCCAAATCCAGACTTTCCTGCATCTGCTGGTGCTTGCTCCATTGTCACAGGATAGTGAAGCAAGAGTAATTCCATCTTCAGACCTCTTTGGGGAATCCTCCTGCAGAGCTTGGTGGGTAAGCCTTCTGCTTGGGCTGCAGGCCTTTCTTCAGCTGCAGTGAATGGGCCTTTGCTGCCTGACCAGAGACATCTGATAGCCCAGAGGCCTCAACTGGCCCCTCAGGAATATCCTGGGACAGCTCTGTCTTTGAGCCAGAGTCAAACAAGGACATGCATTCAGTGGCTTGGGTTGCTCATTTGCTGTTGGCCCAGAGCTCCCAGCTGTGGCCACTTTGTGGCTCCCCAAAGTGAGGAAGAGGAAGAGGTTGCTTAGGGGCATTCCAGCAGGGGTCTCTAGCAATGGTTCCCTGGGCATTCAGCAACATGAGAGAACCCAAGCTGTTGACAGGAGAAGACAGGGTGTCTGTGTTTGGGAAGCTCCTGTTCCAGTGGAGAGCATGTGATCCCTTCTCCACCGTGCTCCCAGGTTTTAGGAAACAAGATCCACATAGCAAGGCAGTGGTAGCCTGGGATGGGAGTCAGGCCTGGGCTGTGCTGGGATTCTGCCGCTTCAAAGTGAGTTAGGCTGAGTTCCATTTTTTAGCTTGTAAATCAAGGTAAAGAATATCTAATTCATATTGTTGAGAGTAAATGAGCTAATTCCATGCTAGTGTTTCACAAGCTGCTCCTTTACAATTGTCAAGGAATCACAAAAGTGCAATGGGCCTTTCTTTACTATAGTACAAATTGTACACACAAGGCTGGGAACAACCCAGAGTCAGATAGCAATCATATGCTAGCGGGGTAAGTCAGGGAAAGCTCCCTGATGAGAGGGTATTTGGAAAAGATGAGCATGGCAATCAAGCATCGCTACCAAGGCAGGAAAACTATTTCAAAGATGGCCTCTACAGCTTTGGATTTCTAGAAAGTCAAGCAAGAGAAGGGAGGATATAAACATGTACTGAGCACCTACTACATACCAAGTACCTTACATATACTGAGCACCTACTGCATACCACGTACATTATATCGATTGTGTTCTGTTGCCTTCCAACAACAATCCTAGTCTCATATTATGATTTATACTTTAGCATAAATGGCTTTCTTGAAGCCTCGGAGATGGTATCTGACCCAGCTTAGCAAACTTCCAAACTTGTGCTCTTTTGGGGATGTCAGCTTACACGAAACTTCCAGGCACATACGAGCTCAGCTGCCGTATAACAAAACATGGGTTGTGGAACAAAGAAGGGGTTGACAGTTAAAGAGGAGAGACAAATGGACAGGGAGACAGGTGGGCAGGGCTGGTATAGAGAAAAGTCATACCCATCTCATCAGCTTTCCTTGACGCCTGTCCTCCCTGATTGCCAGCCAAACTGCATGTCATCACACTAAGCGAAAACCCCAGCAGCCCAATTGTAGGTTACTAGGGCACCCAAAGGAGGGGCCACTCCTCAGTCGGCATTGGTTGCCATGGTAATTAGCACGTATCCAGCAGACCCGCTGGAATAAGGGTCTTATTCAAGGTTTTAAGAGACACAGCACAAAATACCCACTAACTCTGAAGACAGAGGATGGTCCACTATTGTGTTCTGAGAACGAATGGAACTTTGAGAGCCAAGGACTCTCTCAAATTAGCCCCATCCATTACACCAACGCCCGGAATCTGATTCTACACACACCTTGCCACTCTTGCTTCTCACTTTCTTTTCATGGTGTGTGTGTCACTGCTCTCCTCTCCTCACTGATGTCCTACAGACACCTAAGTCTGTGACCCAGCCAGAACAAGCTAAAAGTGCCGTTCAGTGCCACTAGGAGCTACTGTGTTCAATGAGTGGGAGCTGGAAGATAAATGACCAAGCTTCTTTGCTTGACCCTTGTGGGGTCACTAACCTACCTAGAAATCTTCAAGCCTCAGGTGCCTATGGCAATAACCTGCGCACACCCCACCTTCTTCCTCATGCCCATGCCATCCCTGCTTCAGATCTGCTCACCCTGCAGGTGCCCACCTGTACGGTTTAATGGCTCACCTAAGATGGGGGACGTGTGCTGGAAAATCTTCAGTGACAGTATTAGGATGTATGACTCTTAAGGTGTAACTAGAGCACGACAGCATAGATTCATGGCTGGTTATGGTGGGAGCAGGTTTAAGATAAAGCATGAGTTAAACCCTCTCTCTCATGTATGTTCTCCTGATCCTCCACTTTCCCCCACAGAAGGTCCTAAGCAGACTGGTCCCTCAATTTTGGACTCCCAGTCACTGTGAACCTGTGCACAATTAGCTTAGTTCTTTGTTTTATAAATTTCTTTTATTTTTAATTATGTGTGTGAATGTTTTGTGTGTGAACTGTGTGTGTTTGTGTGTGTACACATGTGATACAAGGGCCCTCTGAGGCCAGAAGAAGGCATCAGACCCCCTGGAGCTGGAGTTACAGGCGGTTGTTAGCCACCCTAATGTGAATGCTAGGAACTAAACTCAGGTCCTCTGGAAGAGCAGCAGGTACCCAGACACTGAACCATCTCTCCATCCCTACAATTAGCTTAGTTCTACATGCTACATGCTGTACTCATGACTCAGATCCCAAGCCACATGTGGGCACCATTTGGCGGAGGAGAACATTGCATGCACAAGTGAAAGGGGTCAGAACAAGTCCACATTGCTTAGCAAATAAATTCCTCTTCTTCCCAGTGAGGATTAGAAACATCATTTTCAGCATGAAGGCAAACACACATTTGTAAATACTTCCAGAGTAGATATGGCAACACATTTAATTCTCGCATGGTATGAGACAGAGGTGCTGTGGTCCACAATTTTCGGCTGTGGTACCAAAAGAGGACACAGAACATGCATCTAACCTCACCTGGCTGGAAGAGGGAGAGGCAGGATGGAACCCAAGAGTCTGGCTGTGTGCCTTTAGCCCACTCTGCTGCTCGGGCAGTCGTGATATCCCTGTGTTGATAAGCCTGCCCTCAAAAGCCTGTCTAACTAACTGAATGCCAGGAGAACCAAAGGGATCTCAGGATAGCACTAAAAAACAATGAGACCATTCCAAAAGAGAAGTCAAAGCCGAAATCTAGTGTATCATCTACAAAGTTTAAGTAACTCTGTTTCAGTTTGGGTTTTGTGGGATGTCCCTGTAACTTCAGAACTTGTGATGGAAGGCAGAAGATTAAGAGTTTAAGATACATGGCTTGTTTGGTAAAGTTCTCGCCACTCAAGTATGAGGACTTGGGTTTGGATCTTCAGCATCCATGTAAAAAAATGTCAGGCGTGGCAGTAAGTATCCTTAAAGCCAGCACCGGGGCTCACTGACTCCAGTCTAGCTCAGTCAGTGAGCTTCAATTTTGGGAAAGACCTTGTCTCAAAAAAAAACAAAACAAAACAAAAAATAGAGTGTATACACACACTCACATAAGCACACATTTACCATACACATACAAAGAATTCAAAGGCAGACTGGACTATACACTGGGGCCAGCCAGGGCAACATAATGAGACTCTGTCAAACAGGGTAAAGGAGACTGAAGAGATGGATCAGAAGTTTAGAACACTTGTTGCTCTTGCAGAGAACCCACTTTCACTTTCCAGCATCCCCATGGTGATTCACAACTGTGGTGGTTTGGATGAGAATGCCCCACTTAGGCTCATGTATCTGAATTCTTGGTTCCCAGTTGATGGAACTGTTTGGAAAGGATTAGGAGGTGTGCTGTGGGGCAATAGACTTGTATCCTGTAAAGATTTGTCACTTGTATTGGTTTAATAAAAGGCTGATTGGCCAGTAGCCAGGCAGGAGGTATAGGCAGGGTGACCAGAATAGGAGAATTCTGGGAAGAGGAAAGGCTCAGTCTGTAGTCATCACCCAGACACAGAGGAAGCAAGATGAGAATGCCTTGCTTGGTATCTAAAAGGTACCAAGTCTTATGGCTAACACAGACAAGAATTATGGGTTAATGTAAGATATAAGAGTTAATTAATAAAATGCCAGAGATAATAGGCCAACAAGTTTATAATTGATGTAGGCCTCTGTGTGTTTCTTTGGGACTGAATGGCTGTGGGACCAGGTGGGACAGACACTCCTGTCAACAGAGGTGTGGTGTGGTTGCCATTCCCAGTTAGTTCTCTCAGCTTGTGGACCAAGATGTGAGTGCTCAGCTACTGCTCCAGCACCATGCCCGCCTGCCTATGGCCATGCTCCCTGCCATGATTGCCATGGGCTCTAACCCTCTGGAACCATGAGCCCCAAATTAAATGCTTTCTTTTATAAGTTGTCATAGTCATAGTATTTTATCACAGCAATTGATGGGTAACACATACAATGACTATCTGTGCCTTCAAATCCAAGGGGACCCAACACCCTCTTCTGGCCTCTGTGGGCATCAGGCATGCTTGAGATATGTATACATATATATATACTTAACATAAATATATTCATACATGCATACATACAGGCAAACTACTCATACATATAAAGTAAAATAAATCTTTAAATTATTTCCAAAAATAAAAGGAAGGAAGGGGGAAGAGGGGAAGGAGGGAGAAAGGGAATTTTATTTTGATACTGTAACAACCTCTAACTAAGACAAAAATCATTAGCTAAGTGAATAGAACGCTAAATTGAGATTGGAATAAATACTTTAAGCCAACATCCTTATACACTTTTCAAAGTACTCTTACATAATCTTTCTCCTAGGGCCTCACAGTGCAAAAATAATTTTGTTTTTATTCTTTTTGTTTGTTTTTTGTTTTTTAAATTAATTAATTTTACTTTATATACATTGGTGTTTTGCCTGCAAGTATGTCTGTATGGAGAATCAGATTCCCTGGCGCTGGAGTTACAGACAGTTGTGAGCTACCATGTGGTTGCTGGGAATTGAACCCAAGTCCTCTGGAAGAGCAGCCAGTGCTCTTAACCACTAAACCACCTCTCCAGCCTCCTTGTTTTTGTTTCTTAAGACAGGGTTTCTCCATGTAGCCCTGGCTATCCTGGAACTTTCCTTGTAGACTAGGCTGGCCTCAGATTCAAAGATCTGCCTGTCTCTGCCTCCCAAGGGCTGGGATTAAAGGTATGTACTACCAGACTGGCTAAAAATCTATTTGTGTTTTGTTGTTTAGTTTGAGGCAGGGTCTCACTGTGTAGCCCTGGCTAGCCTGGTACTCACTCTGTAGATTAGGTTGACCTACCCCTTCCTCCCAATTGCTGGGATTAAAAGTGTGCACCATTATGCCCAGCTTTGATTTTGTTTTTATAAATGAACAAACTAAGACTCAGAGAGGTTAGATTACTTGCTTAGTACCACACATCAAACTACAAATGCTTAGGATTGAACTCCAGATTCTACAATTAACCCACTGCTTCTTCCTATGCAGAGACTCATCAGTCAAGGCTGTGTATACGAGTCTGCAGAACAATTGTTGGGTGCTATCCCCAAGAGGCAACAACCATTATCTACTTCAATTGCACATCCTTTCATTTCTTGCAGACCCAGAAAGTATCCGGTCTAACATTTATTTATTTATTTATTTATTTATTTATTTATTTATTTATTTATTTCTAGGATATTAAGGTTTCAATGCAAAATGTTCCCCATAGGTTCATGTGTTTGAACACTTGGAAGCACCATTTGGAAGGTTGTGGAACTTTAGGAGGTGGAGTCTTGTTGGAGGAAGTGTGTCACTGTGTGGGTAGGGCTTGGCGTTTTATAGTTTGGTCCACTTCCTGTCTGCTCTCTGCTTCCTGACAGTGGCTGTCGTTTGATCAGTGGCCTCACATTCCTGTCACCTTGCGTCCCTTCCATGATAGACTGTGAGCCAAGATAAAACTTCTTCCTTTAAGTTGCTTCTCGGGTATCTGACCACAGTGATGCGAAGAGTACATGGGGATAGAACCCAGGGCCTCACACCTACTAGGCAAGGGTGTGAGCTACACCCCTAGCCCCTTACCTCCCATTTAGCTTTGAAGTTCCTTCAGGGGACAAACTGATTTTTCTTCCCGCACTTGAACATTGGTTCCTCCCCATGTGTACTCCCCCGACAACCCTCATGCTCATGGGCCAATGATAGACCTGGTCTAGCTGCCCACCAGTGGGATGCCTAGAGACTAGCCAGGAAACAGAAGGCAAAGACAGAAGAAGATTCAGGACATCTCTTCCCTGCCCAACCACACTCAGCAGGCTCTCTCTGTACAAACCCAGTACCCATGCAGAACTCTTGTCCCTGGCAGAGTTGAATGAGCATCTTAAGGTCTGGCAGTCAGGTGTGGGCTAAGCTGGAGAGCAGTGCATGGAGCTCTTAGGAGGCAGAGGTGGGAGGCTGTGTTATGAGATTGGAGGTGTCTCTTTAAGATTTGAGTTCAGTGCCTCTGGGATAAAGAGCCAGTCTGGGAGAAGGCAGGGGCCCACAGTTTATTTTATTTGACATTTTTCAACGCCAGGATACTTTAGAGCCAAAGAGGAAACAAATCCCATCTGTTGCTGAGCCCCCAATCACAGTTCAAGAGGACAGGCTAGGGAGAAAAAGGAGGGGATGGGAGAGGAAGCAAGGAGCTGGAACATCTAGCCACACACAGAGTGCGGACACCACCTGGGAGAGACGGCTGTGGCAGACAGTCACCACAATCCCTCTGTGTTTACCCACAGCTCCCTCAAGATGGAGCCCGCTGATGCTGTCTACTGCTCCGTGGCCCTTGGCATAGGTTGTGCTATGGCAGTCCAGCAAATGCTGCAGATGGCACACCTCTCTGCACTGTGAACAGCACCCCCTGGAGTTGTGGGGTTTGGCAGGGCTATGGCTGGCTTGGCCTTCCGCTTCCTGTCCGTTACTGCCACAGAGCTCCAACACAGCCCACCCACAGACAGACACAGACAGACATGGAGACACAAGTTGGAACCACATCCGGGATAGGATGGGGGTAGGGTGGGGTGGGGAGGACTCTGAATTCCTGTCTCTCTGAAAAGCACCTGAGTCTGGTTCTGGTCTCAGCTCCTTCTCACTTGTCCCTGGAAGCTTGGGATGGGGAGGATAGATGGCTGGGAGCCTTATCTTCTTTCTTAGATTAAATTCCAGACCCTACTATTTTTAGGAAAACAAATTCCTTTTGTCTTCTCAAGGGGTAAAAATGTCCCAAGCTGTCATCTGTGACAGTCTGCAGTGCTATGGGTTGAATATCGCCCTGCAGGACTGCTTCTAGTGTCAAGCAGGTGGTTAGCATAGGTGCCAACTTTTAAGTGGCTTGCTGACAGCTTGAGAATTTCCATGGCGGAGGCACTAGGACCTGAGGGGTCTGGAAAACTGGTTCACTTTAGAAAGTATTGACATTAGATGGGAGCATTTTTTCTTTTTTGCCTAGAGAATAGCTGAACAATCATTAGTTCCCTGCTATCATACTCAAATGAGGAATTCCATTTATTTCAGTTTTCCTATATGATAATAATATTTGAATTAACCAGCAGGAGTTGTTATGAAGCAGAGTCCAGCTGCATATTAAGAACTTTGTCAGGACTAGAGAGATGGCTCAGTGGTTAAGAGCATTGCCTGCTCTTCCAAAGGTCCTGAGTTCAATTCCCGGCAACCACATGGTGGCTCACAACTATCTGTAATGAGGTCTAGTGCCCTCTTCTGGACTGCAGGCATACACACAGACATAATATTGTATACATAATAAATAAATAAATATTAAAAAAAAAGAACTTTGTCATAGAACTTAATACTGTGTGAAAGGGATTGAGGTCCCTGCCACTGTGCCCGTGCAAGCCACAGTATCTGTGCAAGCCACAGTGTCCATGCAAGCCACAGTGTCCGTGCAAACCAGGGCTGAAAGAGGCTGTCAGGCTACTATAGACATTTTTGTACAAGATGAGATCTTTAAACTGTTGGGAGAACTTTTTAAAAAAAAATGTGTTTTCCTGGGACAGCAGTGATGCTCTGGGTAGGCCTAGGATGCTTAGATTTTTTTTAATTAGCTATAAAACTCTTCAAAGAAAACACAGGAGAAAAGCTATATACCAGTGCCTTCTTGGATGTGGTACCCAAAGCACAGGCAACAAAGAGAAAAAAATCAGATAAACTGGACTTTTCCATAGTGAAAAACTTTAGCAGATGGTGCACTCTTGGAGCCCCAGCTTCTAAAGAGCTAAGGGAAGAGGATTGCTTGAGGCCAGGACTTCAAAACCAGACTAAAAAACATAGTGAGAACCCCCAATATACACACGTGTGGGCGTGAATGGACACACACACACACACACACACACACACACACACATCATGAACCAGGCTCAGTGCAGCAAACCTGCAGTTCCTACACTTGAGCAGCTGAAGCGTTCAGATCTTGAGTTTGAGGCCAGTCTGGATTATTTAATAAGACCTTGCCACAAACCAAAACCCAAACAAGTTTTGGGTCTGTGCATCAAAGGGCACTATCAATAAAGAGAAGGGCAACCCACAGAATGGTAGAAAATATTTATAAATCATATATATGATAAAAGATTACTACCCAGAATATATAAAGAACTCCTAATAGCAAGGTCCCAAAAACCTAATTTTTAAAAGGGCAAAGGGTTTGAAGAGACATTTCTACAAAGAAGAACTCCAAATGGTCAATAATCACTTAAAGATGTTCAACACCATTGGTCCTTAGGGAAGTGCAAACCAAAACCATAATGGGACATTGCCTCCCCTTTATTAGAAAGGCTATTATTTAAAAAGAGGAAAACAGAAAACACTGGCTGAGGCTGTGGAGTGAGAAACTCTTACACGATGGTGACGGGAACGAAAACTAGGGCAGGCATCACACAGAGCAGCATGGTGGTTCCTCAGACAATTAGAAATAGTATAGACCTGCCCTGTGGTCCAGCAATCCCATGACTGGGTATACTGAAGATACGACCGCATTCACGCACTTACGGCAGAACAACTAATAATGGCCAGGGCACAGAATCAACCTGTGTGCCCACTGATGGATGAATGATAAAGAAAATGTGGTACACATCCATGAAGCAATGTTATTTAACAATAAAGAAAATAATCCTGCCACTTGCAGCCAGCCAAGCAAGAAGGCTCGTGCTCCTTGTTCATGTTCCTAGGTCCTGTACCACTCGTGTGTGGAAGCTGGAAAGTGGGGTCTCCCCAGAAGGAGGGAGCAGAGTGGTGGCTCCTGGAGCTAGGGAGGGTAGGGGTGGGGGGTGAGGCATGATGGCTAACAAGCACAGAAGCAGAGCTGGAGCTCTAGAGTAGCTTTGAAAGATGATCTATTTTATTCCTGTGTGTGTGTGTGTGTGTGTGTGTGTGTGTGTGTGTGTGTGTGTGTGTGTGTGTGTTGTACATGCACTTGAGGCAAGGAACCCCTCTGAAGTTGGAGTTCCAGGCGGTTGTGAGCCACCTAACATGGGTGCTAGAAGTCAAACTCAGGTCCTCTGCAAGGGCAGCACATAGTCTTAACCACTGAGCCATCTCTCCAGCCCCAAGAGTAACTTTTAATGTGCTATGGCATTACTAAAGTATGAGAAATAACTTCTAATGTTCTGTGGTTGGCAGCAGTTAATTGTATGTTTCAAAATATCTGATAGAGAGGATTTTTAATGTTCCCAACACAGAGAAAGAATGTCTTAGTTGATGGATATGTCTTTTACTTGATCTGATCACACTGTGCACCTATAGTGAAATATGTACAATTATTTTCATCAAAGAGAAAAACAAAACAAAAGCCAGGTGTGGTAACACATTCCTATAATCTAGTACTTGGGAGGTGGAGGTGGGAGAATCAGGAATTCATTTAAAGTTATTTTCAACTACATAGTGAGTTCAAGGCCAGCCTGTGTTGAATGAGACCTTGTTTCAAAAACCAGACCTAAACAACCACCAAAAAACCCAACTAATCCCTCAAACAAAACAAAACTAAAAAATCTATCTGAAAAAACACAGATAAAAAACTATCTGAAATTTTATTTAACATCCATTGAATTTTAAGTGTTCCACAGAGGTCATGTGTTGGAAACTGTGCTGGGCTGTAGGCCCTCTCGGAGGCAGAACCTAGTATAATGTGTTAGGTTACTGGGAGTGTGCCGTTAAAGGCTGTGAGACATTGTTCTTGTCCACAGGGCAGTTGGAGACACCAAGTCCTCTCTCCATGATGTGCTGCATTGACAAGGGCTTCAAAGCAATTGAGACTGAAATCTCTTAACCCTGACCCAGACAAAAGTTTCCTCTTTAAAGGAAGCATCTTGGGTATTTCGCTGTAGTAACAGAAAGCCGACTAACGCAGTTAGGATGGCTGCGTTTTTAAAAACCAGAACTAGTAAACAGCAAGGCTTTCGAGAATATAGAACTGATGGCGATGTAAAATGGTCCAGTCTCAATGGAAAATAGTATAGTGGTTGCTCAAAAGAGTACACATAGAATCACTGTATGACCAGCTATTCCTCCCTATGGGTACATCCCAAAGAACTAAAATCAGGGTTCATGGTAACAGGATTCTCAGCACCTAAAAGATGGCTAAAAAGATAAAAGGACAAACAAAATATAGTATATGATGTTCCATTGGAGGCACTGTTTCAGGCCCCCCTCCTCCCTCTCCAAACCCTACCACTCAGAAAGCCTGCCAAGAAGTGACTCCTCCTCCAGAGCTTCTCAAGACTAAGCCCACAGGTATTTAAGCTCTGGCCCTGCTGTGTGACTTCTCTTCCTCTCTCCCCCTCCAACCCCATCCCTGCCTCACTTCTGCAGGGCTTGAGAGTCACCTGGGAGTGCTTTGCTCAGATTAAACCTGGCTTTATTAATTTGGTTTGATCTGGCTTATTGCATTGGCGGAGAAACCTACTACCAGGGATCCAAAAGTACTTATCACACACAACCAGTGAAAGCTACTGAACCATGAAGAGGAAATTCTGACACAATAGAGATGAGCTTCTATGATATTATGCTGGGTAACATACACCACAAAAAGACAGAGGTAGTGTGAGTCCCTATGTGTGGGTTACCTAGAATAGGGAGTGAGTTGCCATGTGGGTGCTGAGAATTGAGGTCAGGTCCTCTGGAAGAGCAGTCAGTGCTCTTAACCACTGAGCCATCTCTCCAGTCCATTTTATAAACGATGAAATCTGGCTGAGAACCACAAGGGGATGAGAGTACTAATGGAAGCTGAGGAAGGGCAGCTTAGGGTTGCTGGGCCACCTAAGGATTTCCCAGAATCCAGGCTGTCCTGCTTTAACATAAAATCACAGTGTGTCATCCGAAAACATTTAACTGGGAGCAGTGGTGTGCGTTATGAACTGATTTCCTCCAATGCTCACATCCTAAGCACATTTGGGATGGATCTACGTTTATGGTCCTGCACAGGTACTCAGGGATAGAGAACACTTAAAACAAGGGAAAAGTTACCACTAATTGAAAAGTGACCAAGAAAGACACATATGAAATGTCATTGCAAACTAGCATTGCAATTCATGCTCTCATCTGTTTTGTGAATGTTGTCATGACAGCCATTTGTCATATCTTCTCATGAGGACTCCAGGCTTCCCTGGCCTCCCAGCTGTGGGGGAGTAGAGAGGTTGAGGTCTTAGGGACTTTGTTTTGACTTAATGCAATCAAGGGCACGCACATTGCCCAGAGAAAAGAGGATAAAAGGTGGTCTAAGTGCTAGACAAAGGTAACATCTTTTCTTTTCTCTCGTCCCCTTAGCTTCTGTGCCCCACACCTCATTATCTATGTCCCCAATTTTAATCAGCTGCTACTAGAACTGTCCTTGCTGCTGATTCTGAGTGGGGACCAGTATAGACTATACACTGTCTGAGGGCAGGGGCGTGTCTGTCCATCAGTCTGGGACTCTAACAACAACAGTCTCAACAGCTAAAACAGCGAGCAATTACACTGAGCCAGGAATTATACTGCCTTTTTTTTACATACATTAACCCTTTTTTTTTAATCTTCATAGCAGGCCACAGATTGTCGTACAGTTATCTGCATTCAGCTGATAGACAGATTAAAATACAGAGGTTAACTAAGTAGCTCAAGCTCAGACAGCTAGTTAATTCTAGAAGTCCTACTGCTTTCTCCTGCAGGGGTCCTGTGCCTTCCCATACTTTGGGAACCTTAGTGGGGTTGTAAGAATGCTGCTAGATCTGGGGGCTCCTTGAGGGTGAGGGTCCTGCCAGTCTTGGAATTCCTGAGTACAGAGGCGGCCACAGTCCTGAACCCTCAGCCCCCTTCCCTCTGGCCTATGGGCTGGCACATCAGGAGACAGGGGCCTGACATTTCCGCACAGGCACTTCCCAGGGCATATCGCCTGTTTGGAGCAGCTTCTCGGCTACCTTGGCTCTCCTTTCTCCCCATCAGAGGCTTCTGACCACGCAGCAGCTGGAGCCTGAACACAGCATGGCTTCTCTCTATCCCAGCTCCAGGATGATGGATCTGAGCATGAGGTCGGCTGCCCCTGGGATCTGCCAGGCAGTAAACAAAGCCATTCATGCGTCAGTTGTTTTGCTCCAGAGCAGCCTCATCAGCTGGACAGACCATGACCAGCCCTGCCAAGTTCATCCCCATGGGTGGGCTGCGGGCTGGGAGTGGTGGATGGCCTGGAACTCAGCTCAGTCTTTTCCATGCCCTTGAAGCTGCAGAATTTTGTTAGGAGTGGCAGTTTGTAGTAGTGTGATTCTAGGTACCTGAGACACATGGGAAGGGCTGATGCTGCTTTATGGGGTGTCTTAGGAGTGGAGACCCCAGAAAACCATGAAGGAAGAATGGAAGTGGCAGTCTACTGAGAGACACCCTAGAGGAGTTTCCAGAACCATGTAGCTCTCTGGCCTCAGGGCTTAAAAAAGTTGGTCAGAATGTCCTGAACCCCATTAGCTCAAATTCTTCCTGTCCTGTTTTCACTTCCAAGACAAACATGTTCGTCCAAGTTGTCTCCCTGTGTCTACCCTGTCTATTATTGCAGAAAATTTAAGCTGAGGGTCCTTGGGCATCCAAGGGCAGGAAATAGGTTTAATAGACTGGGGTAGAGAATAGGATGTGGCATTATGAGTAGATGGATTGAAGAAGCAGAAACCCAAGGATAGAAACCTAGGACCAAGGTAAGGAGGCCAGGAACCCCAGGCAGAGGAAGTAGAGCCATCACCCCCAGGCCGTCTGACCTGCACTTTCGTTCTACTCTTAGCAGGTAGAAGGAGGTGACATTCTTAGTCTCTTTTTGAAGATGTGGAAGCAAATTAAGTGATCTGCAGTCTATCCAGTTTGCAGAAGAGCTGGGCCTCAAAAAGGTTTCCAGGGCTCTTTGGGCCAGACTTTTTGGAGGACAGGCTCAGGGAGGAGAGTAAGGGCATATCAATGGATCACTCAGCCCCTCTGCTGTCAGCCCCACCCACCCACCTCTAGAATAAGCCACATCTGATTGCAGGGGCAGTCACAGCGTGCACGACAGCCCTCCGCAGGCAGACCCCTCTGTCACAGCTCAGCCAACCCGTGCTGAGCTCCACTCCGCTTTTAAGGCATCTCATGCCACCATTCTTCCTGCTGTTCTCCCATGCCTACTGCACCAGCTGTCCAAGGGCCCCTGTGCTTACCCTGTCGTGATGTCATCATCCTCTGTCATGGTCTTGCCCATGAGGTCACTGTCACTCATGTAGCCGGACTTGAGGTCCACCTCATCGGAGTCCAGGGACTCCACCAACTCCAGGCGAGAGATGTGGCTGAGCTTGCTAGGACTCCTCATAGGCATCGTGTGGGAGTAGTGTGCCCGTTCCCCATGCATGTACCAGGCTGGTGGCCCCTCAGAGCGACAGCTTCCCCCAACAGAGGGTGCATCGCCAGCCTGCAGCCGGGGACTGGACTGGCCGTAGCGCCAGGAGAGAGGAGAAGAGCGGTTGGAGAGGCTGGATACACTGCGAGGGTTGGCATCATCACTGTCGTAACAAGTCATCTCCAGGGAGCTGTGGGGAGAGCAGATGGCATAGGCTTAGTCCTCACCCAGCCAGTCTGTGCCCTGTCCCCTCATTGGGATGCCCCTCTGTAGAGGCTTCTAAGTGTATGTTTCTTGGTGACGGGTAATCTCAGACTGTCGAGGGAAAATGATCCTAAGTAGCCAAGATAGCAATCCCATACATTCCCAAGAGCCTATACTGTGAATATGGCTAGTGTTTAGTACTTTTTTGGGCCATTTTTTTGGTGGTCCAAATGGCCCAAAGAAATAAATTAATCTTGCTGGTCCACTATTTCGTTATTGGTGAGATGGAATAATGCCTACCCTCTGTAATGTTTGTAGAGTTGGGAGGGCTGCAGCCATACAGATCTGATTGGGCCTGACAGGTACAAGATGCTCACCCAATCAGAAAGAGCCAGTGAGGCCTGGTGTGTTGTGAAGAGTGGAGGCTACTGATCACCAGAGCTCAGAAGACCTTGACTGTTCACTTTGCTCAAGTTGTGGCCATCACCTCTGTCTATCAGTGAGCAAAGGACTAGCTGACTCCTGGGTACCAGATCTATGAAAACCTAAAATTGGATGTGGAAGGCACAGGACAAGCTTTTGGGAACCTGAGATGTGAAGCAGGCCCCGGGGAGACTGGTTCTAGCCATAGGCTAGAGACGTGAAGCAGGCCCCGGGGAGACTGGTTCTAGCCATAGGCTAGAGACGTGAAGCAGGCCCCGGGGAGACTGGTTCTAGCCATAGGCCAGGAGAGGAAGTGGAGTCTCCTCAGAGAACAGATACGGCCTTTACTGTGTAGAGAAGAGGACCCAGGAAAACAGACAAGAGATACAGCAAGATCCAGGGTCCCAAGCATTCAGGCTACCAGGTCAGGCCAAGGAAGCTACAGGAGGGCTAATACCAGAAGGCCTGAGGCTAGAGAGCCTAGGGCCTTCTCTCACAGGGCCAGATAGGAAATGTGGCTGAGATCTAGCAGGATGGTTCAGGCTGTGATTGATAAGTTCACCAAGTTAGCAATGGTGCCACTCCACGTTACTTTTGACCTTTCTCTATCACTTGGCCTGGCAAAAGTCAGAAAGGGTTGAATCAATGACATGATGTATGTGGGTCACCAAAGCTGGGTCATCTGAAGCCACCCATGGCTAGACATGAGGTAAACAAAGCATAAAAGCCTTTGATCTGTGACCAGATTCCTCTCACAGCCACTCTCGGGATTGGGATGGGAAGCAGACATTGGTTGCTATTATTATTGTTATTATTGTTGTTTTTATAAAATTGCTTGGAAAAAGAAAACCCTTCAAAATGGTCTTTATTGAGCCTGAGAAAATTTTTTTCCCATTCCCTTGCAAAATTGGAGGAAGGGTCACCAGTCCTGAAAAACAGCATGATCGGGTTCTTGCAGCTGACCTCTGGGCAACTAGTGACCTCCTGAGTACTCCCAGATGGCCCACACCTATCTTTCCCTCTGGGCGCATCCTTTGTAGTTCTCCATCAGCTTCTAGTCACTGTGGACCTCCACACCTTCTCCTGGGGGAAAAGAGAAGCCCCTGATGGTACGGAAGCCATGGTCACGGTGTAACTCAGCCCTAGTTCTCACCCCGTATTCTAGCACTTCACAAGGGAATCAACAGGGAACAGCCCCAGGACGGCTGTGCCGAATGCAGTAGGGGCTGTCTCGCCACAGAGAAAGGTCAGGGCCTTGTGCAGTAAGTGCTTAACAGAAACGAGCTGCCCATGAAATGATTACTGAGGATGATGGAGGAAGAGAAGAGGGTGGATAAACAGCAGACCATGGTGAAGCCTGGAGGTATCCAGGGGAACTGGTGTGGGCAGTTGGTGTCCACCATGGTAACAAGTGCATGAGGAAGTGGGGGTTCCTCACTCAGTTCTGTTTCTGGCCTACTCTCTCTGAACATAAAACACCTCTTCCCCTATTTTGAGGCTCTATTTTTTTTAAATCACCAACATCCATCTTTAGATCTCAGTAGAAAGGGTTTCTAGCTCAGAGCTGATCTCCAGACCTCCAGCTGGGGCCCAGCTCCAGGTTGGTCTCCCTGGGGAGGTCAGTTTTGCTTCCTCTCCAGACCCAGTCCCTACCCCAGACTCTCCCTGCTGAAGGAAGCATAACCTACAGAAATAGAGGAAGCAAGTTTCCAAAAAGGAACTGAGTCTAAGTTACCCTGTGAATTCCAGGGTGACAGCAACCTCGGCAGATGCACCCCTTGGACCCTGAGGCCCTGGAGGATAAGACTATGTTCGCTCCGAAGGCTGCTGCCCCACACTGTATGAACACATAGCTGCCCCCATCAGCCCATGGGTCCAACAGGTCCTCTTCCTAGCCTAGGGAATATTATCGCTCCAAGGTGAGGGGAGATATTGATTGGTAGCACTTTAAAAAGCAAAAGAGCCATAAAAGTCAGGACCCTGGGGTTTGGACTGTGCAAGTATGGACTAGAACTATAAACCAAAGGCCAGGAGAAGAAGTGACCCCTCGTCCATGGTAAACAGAAGACACAGGCTCTTGCTGGTCCTTTCTTTTCCGTGAGGGAGAGGGGAGCCAGAGGCCCCAGGGCACTTGTCACAACTAGCCAGCATTAAGGGAAGGCTTCAGGCTTCCCTTCCTCATGGCAGCAGAGTCTTCCCTACTTCCCCGGGGCCTGGGGTACCAGGAGCCTAGAGCAGCTGCCTCTGCCCTACTTCTGCGGTGAGTCATCTGGGGTGTAACTCTCATAGCGACTCAGCAATTCTTGGCTTCTTTGGCACGATGCTGGCGGATGACTTGGCATTGAGAGATGTTCCAGAAACTTCCTTGGCCCGGGGGGTGGGTGGGTGGGGGTGGAGAGAAGGATGTTCAAGATTTCGTCTATAGGTGGCTAAACCGCTGGCTGATTCAGCTAAGTGGGAGCCCCACTCTAGGGCCTGGGGGATGGAACAGAGACTGTCCTGGGACTGCTGAAGCCACAATGACCACTCTCCCCGGACTCCCCTGATCACTTCCTTTTACGTCATCAGGGAGATGCTTAGGTGTCTGCGAATAGGAGCCTGGATTTTCAAGGCAGGGGTATGAGTGGGGATGAAGGAGGTAAGAGAAGGAGGAAAGTCTCAACAGGGAGACCTAGGGCCAGTGGATGCAAGCTCCTAAGACAGCAGTCATGGTACTCCCACCTCGATCAAGATGCTTGACATGGAGGGTATGCAAGTATGTCTTGATACTCCTCTGACAGACAAGGCCCCAAGCTAATAAAAGTCCTTTTCCAATTAACCCTATGCCCCAGCTTTACAGTCAGTTTTTTAGCACCAGGTGACAGAGCGGAACCTACCTCCAGTTCGATTGAGGAGGCTTTGGTTTCTAATACCCAGGCTTCTAGCCTCCATGTCTATGTCTCGTGATTTCCCAGCCTTGGCTGCCTGCTCACCTCCCTCCTCACTCAGGACTTAGCTGGCCCTCTGTCCCCCTTAGGGCTGACAGTATGATCTCATCTGAGCAGCGCAGGGAAGCCCAGAGGAACCGAATGGGAAATTCTGACTCACAAGGGCTGGGGCCAGAATGCTACTCTAGGGGAAAGGGCTGTGGGAGAGGTGTGTAGCCTGTAGCTGGAGGCTTGGGGGTTTATGTAAGGGTTGGGGGACAAGAGGGATACCATGGGGCTGATTATGTGGGTGACAGTATGTAGACTCTGTCAGGTACTCGGCCCTCCTTCAGGAGTGATAGAAGTAGCCAGAAGACACAGACTGACAGAGGGCTGAAGAGCCCAGGTGTTGGGAGGATCCGGGTCCTAGCATCCCAGAAGGATGGGACCTGAAAAGTAGGAGTGGTGTTTAGTAAACAATGTCGCCTTGACAGAGGAGACTAAGGCCAAGGAAAGAACAGGTGTGACAGACCATACACCTGGTCTTCCACCCCTACCCAGCCGTTTTCATGGTGATACGGTTAAGTGAGATCCCATATTCACGCATAAGCAGAGACAAGACTGCATAGGGCTTCTGCTGTGGTGTTGGGCTCCCCTTTCCCTGCAGCACTGACAATGTGGGGATCCAAACACCTATGTTCAGAGAGGACAAGGCCACCTGGTGTGGAGTGAGCCTGAGGCCTTGCCCTCCAGACCTAGGGAGAAGACGTCACCGAGGGCAGCTCGATCTTTACCTGTGCGTCACCTGGGAGCCTCGAAGGCTGGACATGGTTTCTTCCAGGTTCTGTCGAAGATCCAGAACATTCTGCACTGTTCTCTTTCTCTGCGACTCTGGATCTGACAAGGAAAGCAGAGGAGCTGGTGAATGGAAAGGGCTTCCTGAGGAAACTGGGGGCCACGGAAGGGGAGCCAGACCATATCTTCCTGAAGCCAGGCCTCGGGCCAGTCACCCGCTTAAGATGACCAAGAGAGCAGGTCCTTCTAAAGGCCTACACAAATGCCCTGGGCCGGCCAAAGCCCCAAGCCTGACAATGGCTGCAGACAGAGTACTGCCTTCCCTACAGACTCACTTCCCTCAGGGGAGTGACTGCCACTGCCTCTGGCTTTGGCTTAGGGAGGCTCTTCTCACAGCAGAGGCAGAGGTCACAGGTATGTGACTCCACAGGAATGTGGTGGAGTGAAATGGAGCACTCCCCTGGAACCTCCTCGGTAGCTAGCACTCTGCTGGTGTGTTCTTAGGGCCCTTAGAAGAGGGGACACGCTGATGGGCAGTGTTTGCCTGCTTCCATGGTATAACTATTGCCATGTGGTCAGTTTCAATCCATCAACAAGTCACTGGTCAGTGTTCTGAGGGCTTGGGAACATGTGGAGTTGCTCTGTGGTGGTCTAGGAGGCAGTCCTGACAAGGCCTCCTGAAAATGAGGTGGCTGATGGGAGCTGGAGATGAGCAGTCATTTTCTGGGGCAGTTGAGATCCTATTCAAGAGCTGGAATTCTGACTGAGGAAGAAGCATGGGTGTGGCCAGAAGCTAGACTGGTCAGAACCACTTTGCTCAACTTGGTTTCTGGGCAGGATGATGTGAGCCTTTATCTGTAAACAAAGCTCCATCCTTTCTCCCATCTAGGATGAAACAGCATCCAAATGGTGCAAGGCAGAGATCCTTCCTCTCCCTTCTATTGACCTAGCCAACAAATCTTTATGAAATACCCACTTGGGGCTAGGTGTGGTGGTACACAACTTTGATCCTGGCACTCAGGAGGCAGAGGCTGGTGAATCTCTTTGAATTTGAGGCTAGCCTGGTCTCCATAGTAATTTCTAGGCCAGATAAGGCTACATAGTGAAGCCCTATTTCAGAAAAGAAAGACAACAAAAAAATCCAAACAGACCCAAAAATGAGTAAGAATAAAACAGCAAAGACACCCACAGAACTTGGTGCCAGGCACTGGGAGGGCACCGTAACGAAGGCCCTGCTTGTTGCTTTACATTTTCCACTGGGATCTAAAGTCACTGTCACCAAACAGAGCCCAGCTTCCCCAATCTTCCTCAAAAGGCAGCCTTCGGCAATCAGTCACAGAAAGATGACAGCGGGACAAGCCCTCTCCTCCTCCCTCAACCCTTCCAGCCTTCTGGGCAAGCCAGCCTTACTCCCACTCCCAGCCCCAGTCTCTCCACCCACAGACTCAGCAGGAGAGCAAGCTCCTTTTGGCTGCCAAAGAGAACATTTCCGAATCCCATAAGAGGTTTTTATTTTTTATTTTTATTTTTTTTCTTAAGACTGAGCTCAGGCTGTCTGTCTGTCACTGGATGGCTGGCCAAGAGAAGCTGGGTGGGGTGGCAGGGCCATTGGTGTATGGCTCTCCCCAGAGCCTCTGGGATACCTTCTCCTAAGACCAGCTCCAAACCTGGGCCCAGCCACCTCTCTGTTTCCCTCCCTTGGGGTCTTCCCCAACCCTAGCTTCTCCTGGCTGGTCCCACGTACACAGCACTCCATGATGGTGCCAAGGAACAAGGACAAACGGCAGGCCTCCATGCCAGTGGTCTGTGCTCTGTCCACAGCCCTGGCATCATTTCTCTGGCTGCCAATGCCTGTTTATCCTGGCAAGTGTCACCTTGTGAGCTGCTCCATGGCTTTAACTAATGGCTTGGCATGAGACACAGGGTCAGAAAGTGTACACCTATATATTTTAATGTTTAATTTTCAAGTGCCTACGTGGGAACCTAGAACATGGTGCCAAGGTACGGGCTTCACAAGAGGGTGAAGCTTTCTATGGGTTTGATGGAAATGATCCAATGTGCATTCATCTCCAAAGTGTGTTTCCAAAGAGGGAAGTGACTGAGAGTCACTCAGAGACTTCCAATGGAATCCTTACAACATTTCTGTGAGATCTAGGCTATTGTTCCATTTTACAGATGAGAACACTGACACTTGAGAGATCAAATAGATTAACTGAGGCCACACAACGAGCATGTAGCACAGCGTAGGGCTAGAGTCTGAAAGAAACTCACCTCTTTGGACATAAGACAGGGCATCCCTGTGTCAGCAGTGTCGTGCATAGTGACTGTATACAGTGGTGCTTAAACATATCCCAAGAGTTGATGACTGCAACCACCATTTTTTAAAAATTGTGTGTGTGTGTGTATAGCGGTTGGATACTGTGGCATTAAAAAATGTCCCCCTCTCTTTAAGGAAAAATGTTTAAGTCATACAGTCAGCCCACTTCATTCCTAATTCTCTAGGCCTCGGGGCACAGCAGGGCATGATGGGAACTAGAACCCAAAATCTTGGTAGTGTCAGAGAATCATATATCAACTCTTAATATATCAGTCACGGTACCGGTACCCAGTCTCCTCAAAGAACTCCACCGCAACCCCTACATTTTTCCACATCAACAGAATAGAGTAAGGCAGCCCCCCAGGACTGGACACTTCTCAAAAGCCAGAGACATCGAGGTCCTTGAAATGGCTCAGCCCAGTCCTGTGTGCCACAGAGAAGGTAGGAAGGAGGTCACGGTGCAGGAGCACAACCAACTGGAGACGGTTGTGCCAGAATTACCTGCAGCCCCCAGGGTGGGTTTAGGGGAGGCAAGGAGGTCAGGACACAGCTTGATTTAATGGAGAGGACCAGATCTGTTCAGCGTCCTGGCTGGGTCAGTCCTGAAGAGGCTACACCCTGGAGTTCCCTGGTGTCTCAGCAGTGTCGCCTGGTGGTCAGCTAGGGTATGCCACCTCATGTTTCCACAGTGGGTGTTCTCTCTCTCTCTCTCTCTCTCTCTCTCTCTCTCTCTCTCTCTCTGTGTGTGTGTGTGTGTGTGTAAGGGTCTCGCTGCTCAGACTTATATAAATATAAGAGGTTACAGATACTTTACTTGGTATATGAGACCCAAGAGGTTACAGATACTTTACCTAGTTGTATGTGGGTGTGGAGTGTGGGTGAGTGTGTATGGAGGAGTGTGTGTGTTCAGGTGTGTGTGTGGGGTAACATTCACACCTCTGATCCCCAAGGCATTTTTCGGTGTTTCAGCTTAAAAATACATTAAGTTGTATTTGCAAAAGAACTCAGTTCACCTCTCCCCCACCCCCCAGCATTCCAGATCTGTACCCTGCCCTAACCCAGCACCCAGCCCACAACTAAGCCTTGCTTCATTTCCACTGTGTCCGGTGAAAGTGAAAGGGGTGGAGGGTTTTGCGGTGCTAGTCGCTCTGTGATGACATTAATATAACCTGAAAGTGCTATACTTTATTCTACTGGTTAAGTCCCGATGTCTTGGAGGCTGCCTCTCAGTATCTTGGTCAACAAACACTTTGGTCTCAGCGTGGGTGGATCTGGGGGCAAAATAGAGCTGCTGCTGCTCGGGATGTTCCCAACCTATGTGACATCTCTGCATGTTACAGCTAAGTTTTTGCAGAACAGGTTATAGCTTCAGGGATGAAGAGTGTGTGTGTGCACATGTGTGTCTGTGTGCATGGGTGTGTGCATATGTGTGTGTGTGCCTACAGAAAGTATCCTGCCCATGGAGTCCTTCAGCTGAGGATCGACAATCAAATATATTTGACACACAGGTACATGCACACAGAAATGCCAGTAGTGCCAGTGACCACGTGTTTGCCACACGTGAGGCACGATGCCGAGCATATGACTTCACGGTATTTAATTTGATTCATCATATCTGTTTGGATTCCAAACCCCTATTCTTTCTATTATGATATGTGCCTCAGAATATACACATCTCACCATGGTGTGCCGGTTCTGCAGACACACACATGCCTTCCATTGTGTGACAGGAAGGTGACTAAGAAATTCTCCAGTAGGAGAGAGAATTTGTGCACGAGAAGGGAAGGCCCAGGGGACACGGGGAGGGTGATGTGAATAGATGTCTTCTACCTGCTTGGCATCAGATACAGGGACAGGCCTCCCAAGGATGACAAGACTTAGCAGCTCGTAACCTAAAGACCTGACACTGAGGAGAAACTGACTCAATTCAGTGTCAAGAACGTAATTCTTAGGCCTGTCACTGTGGAGCATGACTTTAATCCTAGCGCTGAGAGGCAGAAGCAGGTGGATCTCTGTGAGTGCTAGAACAGCCTGTATTCATAGTGAGATTTGGGACAGCCAGGGCTATGTAGAGAGACCCTGCCTCAGAAAGAAAGAGACAGAGGCAGAGAGAGAGAGAGAGAGAGAGAGAGAGAGAGAGAGAGAGAGAGAGAGAGAGAGAGAGGTGACTCACTTGGTCAGGCTGCAGCGAGGCTTAAGGACCAACATACTTAGCATAGGGCCTGGCACACAGCAAACTTCCTGGAAATGCAGCCCGGAGCCCAGCAGAAGGTAGAGGTGGGTGGGCAGAGGGCTGGAGCTCCACCCCACTCTCTGCCATTCACGGATGGCTGGGACCAAGCTCTAGCTTGGTGAGACCCTCACACCTGGATCTAGGGGCAAAAGAGGAAAAACCTTGCTTCTGCATCATCAAGCCTGACTAGCTGCTTCTCTCAGGGCTAGTCTCACCTGTGGGAGACAACAAGGACTTGCCCGGGCAAGAAGGCTATGAAGAGCAAGCCTCCAGCTCAGAGTGTAAGTTCCAACAGAGTCAGGCAAGTTCTGAGAGGAGGAGGCTCAGGGGGAGCCGTCACCCAGGACTCAGATTTTCCCACATTCTGTGAGGTTTTAATTATTAGCCAGCAATTAAGTAAACTGCAATGACTGATTGGCAAAGCCTTAATTACTTCCAATGTTTCAGAACCCACACGAGCCTTTCAGACCAGAGCAGGGCAACTAAAAACTGGGTCCACACCTCACCTCTAGACTGGCTTTTGCTGTGAGTGGCTGGGGGAGGCACAAGCCCCTCAGGATGGTCACAGTGAGTCAAGAGGGGGCTTGAAAGCATTTGCTACCCTCTCACATTAAGGATGGAAACCACCTCTCCTGTAGCTCCACAGAGGGGACTCAGGGCTGCTATGACTCCTGGCCTTGGCTCTTTATCCACTGTCCGGTGTTGTGGGCTGGGATGGAGGCTGAGAGTTATCTGCAGAAGGTAAATCACAGCCAGAATTAACCACAGGGGACAGCCTGGGCCTAGATCCATGCAGAAATCCAGGCCAGCAGAAACGACCTGGAAACAGGAAGGACTGAGCCTCCCTGCATCTATTTCTTTCTCTCTCACACACCCCCTCTGTACACTCTTCAGAGGGAGAAAATTCCCCAGCCCTATTTGATCCCTGCACAGGGTGCAGATCTTGAAATTCTGGGAATTTGTCACAGTTTTGGCTTCTAGAAAGAGTCCAGCCCTAGCCAGTGGGCCGCTTCCTCCCAGAACTTACTGCAACAATGGAAAAAGACACTGGGGAGTTTCTGCCGTGACTGCCAGTACTCGCTGAGCAGCACTTTGTGTTTCAGTGGGTCAAATGTCTCTGGGAATCTGAATCTCTTCACCCCTTTCCTCCACCCCAGGAGATAAGTCTATCAGCTCCAGCAGGAGCAGGAGGCCAGCCCAGCGCACTCCCGGTCTAAGGACACATTCCAGGGTACCCCAGAGGCTCAAGTTAAACTAGGCAGTTCTGTGGGGTCCGCACCACTCATCTTGCACTGGATTCCTGCCCACCCCTGCAGAGGCTGAACCCTACACCGTGGCAGGGAAAGTGTTAAAAGTTGACGCGTGACCCAGTGCACAGATCTCCTCTACCTTAGGGTACAGCACAGCAGCTTCTCTGAAGAGAAGCTCCGTCCCCTCCCTACACCCCTTTGCAAATCATCTGCTGACCCCAGAGGTCCTAGAAGGATGATGGGTGGGCGGGCCCACAGGCCAGAGACACCCCACTGTCATGGAGCACGCAGGCAGGGGACTATTTATCCGCTTACTAATCCTATCATTCCACTCATCCCCCCCACTTAAGTCACAATATTGTCAGAGGCAGCTGTCACCGAACCCTGCAGTGCAGCAAATGCTATGCTTGTATCTGAGCGGCACTCCTGCCCCCAAAAAGGAACTCCCGGGGAGTCTCTCTTTACCCCCGAGAAGCCACTCAGGCAGGGCTGGCTGGAGTCCTCCTGCTGGCTGCTGCATGAGGCACCAGAAAGCCAGGCCTAAGGAAACAATGCACTGGTGTTATGGGGGGGCGTTATACAAAAACTCGGAACTACACACAAATCTGGGGCTAACCAGAGAAGCGTGCATAGGCACTACAGCCTAGAATTGCCAGGCAGGAGTCTCCCCAGTTCATGGGACAGTTTGATTTTCATTGAGGGAAAAATCCCAACGGGACACGCCAACCAGCTGTAGAACATGGGTAGATGACTTCTTTGGGCCTTGGTTTCCCAAGTCAGTCTCTAAGTAAGGGAGCTGGGTAGAGGCCACCTAAGTTCATGCGCTCACATAGGTGGAGGACCCATCCCCCGCAGCTTGGGCTGTCTGATCTTTGTGCCTGGCTGAGCTCTGTAAAAACTCCCACTTTCAAGCATAGATGCCCCCAGTTTCTGGTTCAGTGGGCTGGAGGTGGCATCCAGGAATCTACTGCACTGCCAGATCCTAATCAGGTGATGTGATTAGAGGGTCCTAGTTTGGGAAATCCTTGCATTTGGTTGCACACTTCGAGAACAGGATACTCCTCAAAAAAATAGAGCTCAACATCCCCACACGAGGTACCTCTGGTACAAGTTGGCTCTCTGTTTTCTGCCGTATCCTTAGGCTTCTGGTAAGACAGCCACCAAAACCGTCTTACTCGGTATTGTAGCCACAGGATGCCAATCTCACTCATCTCTGGGGCTTGTTGTAGAGAAGAACCACACGGGGGTGCTAGAGTTCCTCAGCCGCCTGCGGCCTTGCTAATGCCGCAATGCTGAAAGACGGGCAGCTGTCTGACTCTCTGGCTTGGGAGAAGTTGCCCAAAGGCCTCTTTTCCTTTGTGTTCTGCTTAGGATTGCTTCCTTGCAGGCTCTGCACTCCTGGGACAGACATGCTTCTCCGTACCGCCAGCCCCGAGTCCTGGCTAGGTTAGCACACTTGGAGAACAGCTTCGTGTTTGTAGCTGAGCCATCCACCCAGGCAGTGCCTGCCCTGCTCCTGGGGACAGTTTAAGAACAGGGCCTGGTTTACAGGGATTATTCAAACCAGTCCGGGGTAGAAGTAGGCTTTGGAGACCCATGGGCTCTTGGCAAGCTCATATTCAGACCAACGTTTGAGAGAGAATCCAGTTTGCCTTTCAACTCTAGCGCCTTGGGTAAGTGGGTGGGGCTCAAGTCTATGCTCCAGAGGTCTCTTCTGCTCTTTTGCAATATGCTCAAGGCAGGTGACTTTCCAGGGGAGGTGAGGAGACACGTCCTGTCAAGGTCCTTTGGGAAGAAAAGATATCTCTGCAGTGAGCTAAAGGCAGAAAGGGAACTTCTCATGGTTGGCTGCAATGAAGTGCAGCTCAGCTTCAACACAGCCCTGTGTACAAATGCAGCCTTTGGCAGAGACCTTGGGGAGTAAGCTTACAGGCCTGGGGGACAGCTACTTCTCAGGACTAGCACTTATATCCCCTTGGGGGAAGGCCTTGCTAGGTCAAGGACAGCCAGTACTGTGGACCAAGGGACTAGAAGGGACCGGAAGAGGGCTCTAGCTTTAGGCCTATTTGGGACGAGTGCTAGTTGTAATTTCCTTTCTCTTTTCTTCTTCTTTGCTTTGTTTGTTTGTTTGTTGTTTTTTGTTTGTTTTGAGACAGGGTTTCTCTGTGTAGCCTTGGCTGTCCTGGAACTCGCCCTGTAGACTGAGATCTATCTGCCTGTCTCTGCCTCCTGAGTGCTGGGATTGCAGATATACACAGCCATGCCAGGTTAGGTCTATCTTTTTCTATTACACTTCAAGAGAAATACCTCCGGCCCTTTTTTCCTTTGAACATCAGGTTATAGGATAAGAGAGAATTCTAAAGACTTGATGCTGGGCTGGGCTATGCTTGTGGGCCGGTCTCTGGCAGAGGATGGGCTGCCCATCTCAGTCACACAGGCCGGTTGCTCGCTGCTCAGGGCAAGCCCAGACTCTCCTGTCCAGTGAACCTCAAGATTTACTGGAAATGTTTCCTATTTTAACAATGCCCAGAGCCTTCGTGTGACACGCTGCTCAGATAATGTTGATGATGTCTTTTCTGCAGCTGTGGCTGGGAACCTGGTGTGGTTGTTATAGCAACAGTTTACACAGCAGAGAGAACCATCTGCAGCCAAGACAGTGGGGAGAAGAGGAGAGGGGCTGGGCTCAGGTGTGGATGGCATTGGGAGAGACTCGGGGGGGGGGGGTTTCTGGGCATGGCACTAGTAATACTAGGTGTTGGCTAACTCTTCTACCTCTTGAACCAGGTACTATTCTAGACACTTGTGTGTATGAGCCCTATTCAGTTGCAAGGCAAACCTGGGCTGGTCCATTTATTACCCCAACTTTTTTTTTCCCGAACTAAGGTTTCTCAATGTAGCCCCGGCTGTCCTGGAACTCGCTCTGTAGACCAGGCTGGCCTCAAACTCACAAATAACCACTTGCTTCTGCCTCCTGCGTGTTAGGATTAAAGTCGTGCACTACCACTGCCTGGGTATTACCGCAGTTTTATAGCTGAGAAAACTGGAGTTCCAGGCAGCCAACTCTGCTATCCAGGATGATACAGTAGCACATGGCAAATCCAGAATTAGAAGGCAGATGTTCTAGCCTTCTATAATACTGGAGCCACTAGCCAGAGATGGTAAGACATACAGACAAGGGATAATTACATGCTATAAAATCCACCTTTTAAAATATAGAATTCCGTGGCTTTCAGCACATTTGTACATCACCATTCATGTAATTTCAAAATATTTTCATCGCCCCAAGTAGCCCCTCCCCTACACACATAAGCACTCACTGGCCATTCTCTCCTTGCTCTGATCCCTGGCAACGACCATTCTACTTTTTGACTCTACAGACACGCCTATTCAGGACATTTTGTCAAACAGAATCACACACTGTCACCTTTGTGGCTTCTGTCACTTTGCGCTGCCTTTTCTAAGTTGCTCCACTTCGTAGCATGGATCAGCCATTCATTCCTTTCCACGGCTGAATAATATTCCACCGTATGGACAACACTTGCTTATCTGTCCATCATTTGAGAGGCATTTGCTCCATCTCTACTTTCTGCCCTGTATGAATAATGCTGCCATGGAAATTCATGGATGTATGGACATCTGCTTTTATTTCCCTGAGTATATGCCTGGGACTGAATGTTGGGTCATATGGTAACGTGTGTTTAACATTTTGGGGAATGGCTACACTGTCATGCAAAGTGTTTGCACTATGTCTCATTCCTATCCGCAGCGTGTGAGAGTTCTGGCTTCCACGCAGCCTCAGCAACACGTGCTATTGTCTGTCCCACTGGGGCCAGCCCAGTGTGCCAGGCTATCTCACCATAGATCTGATATGTGTCTTTCTAATTATTTAAGAATGTTGAACACTGTTTATATTTGAATTAATTAAAATTTAATCCCCTCAGTTGAATTAGCCAGATTTCAAGCACTCAACTGTGACCTTGCCACCCTGGCTACTTAACTACTGCAGCCCGGCTACGAAGTACTCCTAAAGTGCTAGGCACTGCATAGCAAGCCAGAGTCTACTCGAGAGGGTCTGTATAATGTTAGCAGCTATTTCTCCAGAAGTCTGGCACACTCCCTACCCTGGGATTGCCTTCAGTCCTCTAGCATCGGCCATCCTAATTGCTGGGATTACTCTGTGTGTTGCTCCACCCAGCTTTCACACACAATCCAGTCCATTTTACAAGTGGACCCATCAACAGGTTCCCAGGGTCCTGACATTGGGAACCAAAGTGGGTCAATCAGAAACTTGCCAAGAACATGACTGGAGGACTGGACCTGGTGACAGACAGAAACATAAGGTAAGAGCGGGCAGTGCTCATGGCTGCCTCTCGTGTAGCTCCACCCCCAGTGGAGTCTCACCGTCAAGGCGGGGTCTCCCTTAGATCTGCTCCTGAATGATGCCACCTTTCCTCCCAGAACCTGTCAAGTGACAATTCAGTCAAGATGATGCAGCTTGTGACCGCAGACCAGGCCTGACAATGGAGAATGTAGAATTGCTTTTAAAGATTCTGACGGAGAAAGCTGGGGAGCAAGGTTTGGGCCATATGGGGCTGCCCCAGAAAAAGGGGTCTCCGCAGCTAGGCACCCCTCCAGCTCGCTGCACCCAGTGCCGCCCACACAGCATCTGATATGTTTGATGGCAGCCTGAACACTGACTGACTTTAGTGGTGGGCTGCCACCCAGGGGGCTTCAGTTTCTGGGAACGCCTTCCCTGTCACTGATCCTCTGCTGCCATCCACCAGGGACCTTTGGGTTCAGCCATCTGCCACTATCTCCAGGGTGACCTCCCACTGTCTTAGACAAAGGCTTGGGAGCCCCCACCTACCCCCCTCCCGGAGCTTACACACAAGCCAGAGTAGTGAGCTGTTAGCTTTAAGGAAGATTCTCAATTGCAAAGGGAAAGAATCCTATGTTGAGGCAGAATAAGATCTGCTGAAGCGACAGGATTTCCAGAGACAGGCAGGGATGAAAAGAGACTATTTCCTGAGTGTGTTCTGTGTGCTGCACTTGGCCCTAAATGTGAACAGACTTTCTGCCCTTGGAAGACAGCACTCCTGAGGGGGTGAAAATAGCTATCCCCATTTACAGGTGTCTGGTTCCGAGAGGTCACACAGTTTATGTAAATGGAATAGTAGGGATCTGAAGCCCAGCCTGTATTTCTTGAAGTCCTTCCTTCTTCCTAAATAAATTACCCACGCCAACAAAGACAACCTGGCTGGACACCGGGAGGCCCGTCCTGACTGGCGTGCTGGAATCATACTCCTCACAGGTCGCAGGATGAGGCCTGTCCTCCACTCTGGGATGAATGAGATAAAACATTGCCAGGAGACAGGGTAGTCATGGGCCACTGGCCAGGCCAAGAATTCTCTACCTCCACGATGTAGGGCTGCCAGCCAGTCTTGTAGGCCTCACTGGCAGCCACTGCTCCTGTCCAACACTTACTTCCTCGAGGGAGTCCTTTCTCCCCAACTGGGCTTTGTCCCAGCTCCGCAACCTGCAAAGCTTCTGGCCTTGGAAGAAGCTTCCTAGAACGCCTGGCAGGCAGGCTGTAAGGTTGGCCTGCTTGCCAAGCCGAGGCCAGTCCCTGCCTGTACACTTTGTCTGATTCCCCCGCAGCAGCCTGGGAACCTGGGTCGGCAGAAGCAGAGCGGCAACAGTGTCTCCACTGGCTTCTCCTTCACAGGGAATATCTTGGAGGGGAGTTGGAGGGACTGGGGCTCTTCTGCCAAGTCCTGTCCCCACTAGCTGGCCTCTATGCTGATGAACCTGGGGGGAATCCTATAGTTGGGGAGAAAGCACTTTCAGCCTGAGCACCAGGCTGGAAGAGAAGCCCTGTGTCCAAGTCACAGGGTTTTCTGGGGCCCATGAGCAAGTTGGTTAGTCTCTCCGGGCCTCAGTTTCTCCTGGGAAAAAGCATCAATCCCATTCCTACTCTGTTGAGAGTGGGGGAGGGGAGCACAGCGGGGAGAGGGCTAAAAGGGCTTGTGAACTGGCATTTGCAGAACCATGGGGCAGGCAGGGAGTTGCTGCCTGCCTCTGAAGGCAGATGGGGCCGCATCGGCAACCTCACCAGAGTGGGGCCTGGGGAAGATCAGGAAGAGGCCATGAGGGAATACCCGGGCCTTCCCCCCGCCCCTGCTCAGCCTGCTCCAGCGGCTAAGCCTTAAGATGGCTCGCCATTTAAATAGAGGCAAATTCCCAGGAAATTAGAATCTTCCTTGTCCTGTCCAGGTCTACAAAGCTGTATCTGGGTTATAGGATGATACACCTGATATGGAGTGCTGCTGAATTATCTCGGGTCGAGAAATATCAGGCTAACTACAAGATAGACCAAATTATATTTTGCTTTATTATATGGGGCAAACTCACGAAACAGGAACGAGAAGTCCAAGCTCAGCTGTGTAGCGCAGGAACCACAGAGAGAGAGAGGGAAACCTGGGCCGGGTACCCAAAAGGTCAGGCCCCTAACTTGGTCCCACCTCATAAAGTTCATTGGCTGACAGAGATTCCCCATCAGAGTGCCCTTTCCTCGTCCCCCACCTTTGCCTGGCTGTCCAGATATGTCCGGGCTTGCGGAAGAGTCCAACTTGGGTACACACTGCTACAGTCCCCTCAGAAGGCTTAAATAGGTGGAGGAAGGTCACACTCTGTGGGCACACTACCACTTGGACTAGCCAGGCACCCACGCAGGCAGAGCCCAGTGACAGTCCTACCCTCAGGGCCCTGGAGAGCCTGTCTATATAGCACAGGCACAGGGAGACATTGCCCTAGAGGGACAGATAGAAGCCACCAGATGTCATTTGCTGTGTGTGTATCTTCACCCCTTGAGCTCATCCAGGTTGTGGCAAGAGGCCTGAGCATGGCGAGCTGCCCTAGAGATTAGGTTAGAGCTGAGAGAAAGCAACGCTTTCTAGGTAATCAGGAGGAGAATAGAAGGGTGCATGTATGTTGGTGTGTATGTGTGTGTGTGCCTCTCTCTCTGTGTAGGACCCAGGAAATAATACCAGCACTCTGGCAGATTCTATGTCACCTGTCCCTCTACTCTTAGAGGCTGCTAGCACCTACTAAATGCCTACTGTGTGTCAAGTATTTCATATCCTTCAGGCCTTACAGCTCCCAACAACAAGCCTGTACAGCGGTTCTGAGAGCGCATCCTGCCATGAAGACGCTGAGAAGCAGTTTGCATTTGCTTTCAGCTCTGAGGTTCAGGGCTGCGATTTGAACCCAATTTCACCAACTCCAATTTCAATGTGCACCGTACCCAGTCAGCCTGACTGGCTGTACCTCATCCGTCTCCTGTTTTTAATGAGTAAGAAACAAAACAGAGCCCAGCGCCCGGACTATTTACAGCTCTCCTGGCTCACTGCTAATCATTGCTGAGAGCACACAGCTCTTCTCAGGGACGTGCTGCAGACTGGGCCATACCAGCTTCCAAATCCACTCCCTCCCTCTGCAGCCAGGGCAGTTAGTCACGGCCATATTCTCCCTGTAAATGATTCTCGGCTCATCTCTGGTCAGACGCCCCAGCAGCTGGTGACCCATGAACCCCCTCCCTAGGGTCATCTATCTTTAATGAGCAGGTTCAAGAGGGACATGGGGAATCAGATGCCTGGGCCCAGTTGAATTTCTCTCCTCCAGAGAGCAAGGGATGCTCCTGGTCCTGAAGGTCTTCAAGCCTTTGTGCTTAGCTACCTCCCCTACACTCCAGCCTGGGCAGCTCACAGTGCTGACTGGGGAACTGCTCCTTTCTTCCAGGTCCTTGTGCTCCATACCGGCTCCCCTCACCGCCCCCCCCCCCCGCCCTGTATACCAGGCACCAATAAGTGGTTGCCATGGGAACAGCAGGCTAAGGTTTCACTCCTGGGGACCACGAAACCTAGTCTGTGTGTGTATGTCCTCCCTCAAGGGAAGACAAACTGGGGGGCACACTTGGGAGCGAGCTATTCATGTCCAAGCACCAAGCCCAGGCTGGAAGCTAAGAGATGACTTGGGTGGTTTCAGACACTTCTTTCCCCTAGACCTCAGCCACCACCTACGGAGTCTCAGAACAAGGCCCACCCATTGAACTTGAGGCCTTTGCAACTTGAGACTTCAGCATCCCAGGTGATACATGGGCCTTGACCTAGAGCCCAAGGCCCTCTGCTGTAATTAGTTGGCCCGGTACCCCACACCCATATATCCTGTCCCTCTGCCATTCAGCCAGCCCCTCACTGCCTCCTCTCATTTCATTATTGCCTGTCTGTCCTTCCCACTGCTTTCTTTGGAGTCTTCCCTGCTTCAGCAAATACTTGGTTCAGGTCACATCTCTCTCCCCAGAGCCTTCCCAGGCCCACATGGGACATTATTTCTTCAGGCTCCAGAATGTTCTATTACCAAGTCGTTGATAAAGGAGGACATGTTGCACCAGACATAGTGGTGTAGGCCATTAGTCCCAGCACTCAGGAGGCAGAGGCAGGCAGATCTCTGTGAATTTGAGATCAGCCTGGTCTACAGAGTGAGTTCCAGGAAGCCAGAGCTACACAACTGCGTGTGGAGGAACTCACACCCACGCCTGGTGTGTACTCGCTCACATTCAATACGAACTCAGTGTCCATGCCTGAATTCACGGTAAATCTCTTCAGAAACTCCAAGTCCACTTTCTACCAACTCGTCCTGAAATCCTTTTCTTCTGAGCAGCAAGCATCGGGTGAGTGGAGGCCTCGGAAGAGAACTTTTCAGGCTGGATGGGTTGCAGCACGGAGCTGTGCCTCTAATCCCTACTCCAACTGATACTCCCACCTTCCACCTCCCAGCCTGTCACCTACAGCCTCCTCTCTCCTCCACTGTCACCATTCCATTCCACCCCATCTCTCCAGCTTGCTTCCTTCGTGCACGCTGTCCCAGGCCGACTGCCTAACCTCTGATCTTGTTCTTTGCCTTCCAAATACCAGCAATCTGACTCTGTCAGCTAATTTAACTGTGACAGGTTTTATTCCCTGCAGGTGGAGAACACCTTACCCTTGATTCTCTTTCTGCAGGGGTCCAACCCAGGCCTCTGCCTGTGGTCCTTCCTGCAGGTAGATTCAGTGGCCCTGCCCCATGTTCCCAGTGAACACCTGACTTGTATAGTCACATACCATACACACACACACACACACCACAGTACACACAGCACACACACACACAGTAGACAGACAGATACACAGTACACAGCACAACACACACAGTACACACACGCACGCACACAAGTCTTTGTCTTCCTGTCTAACATCCCAGCCTCCATGCTCTCTCATCAGGTACAAATCAGTGGGAAATGCCTCCCCAGGCACCATAAATGCTTTTAATGGAGACCAGGAACTCACTTTAAAGATTTTCCTCCATTTTCTAGGCCATTACAAATTCCTGTTACTGGGAGTCACAGCAATTGTCCCCAGGCAGGCAGACACATATATTTTACTGGACATACAACTCTTAAACACACACAGAGAAAAACCTACAATAAAACTCACTACCCAGACTTTTAAACTGAGCTATCTGTCGCTCACCCTAATTCCCAGCTTTCAATGGGCCTTTCCCTTAAAAAGCTTCTACAGGGCCTCACCCTGCCAGCTGCTCGGCAGCACCCCGGCTCCTGTCGCAGCCACCATTTCCCACAACTCGGTGCTCACCACGTGGTAACGTAGTCTCCCCTGCCTGTGCCTCCACGTCCACATTACAAGCCGCTCTGCCGTGAGACAACATAGGCTCATTAAACAAATGAATGAATGTGGCTGGGTGGTGATGGCACATGCCTTTAATCCCAGCATTTGGGGTGCAGAGGCAGGTGGATCTCTGTGAGTTCAAGGCCGGCCTGGTCTATAGAATGAGTTCCAGAACAACCAGGGATACACAGAGAAACTCTGTCTCAAAAAAAAAAAAAAACAAACAAAACAAAAAAACAAAAACAAAAACAAGCAAAACAACTAACCAAACAAAAACCCTCAAATGGATTAATGTATGAATGTATGTATAAATGAACAAATGAGTGCATGCATGAATGAATGAGACAGCTAGGAGAAGAGATTCCAGCAAAAGATCAGCTCCACATCCAAGAAGGAATGGGGTAGGGATGAGGGGGAGGACATATAGTCCTGGAAAAGCCACAGCACATAAATTGTGATCAATGACCAAGAAAGACTCAAGCTTCCTGTCTGAGCCTGCTTTAAGCAGAACATTCCCCACTGCTGACATGGCCCCCTGGTCCACAGCTGGGGAAGCTATGTGTCTGCCCCACAAGCAGGTGCTCGGTAAGAACTTTACGCTGGGCTGTTCTGGGAATTTCAAGGCTATGTCCAGACTCACTGGGGCAGGGTGCTATGACCGATTAATGGGAGATTGGGAAAGACACTCCCTTCCTTATTTACCGCCCATCCACCTGGCAGGGAAGGAGTTTCCACAGCTCATCCACGGACCAGGGGCTGCGTGGCTTGTCTGCATTCCCCGTTGACATCCACACCGATACATCTGTGCCTTTGTCCATGCTATGCTTTCAACCTGGCAGGCCTTGCTTCCTCCCTTCGGCACACTTAACCTTCCCTCCCTCACCCACCTACCTGTCAGAGAACAACTCTTGGCACCATCACTGTGCCAGCCTCTAGGGACAACAAGTGAGCAAACCAAACAAAGGCTATTTTCTTGTACTTCTCCCTGGGAGCCTTCTTTTATCCACCCACCTAGAACTGATCACTCTCCTGGCCATGGAGCTGATCATTCAGTTGTGACTCTTACAGTGGCTCTCAGCAGAGAACAGAAATACTTCCAGAGACACTTTCGACTGGATGTGTTACTGGCATCAAGAATGTAGTGGCCGTGGATGCCACCAAACATCTTCTTCCAATGTACGGGGCAGCACCCTCAACAAAGGATTACTTGGCCCCAGCATCAGTAATGCTGAGGTTGACTCTGTTACCACACTGGCTCCCTCCTTCTTCCACTCTGCAGAGTTCGAGTCCCTTGAAGGAAGGATCCATGGGCCAAAAATGAAGGAGCCACCAAGAGTCTAGAAACTCTGAAATTAATGCAATGTTTATTATACCTGTGTATGATGCTCGTTTTCTGGGAAGATGAATCTGAGAAAAGGCTAGTTGAGAGCTACTAGGCTGGAGGCAAGTGCTGGGTCTTGGGCAGCCCAATAGGAAGCCTTACAGTAAACAGTACACAGACACTTAGCAGGCAAAACCCACAGCCCAGATGCTCTGAGATCCTTAGCTGAGCATTCACCAACACTCCCATGAGTGCTCACACCCCTATCAAACCGTGGGCAAACTGAGCTCCACACACAAAGTGCCTTTCCTGGAGTCTACTCATTGCCTTCTCACCAGCAGCTCGCTACAGAAGACTTCCTGCAGAAAGGAAGCCAAAGGGATGCCAAGAGGTGGGCAGGGTTCTTGGTAGGTATGTCGGGATTAATCCCTAATGATCTTAGCTCTTGCCCTACATTCCCCACATGACTCCCCGGATAAACTGAGGTCTTCAGCCCAGGGTTATAAGTGTGTGGAGAGGCAGAAACATAACCTCATCCATAGGTCTCACCTCTGCTGTTCCCCTTACCAGCCTCCTTCTTAATGGATATAGAATTTATCAATGTGAGAGGCAATTTCATTCTATCATGTCAGGGACAGGGAAAAGAGATAAAAGGGCATTTGACTCCCTGCTGTCAGCCAGGGATGCTAATGAATCTTTTGCTTCCGAAGACGATTATCGGATGGAATAATTCATCGCTAGAGATTAATTGGACTAATTATGTTGGCTCTCAGAATCCCCTGTATAATTATTTTGTATTGGGCCAATGTCAGTGATAATCGTGCGATGTGGAGTCTCTTCCCTTATGGGAACATCCCACAGACCAGGATGCCTGGGTTTGAACAGTGGGCAGGTGTAAACGACACAGACGGCCTGCCGTGTTTCAGCTCTGATCCAGTCATGCAATGCCCATGTTTCATGTGGCCCCTTTATTCGGAGAAATATGATCATCTGTTAAGCCCCAAATCATCTTCTACAGTCCTTCATTCAGCACATTCGTCAGGACCTCCCAGTCCTTTTGAAATGACATGGCTCCAGGGACACGTAATGTGCTTTGTCTCCTTAACACTGACCTTCTCTACCCAGCCCCCTCACCCCACCAAGGAGCTGAGAGCCCAAGGCCTAGCAATAAGGTGAACCCTGCTCTGTTCTGTTTAGCCACACTTCTCCAATACCTCCTTATTTAAGTGAGCAATCCACCACCAAGCTCTATGCACACAAAGCTTGGACAGCTCACAGCCCAAGAGTTACTCATCATAGCTGCACTGCCTCTCCATGTTCTGTGGCAATTAGAGACAACATGGCCATGCGGTCTCGTCTCTTTAGTGGTCCACAGGTGAACTGGGAATGTTTGGGATCATGCTACTGGAGACAGGTAGGGAGGGGTACATGGGAACCCCTGGCTTTCCATCTGCCCGCGTTTGAGGGCACGGTCTGGAGACATGGACTTTTCACCTCACCTTCCCTGTCAACAAAGGAGGCTGAGCTTCAAGAGAGAACAAACTGATCATCTTTGAACCTCTAACCAAGATCCAGGGCCGGGCAGACTAGTATAGCTTTAGAATAGATGGAGATAAGCAGATCCCTGGCTGCAAAATGACCGTGCAAGCTTAGGCAAGGATCTTTATGTTCAAAAGTCTTATTTTCTTTCATGGTAAATGAAGTAATTACATTGACTTTTCAGGAAGATTCAATTAGCTAGCACATGTTAAGTGCTAGTATAGGGCCCGTTATCTGGTAGGGACACAGAGGCTGGCATCAGTGTTACTGTAATTATCCCATGCAGGGAAGCGATACCTGGTTGTCCCCAAGAGTCCTCAGCCCTGAGCTCTTGTTGGTCCTCCAAGGAGCTGGGGAAGGGCACAAGGCAGATGCATACTCGGCAAAGAACTCTCTCCACTTCTCCCCACTAGGAGAGGGGAATGCTAAAACCCTTGCAAGATGCGACCTAGATTCAGTCAGCAAAATCTATTTGTATCCAGTGGCAAAATCCTTCTGTGGAAGACCACGGTCATTCCATGTGACAATTCATGTAATTGTAGCTAACCTGGTAAAGGGGCCCTTCCTGAACAGCTCACACAGACTTCTGAAGAGAGGATGAGCATCACAAGTCTGCAAAGAGCTGAAAGGTTTCTGTTAACGGGTAACTATGCATACTCGAAAAACACCTTTTGAGCCAGGGAGGCGCTTAGGAGCTGAGTGGCAAAGCTGCTGTCACTGGGGCTTTGTGCTGTGGCAGCAAGTGAGCCTCCTCCTGTCATCGGCAATTCCTGCTGTGGACAGGGGCACTGGGAGTGCAATCCGAGGCTGGCAAGAGAGGTAAGCTGCAGGGGTTGGGCAATTCTCCAGGGAGAAAAAACTGTTTGCTGCCCGGAAGCCAACTTAAGAGCTCTTTAGGAAGCGAAGGCAGCCAGATGAGTAGCAGAAAGAAAGGCTTCCCACAGCGACTTTGACAAGGGGCAGGTGGTGCAGAGTGGCAGCACCAGGCAAATGGAAATGAATGCAACCTTGCAACGAAGGCACGAAGCTTTAAGTATAAGGAAATTAAGTTAGAAAATGCTGGAGGTAATAAGGGCAAAGTATCCGGGGCTGGAGAGATGGGTCAACAGTTAAGGGCATCTATTCTTGTAGAGGACCTGAGTTTGATTCCCAACTCCCAAATATGAAGACTCACAATGCCAGCTCCAGGGATCAGACTCCCTCCATGGGCACCTGCACACATATGCATCCCCCTCAGCATAATTAAAAATAATAAATCTATTCTAAAAAGAAAGTATCTAGTAGCTGGTTGGTGGTGGTGCACACCTTTAATCCCAGTACTCGGGAGGCAGAGGCAGGTGGATCTCTGAATTGCAGGCTAGCCTGGTCTACAGAGCGAGTTTCAGGACAGCAAGGGCTACGCAAAAAGCCAAAAGAAAGTATCTAGTGAAGTTCACAGTGGGGCACTGCAATGCCAGGCAGGAGCTGGATACTTGTTCTCCCAATATTCAAAATGGGTGAAACAGCTATTTGGGAAGCTGAGGCAGGAGTAGTATGAGTTCAAGGCCAGCCTGGGCTACACAGTGAGTTCAAGGCTAGTCTTCTAAGACTCTGAAGGGGTCAGGGATGCAGCTGAGCCGTGAAACATTGTCCCATATTCAATCCTCTGCACCGATAAAACAAAATACATCCCAAAACCTGACAGGACCTTTGAATTTCCTAAAGTTTAATTGCATTGCTTACCACACCTTACCTAAATGAACTGGTATATCGGTGAGGACATAGGGAAGACGTGAGAGGGAATTTTGGAACATGGTGCACTCTGGGGAGAGAGCAAGAACCTCTGTCAAGGAGAATCTGGAGGGCTGAAGAGGGGCTGATGCAGGAGAAAGGGCACAGTGACGAGGGCCGGTCTCATTTTTACTTAGGGCTGACGTTCTCGAACACCCCTCTCTCCTCGAGGGACAGCTCTATCGATTTACAGAGTGATCTCAGGCACTATTCTGCAGACGTCAAATCCAGGCTGAGTTCAGGAGTATTTTGGTTCACAGCAACCTTCAAGATGCAAGGCTAAGGGTTTCCTCGTGGGTGGAACACATACAATTCTAACCCAGGGCATTCAGAAGGATACGCCAAGGACACCGTGGATTCTGGGTGCACAAGGGCCTGGCCTCTACTTGCTCTGTTAGAAGCAGGCTTGGTTTCCTGGACCTGTTCCTCACTCTTAGGATGACCAGTAAATCATTTCAAGCTTTGCGGACTCTACCAGGAGACTGACACATGCCTTGTTTATCACTTTATGGAAATGAAGCACTGGCTGGGACGTGCAGGGACTGTCACTGAAGATTCTACTTCAGGCTACAGTAATGGATCCTAGACACTCTAGCTTCATCCCAGGAAGTATCAGGTATTCAGGGAGCCAGATAGGGGTGGAAATTAACAGATACACCCAAACATGGGTTAATAGACACCTTGCCGGAACTACACGCTGTTTCCTCCCAGAAGCACCTGGGGGTGGGGGGAGATGAGAGCTAATTTGCCTCACAGCCTCGTGGCTGGAAAACACAGACATAGGTCTGGAAACCGTGAACATACAGGAAGCGGAGGATATGGGATATATGGGATAGCACAGATCAATTCAAAAAACACTGGAATGCAAGATAAATGTTTCTCAGCCTTTAGAACAGTGTCTAGCCTCACCTTCAAACACCATGATTCCGAACAACGGTATTCGAAACCCCCATTTTGCATACTGACAAAATATTAATATTTAAAACCCTGCTTTGTTTGCTTGTTTGTTTAAGGTTTTTTTCAAGACAGGTTTCTGACTGTCCTGGAACTCATTCTGTAGGCCAGGCTGACCCCGAACTCACAGAGATCCTCCTGCTTCTTGCCTCCTGAGTGCTGGGATTAAAGGTGTGCGCCACCACCACCCAGCAAAACCATGATGTTTGAAAAAGCTGCATAAAGGAATGATTAGAATGAACCATGTGATACTAGATTATGGTTGGAAATGTATATATTAACTAATGTTTATTTATACAGTAAGCTAGTGCCCACTCATATATTACTATAGGTCATGTATCACAGAGACATGCTCATACATGGTTAACACAGACACACATACTTCTAGTTTCACCAATTGGAAGGACCTAGAAGCGGCAACATTTCAGGAGCAATGGACACACTCAGAACCTAGGTCTCCATTTCTAATGCCTCCTCCAATCAAAGCAACAAGGGTTCCTTAGAAACATGGTGAATTCTTGGAGCACCAAGGTGAAGAAAATGCCAAATGAGTATAGAGATTGTTATAGGGCCTGATGGTAAAGACTCCAGAGGCAGGAGCAGCAAGCAGAAATGGTTCAAATGCAGGAGGCTGGAGAGACAAAGAAGGAATGGGAGAACTGGGACCCATCACCACTGCAGGATAAGCCAGCCTGCCCAGTCTAGACTAGAGTCCGCCATCATTTTCCTCGTCTATCCCTAAGTATCAAGACGGTTGCAAAATTCTCCAAACCCCCACCCAGCAAAAGGAACGGCACAATAAACTCAACTTCATCAACCAAATGGAAACTGCAGTGCTGGACTATATCTCAGAGGGTGAGAGAAACACCCGCAAGTCTATTCTGATACACATCAATCACTGAGTAAATAAATAGGGAAAACAATCTACCCTACAGAAGGGTCACAATAATTTATGGGTCTGATCTATATAATGATGTGAACTGATACCTAGCATCCTGTCTCCCTCTCCGTACCACAACCAAACACAGCCCCTCTCTCTGGGAGGCAGAGAATGGAGCAGTCAGAGGCCAAACTCCCTTCCCATCTAGTGCAACTGACTTCAAGCAAATTACTGAACCTCTCTGTCTCGGTTTCCTCAGCAGCAGGAGAGCAAAAACAACTCCAACCTTGTAGGCTTTCCACGTGGATCCAATAAATGTAAAGTGCTCAAAATAGCGCAGATGCGTAGCGAATGTGCAATAACATTCAACAGCTGATTAGCCCGGCTTGGAGGGGCTCAGGATGCAGGTGTCAAGAATGAAGGGGTCAGTGGAGACCCGGAGAGGGTAAGACCGCAAGTAACACTCAGGCCGGGAATGTAACTCAGTGGTAGAACATTTGCATAGTGTATGCAAGGCCCCAGGGATCCAACCCTAGCAGAGAGGGAGTGAACTGGGAAGGGAAGGGGAAGGGGGAGGGGGAGGAAACAGCACAGCTCTGGGTACAGGAGACCCTCAGGGCTGGCAGCACGAAAGGAGGAGGTGCTGTCTCTCCACGCCCCTGGCAGGTGGAAGGAGCTTCAGGCTGCCATTGCTTTCCCACAAGCACACTGCTAATTGGAAGCCCTCCAGTTCTTGTTCTCCAAACACGTCCACCCGCCTCGGGAGACAAGTTGTGAATGAGACCACTACCCAGCTTGGCGAAGGCAAAGGTGTGGAGAAGACCAGCTGGCTGTCCTCTGCCACACTGCTGGAGGGTAGTGAAGGAGGGGCTTCATTTGTGACTGCTAAGGCAGGCAGAGGTAAGGTACACTGCAGTCTTCCCCCAGGGACTAACACCCCACCAGTAGCCCTCAGCTAGTCAATACCACCTCCTTTCTGGGCTCGCCCACTTCAGTCTCCACTAGAACACCCTCCTCCCCTGCATCCCGGCTGGAAGCAGATGGTGGGGAGGGGCTGCCAAACCCTGCCCTACACCCCTTGGCCTCTCCCCACCACTGGCAGGTCCTTCCTGGAGGCTTTTCAGTTTGAGATAAGTGGGCAAAGCTTCAGACTGGGAGGAGAGACGGCGGGAGGAGCCGCCTCGAGACTGAACAAGCGCTGAGATTGCGAGTGGGTGGCAGGAAGCAATGCATTTATCGGGATGAATGGAGCGCACCACGGTGGGAAGCAGCCTCTTCTTCTGAAGGCTGGAGGAAGTCAGAAAATATCGTGGATAAAGTCACTCCTTCCATACACTTTCCTTCCTGCCTCCTTAAAGGCACTGAAGTCTCTACCATTATTGCCAAGGAGTTAAGAAGCGGGGCACGGTTTCAGTCAGCAAAGAGCTTGCTGCACAGGCATGAGAATGTGCAGGCTGGTGGTAAGCATCTGTAGTCCTAGCGTCCGGGGACAAATACAGGTGGATCCTTAGGGGCTGTCTAACCAGTTGAGCCCATTGGGTGAGCTCCATGCTAGTGAGAGAGACCCTGTATCAGAAAACCAGGTGAACACCACCTAAGGAATGACACCTGAGATTGACAGCTGGCCTCTATGTGCATATACACACAGATGAACATGCACACACACATGCATACACAAACACACACACACCCCACACACAGCACCCCAAACAACAAGAATATAGGGTTCAAGTGTGACTGCACTGCTTACCAACTCCTGACCTCTAGCAGACACGAAGAGGCTTTGTGTCTCAACATCGATGCTGGTTAATCTCTGTCACACTAACACAAACTAGAGTCACCCAGGGAAGAAGGAACCTCAACCGAGGAATGCCTCCATCAGCTTGGCCTGTGGGATAATTTCTTGATTAATTATGGGCGTGGGAGGGCCCAGCCGCTGTGGGCAGTCCACCTCTGAGTTATAGGAGAAAGCAGGCCGAGCAAGCAAGGGAAGCTAGCCAGTGAGCAGCACTCCTCCGTGGCCTCCCCTGCAGTCCCTCAGTGATGGCTATAAACTGTAAGGCGTTTTACTCAGTACTTGGGAGAAGCTAAGTAGGGCATTGTCCTCCACCCTCATTTATAAAATGGAAGCAGCAGCACCTGTCTCAGAACTATACTGAACCAAGCATTGCCTGGTTTGGGAAATGACTTAACATGCAGAAGGAATTGCATCATCAGCCATTGCTGGCTCTTTCCAAGGTTTTCATGGACCATTCAGGACCGTTCAGAGGTGCAGAAGGGGCTTTAGCTGAAAAGTTGGAGGCCTGGGTTCGAGTCCTAGGAAGAGGCATGAATTCGGTGCTTTAGGTCCAGAATGCAGTCCCCTTGTCTGTGTGCTGGAGCAATACTCGCCATACCTGCTCCAGGAAGAGTACAAGGCAGTGAGACCACACATGGAAGGGGACGTTGGTTTTTCTGTTTTGTTTTGTTTTTTAATTTGGGTTTCTGTGTATTTCACTCCCCAGCCTCCTGCTTGAACGGGTCATCAGGTTCCAGAACCCTCTTCAAGGACAGAGTAGGAGCAGGAAACAGCCAGCTGTGTAGCTGGTGAAAGTTTCAGGTTATTAAGGAACTCTGGGGGTAGAGAGGAGACAACCCGTGAGAAAAGACGTGAGAGAGCAAGCTTCTCTGGGTTCTGGAAGGAGTGGAGGCCCAGGACTGAGCAGTCCAATCACATTCCCACACTGCAGAGGTAATGCAGAGAGGACGGAGAGACAATGGACACAGACCCCGGCCTGGCAAAGAGCACCATATCCACAGCATTACAGAAACCGAGAACTCAACAGCCCTGACTGGAACCCTACCTAGAGGGCTGCTGTGTCTCTGAGAGCTGAGGAAGGCTCTCCAGCCCCCACCTAAACTCTCCTGGATGTAAGCCTCGGGTTGGGGGAAAAGACCACAGAAATTCTGGAATGAAACATCTTGGCGTTCAGGTAGGTAAGGGCCCAGAATAAGAATTATGTGGACTTGGCAACTAATAGGGTATCTGTTGAGTGTCCAAGTTTGTGGGCTGATATTCATATGTATTACACACAGAGTCCAAAGTTTTAAGAAGTGTAGAGTGCCAGAAACAAGGTCTATGACATGATCATTAATTACCTAATTATTTTGGCATAAAAATGCTTGACAGGAGAGGAATAGGGGAAGTTCAGAAGAGCCAGGAAGAATTTGGACTGGAGCCCTTCAGAAACCCTGTCTCCTTTTGGAAGAGCTGTCTGAGAACTTGGGGTTGGGGAGTGGGAGGGTGAACAACCAAAGCAGCCAGGCCCTGGCCTTGCTCAGTCAGTGCAAAACAGCTCTGGGCAGTTCTCCCCGGAGCTTCCCTGGCACAGCCAGCTTTGTCCCCTGAGTCTTGCTGATTCTTCGGTCCTGGAGTTTCCAGAAGACAGGGCACACGGGAGGTAGGGCTGGATCTGTATCCTAAAAGTCTAATATGTGGCCTCGTCAGCATTCCCGTAGCTTCCTTCTAGTTTCGGGGTGGGGGTGGGGGTGGGGATAGGAATCCGTGAGTCCTGAAACCTGAGCCGAGCCTGGCTTAAGTAAGTGCAGCTTTCAGGAGAGTCAAGTTTTCTCAGGCTACAGCTTCCTCTGAGGGAAGGAGGGGATGCCTCAGAGGGGCCAGGGTCTCAGCGTAGGGCTTGCTGCTTACCCCGCTGACCTCCCTACTCTGCAGCGTTCTCACGGGTTTGCAGAAGGCTTCCGGGTCTGCCAGTGTTCATTCCCTGAAAAGGGGCCTGGCATCATCTCCTTGGTGAGGGAGAAACTGAGGCCTGGGATGGTAAAGAATATACTCTTCTAATTATGAACGACAACAGCAGGGCCAGACCGTGGGGACAATGAAATGTTTCTTTCTTTCCTCCTGAGGTTCCTCTCCTACCCTTCAGCTTCAGAAAATGGTCCCGATGGTTCCACCAGGGCAATGGCTCATTCCACTACTGTCCAAGCACCATCCTACTGTTGGTAGAGTTGGAGAGAAATAAGGCAACAGGTGGACTTTAGCATGTACTTTCCTCATGCCTTAGTGGAATTCAGACACCATGTGTCTCATTTGGTGTTCACTGTGAGGCAACATTGAAGAGCAGGCATGTCTGTAATGTCTCTGAGCATGCCCAGTGCCTGTGTGGCTCTCCTCACACTCAGGACAAAGGGACCTACAAGTGTCCATGCTGAGCTTATGATGGGCTGGCCTTTGACAAGGAGGTCCTGTCAGAAAAGGACCTGACTGTGAGAGATGGCTGGGCCAGGCGTCTCAGGCAGCAGGCTACAGCAGCACATAAGCTCTGCAGATTTCATGGTGTTGCCGAGGAGCAGAAAGATACAGTTAGGCAAAGCACTCACCAGGGAAATGGGAGACGTGTTTTGCCAAGGATTCCCCCTGGGAGTGTTCCTGGTAGCATCAATACTATTTCTCAGAAGTCCTGGACTGGGCTCTGGCTCCCCCACCATTTCAGGGAGGAACTTGAAGAGGCCCAGGACAGAACCCTGGGAAGGGGTAAGCACCGCTATGAACAGTCCTCACCACCCTTCTTCTCAGCCGCAACCAGTCCCCCAAAATACTTTTTGATTTTATACACGTTTCCATGGCAACGCAAGTCCCCATCAGCCAGAGAGTTACCATGGTGACTTCTCTTGGCTCTGTCCACAGCTAAGGCAGGCTCCGTTCCTTAGCTGGCAAGATAGGCTCACAGGGAGTGAGGTGAAGAGAGATCTGGGGCTGGGGCTGGCCATGGGCACTCAGGGGGTCTGCTAACACCTGCTTGGACCTAGCAGGGAGATCTCAGAGCAGTAACTGACCTGGTTTCCAACAGGCTTGAGAAACACTGGTGCAAGCTGTCTCAGGTCCTTGGTCCTCCCCTCTAGCCACGGTGTGCACTCTACCCCTAGATGGCATCCCCCTGTGGCTGCTTCTTCCAGCTGATGCTTTCCTTGGTTTGAACCTCTCTAAGAATCCATCTCTCATTCCATCTGTCTTCCACAGCTCCTGTCCTCAGCATCCTCCTGGCATTTCCAGTTAACAGGGTCCAGTCAGCTCTTGGACAATCTTCCATGTCTATGCCCTGAGCAGAGTTGGTATTCAATGCCTGTGTCCCTTCCTATGTGCCACAGCTGTGTCCCCTGCCCTGTGCCCGAGTCTCTCCCTGCCAAGCTCAGAGCGCCTGAAGGCCTGGGGAACATCAGGTCAGGGGCTCTCTGTGGGTGGGCCCTATTTCTTTACTTTGAATTTCTGTATTGGTTGGGAGCTGAGAGTGGACCATACTGGTGGTGGCTGATAACATGGGCCTAATGCTTCCACTTGTGAAGAAGAGGAAAGAAAGATGTGGTTGGGTCTCACTTTAGGAGAGGCTATGAATAGCTAAGAATTCTGCTTCAGGGGTTGGAAATACGCTTCAGCAATTTCAAGCACGTGTTGCTCTTGTAGAAGACTCATGTTCGACTCCCAACCCCTACATGGTGGCTCACAAGCATACCTAAGTCCTGTTCTAGGGGATCCAACCTCCTTTTCTGGCCCCTTCGGATACGTGGTACACAGGCATACATGCAGGCTAAACACTCATACCTATAAAATAAAATAAATCTTTAAAAAAGAAGAGTCTGCTTCAACTATTGCATGGTCTCCCAATCTTCCTGGTGCCCTCCTTCCTTCCCCCCAGCATCTGATCATCTCTAGCTACTACGCCAAGAGAAGAAAGAGAGAAATCTGCTACGTGTGTGCCTCCCACGGCTCCCCCTTTACAAATGCACTCTTCTTTACTCATGTGCGCCACGGCCCATCTGTGGGTCTTGTCTGCCCACACGCAGGAAACCAACCTTGGACTCCAGTCTTAAGAGCAACTTATAAAATATGGGGACACAATCTGAAGAAAAAAAGTTTTAACTTTCATTGCATTCTCACGGAGCCTAAAACAATGCATTCATTAAAAAACAGCGAGAGTGTATGATTAAGCTCACTTTTTTTTTTAGCCCGTGAAAAGTGTTATTTTTAAAATTAACAGCAGTACTTCTTAAAAGCCAAGCATCAGGCTTGTGTTTGACCCTCATACTCATACATGACAGAAGAGCTTTGGAACCCAACTGTCTGTTCCATCAGGATACGGAATCCACCGATTGGAGGTACCTGGGCATCTCTGGGGCTATGAGCTCACACAGCACAACCTTTTTTGTAGGTTCTTTTGGTATGCAAACCAGACCTGCCTTCCAGGATGCCTGGAATCCAGCTCTCCTTATAGAGACAGAGGTTACACCATGACTGTCCCCTTTGCAGGCTCACTTTGTTTCTGTGGCCTCTTGGCAGCCAGGAGCCTGTGTTAAGGCTACAGGTGTCTGGGGTCCTATCACTCATGGTAGTGGGTCCTATGTGCTCCCACTTCCTGCTTTTTAATTGTGAATGCTGAGGACAGTAAGCCACGTTCCGCAGCATTGCGAGGATTCATGGACCTACTATGGAAAGGTACCCCAGACAATGCCTAGCACAATGAAAATGTCCTAATATCTAAAGTCTGGGTAAACTGGCCTCGCAGCCAGATCCCCGGGGACCTCTGCACTGTGCCCTGAGGAGAGGCGAGATAACATGCTATGGCAGGCTGAAGAGGAGAGGGGTCACTACTCAGGGTAGGAGTGAGGAAGGATGTGGAGGTCAGGAAGGCAAAATGGCAAAGCTAGTCTTATGTCATCCACCTTTCTGTGCTAAACTGGGACTAATCCTCATGCAGATCTGAGAGACTTCTAATGGTTCTACCTCGAGCCTACGTGACTCTCCAGAGAAGAGGCCAGCGTGGGCACCAAGACAAGTGGTACAGTCCCCCACGGGAACTCCTGGACAAGGGCCCCTCTGTGGCTGAGTCTGCTGACCAGACAGCTGGTAGACTCTGTGAGGAATGCATAGTGCCCCCAGAGGTCCCCTCCCCACAATGTCCACACAACTGTGTCTTCTGTTGATGACAAGTGCCCTCATCCCCAGCAGCAACAAGGAAGGATGGAGCAAATAACTTGGACTTGGGAGGGATGCGCAAACCGAGGACCCGGGAGGTAAAATGAGCTGCTCAGGGTCACCAGAAATACTACTGACCACGTGGCAATCCTTGCTGTTGGCAAAGCTCCATTTACTGCCTCACCCGTGCCATGTCAGCAGAGGTGGGGCGGGAGGGAGGGACAGGGATTGCCAGATATGCAGAAGCGTGTTTAAAGTATGGGCACTCTCAGTTAAGCGTGTGAAAATTTGTAAGTGTAACACCAAAATTTAACATGAGTCACACGGCAGGGCCACAGGATCCTCCTCAAAGTCAAGGGCCAGTTACTATTACTGTTTTTTAACCTTGTATGTGTATGATGTGTGTGCTTGAGTTTGGGTGGGTGTAAGCCACAGTGCATGGATGGTGGTCAGAGGACAACCTCTGGTGTTGCCTAACCTTCCACCTTGAGACCATGCCTCTACTGGTGACCATGACATGTGCCAGGCGGGCTGGCCCACTAGCTTTCAGCGATTTTCCCATCAGTATTTCAAATCCTCATAGAGGGCCTGGGATTACAGATACACTACTGTGCCTGGCTTGTACATGGCTTCCAGAGATCCAAACGCAGGTCATCAAGTTTGTTCTGCGAGCACTTTACCATCTCCCCAGTCCCTCAGGGGCCCCGTTCCACGCTTCTTCTGTGATTTCTGTCATGGTCTTGGCTCAAACTTGTTGCCTAAGCAAGTGAATTAAGGCTCTTTGGAGGCTACCTTTAATTCTTCTACTTGGGCACACGCCGGGTGGCCATGATCCACATCACAGAGCACCACACTAGCCTTTCCCGAGGCTATAGATGGCGTGGTGGCTGTAGCATCACCACCACCAAATGCCATTGCAGTCCCCATTCCCAAAACCATCTTGTCCTCCCTACACCTCTCACTGATTTTCTACCATCATCACATCACTGGTCGCATCAGCACCAAAAACCCATCATCATCTGATATCACCAGCTCTTACGCCATCACCTTCACCATCATTGCCACTCTCACTGCTGCTGCCATGATCACGGTCCTCACCACATCTTCCCACTTCCCAGAGCTCAGTTTGTATGAATCTTGTGGACCCTAAGTGCAGCTATAATTAGTTGGCTTTTTAAAAAACAAATGGCATTATTACTAAAGAAATTGAGAATTTTGTAGTTTTTTATTGAACGTGCACGCTTTACACATAACAAAGTCTTGTGTATAGGCAAAATAAAGTTTGTCAGTTTTATTTTTTTAAGATAAAATAAAAAAATCATATAAATGAAAACTTTAATGGCTGAGAGCAGAAACGATCACAACTGTCACTGAAGACCTTGCTGTGGGGTCAGAGGACAAGCTCTCCAGGACCACAGGCCCTGTCCTTTCCCGATGCCCCGGGCTGGCTGTTCAGCCTCTCTCCCTGGAGCCTGTTCATGGCCTTCCAGCTCTGACATCTGCACTGTCTGCCCCTTCTCTGAAGCATCACGCTGCCACTGGGATGGCTCTGATAGTCTTGGGGTCTTCCAGGTAGGAATCTATCACCCTTGTCTCCCCTACTTACGCTCTTCAACAGCAGCCTGTGTGGCCTTCACAAAACACAAACCTGATGTTACTCCTCTTAAAACCTTTCTTGGAGCCAGGTGTGGTGACGCACACCTTTAATCCCAGCACTCAGGAGGCAAAGGCAGGTGGATTTCAGAGTTCGAGGTCAGCTTGATCTACAAAGTGAGTTCCAGGACAGCTAGGGATACACAGAGAAACCTTGTCTCAAAAACTAAAGCAAAACCAAAACCAAGCCAAAAACAAAAACAAACAAACAAAAAAAAAACCAAAAAACAAAAAACAAAACAAACCCAAACCAAAATCAAACAAACCTTTCCTGTCTTTCCTCTGGGCTCAGGGGAAAATTCGGAATCTTGATCCAAACCTACAAGGCGTGGCTTATCCCAGACCCTGCCCCATCCACCCAGCCTCATGTTGCACCTCTTCTGCCGTGGTGACCTGCTGCTTCCCATAAATTTTTGAACTCACTCAGACATCAGTGCCACCTGTTTGCTTTACCTGGTTAATGCTGCCCAGTCACAGGGCCCTGGCTGAGCCATCTGCTCCGAGAAGCCCCGAGTAGCCTCTGTATCCTGAATCAGTGTACCTTCTGTTTCTCCTCCAGGTTGGTGTTTCGTGAACCAGGATGGAGGGCAGGGTATGGGCAAAGGTGAGCCGGAGGAGTGCCAGGCTGGGCAATAAGGACTGACCAGTCAGGAAAGCCAAAAGGTCACTGTACTAGCCCACAGCTCTCTAGCCCAAAGCTTCTGAAACACCACATTCATCCTTAGACATGTCCAAGAAGGACAACCTGGTCCATTTGCACCTGAGCACAGAACCTGCAAAGATCATGGGAAAAGCAGAACAGGGATGTTGGCAGCTGTGGTGGTTAAGGCTAAGGGACGGTGAGCCCAGGCTACGGGACTGGAACACAGAATTTCCCCTGCCTGCTCTAAGAGAGGGCTTGGACATCTGCAAACATGGTCTCCTCTCCCCTACCACACTGCCAGCACCCTTGCTTTCCTGCACAGGGAAACTGAGGCAGTTTTCTAGTCCCCAGGAAACCTCAGTAGGGAGAGGCTATGACACTAATTTTCTTGGACTTGAGGCCACTCTCTGTAACAGGACTCACACTGGTCCACCCAAGGCTGCTGCAATCCCTGTCCTGCTCCAGGGTGACATCGCTTTCCTACACGGGAGACTTTTGCCAGCAGAGGGTCCTTCATTAACATCTCAGGTCTCGGTGAGCATCATATGAACTTCTGTGGGTAGGAGCAACTGTAGAGTGATTTCTGCAAAGTGTATTTATGAGGTTCAATAGCCACAGGGAGGTAGGAGAGTTTATCACTCAGTCCCCAAACCTCAGCAGGTACATTTTAAAAATGCACACGTCAGGCCAGCAGCAGCCATTTGCTGAGGTGCCAGGTAGCATGCCTTCCCTTCCCCAGGGTGAATGCCTAAAATAAATTTCATGGGACAGGAACAGAAGTCAGAGACCTGGATCTAGAGCTTACGTCTGACACTCATGGGCTGGGTGACAAGAGGCTAACTGTACTTTTGGGCACCTCGGTTCCCTCTCCTGTTGAACAGGGGGTTGGATGGTGACTACGGTCTTGGGTCATCTTCCAGGGGGACAACTGATCCCCAAACCTTCATCTAAAGGGCCTGTTCTGTATGCCAATGTACAACACCCTAACTATACAGCCAAGATAGGGAAGAGGCAAGCAGATTGAGCTGGAAGATGGGATCACTGGATCAGGAGTCAAGGGAACGCAAGTGAGCCCATGCAAGCCCTAGCCTCGGTTTCCTCCTCTGCAAAGGGACTGGTTTGCACATCACCCCTCAGATCTCTCTGGCTGTAACATGGTGATGCTGTGGCTTGCCACCGAGTTGAAGTAAGTGTCCATAACCTCAGGAGGGTTTAACTAGATCCAATGGAAAGGTTTCTTGACCTCGCCAGGGAGTGTCACTGGGTGCCCTCGCCTCTCTTGTTCATGGCTTTCATATCTGGATTCCATTCAGAGAAATCCTGACTTGGAACATTCCAAAGGGAGGCAGCCTGCTGGCTCGATGGTGGAGTTCAGATAGTCCCATGATCCATAGCCTCCCAGAGGTTCACGTCCTTCAATCTGAAGGTCCTTTAGGTCTCAGGATAAGAAGGAAAGAGAGCAAAGGAAGGTCTGCTCTGCCCAGAAGCCAGCAGCTTTGCCTCATCTGCCCTTCCCCTGACAGGTAGGTGTTGTCTTCCAGGTCAGCAGCGAGTCCAGGATGTCAGGTACCCTGGATGTGCATGGAGCAGATGTCCTTGGGCTCCACCCACATCACTCCCAGGTGTCCGTCATCATACAGGCAAGCCTATAAAGTCTCACCTGTTTTTCTGCTACTACCATCTTCCCTCGAGATTCCCTCCCCCCTACAGAAGGATAGAAGGGACAGTTGCTGCCACCTCGTCAACCATCCCCCACTCCATCTGTTTTTATCTTCCAGACATATTTCTTCTACATACAGAGCTGCCTGAGATAATGTAGCTTTTTTTTTTTTCTTTAAGGAGGGAGGCAAGACAAGAGAGGATAAAGAGAGATTCCCTTTCCAGTGATGTCTGGCTGAAGCTGATGCGAGTGTCAGTTTGCATTCCCTGAACATATGGGAACCAGGGAACCAAGAAACAAGAGGAGGTAAGAGATTGACAATGGGGGTGCTGGTCTCCCCAGTCCATAGCAGGTCATAGCACCCAGGATGAATTAGAACAGGTGCATCTGAAAGGTGCTGGGGTGCTGGTCTCACCAGTCCCAACCATAGCAGATCATAGCACCCAGGATGACTAGAACAGGTGCATCTGAAAGGTGCTGGGGTGCTGGTCTCACCAGTCCCAACCATAGCAGATCATAGCACCCAGGATGACTTAGAACAGATGCATCTGGAGGGTGCTCCACCGAGATGTTTGAGAGTGGCTCCCTCGGCCCTGGCCACCTCCTCATCTGGCTTCAGACCCCATCCAAATGATCCTTACCCACCCACTCACCCTGAGTTTCTGCTTCTTCACTTCCTCTGCTTGTGAATTTAAGGAATCAAAACAGATACTGGATGCAGCCAAAGAGCTGTTCATGGCGGTGCATGCCTTTAATCCCAAAATTTGAAACTGGCCTGGTTTAAGTGACGAGTTCCGGTCTGCCAGAGTTGCTTGGTGAAAACTTGCCTCAAAAACAAACAACAGACAAAAAAAGCAAAGCAAACAAAAGTATCTGAAAACCAGGAAAGGAAAGCTGAATTCTAAGTATCAAAAAGGGTAATTCAAGACAAAGGAAATAGATTGAAAAACAACAACTACTACTTTTGTATTAGCCCAGATAATGGAGAAATGAGTTTGTCTGTCATGCAAGAAGCAAAAGCTCTAAGTAGTGGTAATTTGGGGTCAGCCTGGGGCACAGAGGCAGAGGTAATACTGACCTCTTAATGGAGAGTCTCTGACCTGGTTATAAAAGCCAGGAATCCCGAGCACCCCGGGCTCTCCTCACCTTCTGTCTCTCAGCCAAGGGGAGGGCAGAGGTGACCAGATGCCTCCAGGAGGCTCTGACTGGCCTACCCATCTGTCTTCTTTAGATTTGAGGGTGCAGCTCTCCTGATTTCCAGTCACTTTTGACTACAAAAATATGTTTTGATTCCTTGAACTCACGTGCAGAGGAAGCGAAGGAGCGGGGAACACTAGTGGATGTGCGAGTCTCGTTTAGATGGAGACCAGACCAGGTATGCGGTGGCCCAGAGGTAAGGAAGCGAACCCCATCCTCTCCTAGCAAGCAGCTGGAGCCCTGAGTAAGAGGGCTAGGAACTGACAAGGTTGGACCTACACTGACGCGAACTCAAAGAGTGGAGGCCACCAAGAAAAGCCAACGCAGGTTTCTCTGAGCACAGCAAAGGGAGAGGGCCAGAGAGGATCAGGGGTCACTTTGGTAGGGAGAGGAGAAAGTTGAGAAGGAAGAAGTACCAGATGGGTGAATACTAGTATTGTTCAATCAAATGCAAGTCTAAGGCAGACAGCGCTGGCGGGTCCCACTTGTATGTGTCTGGCAGTCTGGCTGGCGGCTGGAAGAGAGCTAGTGTCCTGAGGGACTCTTGCACAGAACCTGAGGAACAAATCAACCAGTGGACATGGGACATGAGGAGATAACACACAGGGATAGAGGCATTCAGGGGACGCCAGCCTGGATACAAGAGAGAAGGGAGGGCTGGAGTAGACCAGCAGCAGGCTAGGAGAAGTTAGAGCTGAGAGGTTAACATGCCTGGGGACTCAACACTATCAACTCTAGTTAATATAGAAAAAGAATTTAAACTCAGATCTGTCTGACCCCGGTGTCTGTATATTTGGCCACTATAGTCTACGACCTTCCTTTGATGACCCCAAGGGAACAAAGCAATGACTTAGGCTATGGCTGAGTGCTTGAGTTGAGAGGCCAAAAACATTGTAATTGTGATGCACAGATGCAGAGGAAATCCAACCCTTGCAGAGTGTGAGAAAATGGCAGGAATCCACCCCCTGTCCTGGCTCAGGCTAGGTTCCCTCAGCTCAGAAGCAGGGCTGGCTCCACTGGGGAAACTTTCTTCCTGTTAGCCATTTGACACCCCATCCCCTAAGGCAAGGCTGGTCCCTACTAGCCCAACACCTTGGCTCCAGCCCCGGACTTACAGAAAATCCAAGGTCAGCCTCAAATCCATCCACCTGTTCCCATGAGAAAAGGGAAGGAGCCAAGATATCCTGGCCCCATTCCTCCACAGATGTCTTCCCAGCTGTGTGATATAACAAATCACAAGGGCAGATCTCATGCCTCAGCCCCAGGAGAAGACCATGAAGGCCACCAGAGAGATTAATTGGTCAATAGAAGGCAGACCAGGCCAGGTAAACCAACAGATCAAGCCCTGAGTCCCCAATCTGACCAGAAAGAAAGACATTGCTAATTTTCACACTGGTCTAGATTGGAGCTAGATCCTGGGCTAAGGGTTACAGTGGGTGCTGACCTTGAACCAAGAGGGCCACCCTCTGGCAATCCTCCTCCACACCTAAAGTCTATTTTTTTTTCATACTGTTTTTGAGATTTTTATTTTCATAAGAGTTTAAACAACCACCAGACTGACCTATGCCCTTGAAAACCTTAAAAAGCCAACTTCCTCTCTTTGTGATAGGTCAGTCAGAGCCTCCACCTCCTCCCCTGGGTAAACCAGCTGCTCTCTTGGACAGAATGTGGGCTCCACATGCTGCCACGTGGACCGGGAACAGAGTCAGTGGTATGAAAGGAAATGAATCCGATGTGTAGAGCAGACCAGCGTGAGAGCCAATATGCTGAGCAGGCAAAGATGCTTGGCGCCATTAGCTCCATTCCTCCTGGAAACCTGGCTGATGCTTGGTGTCTTCCCTGTCCTGGTAATGCTGTATCCTATAACGAACCCTCTGTTTTGTTTAAGCTAGCTCCAGAGGGCTTCATCACACATAACTCAGAACCTGAGCTGTCCTCAAACAGGTTCAATGATTGAGTCAAACTAAGAGTCCCTTGGGAAGACTGGTCACCACTGGGGTCTGAAGAGCTACAGTGGTCAGAACTGTAAGTCTGTAGGGGAGGTGGGAACAGAATTACGTGGTGATGGCCTATGGTGCGCCAGGTACTCTCTACTTTGTCTTTAATGTAATCCCCACAACAGCCTTCAAATGCTGGCTATCAGTCTGAGCCTGCAGATAGATGAAGAACAGGTTCAAAGAAGATCATGGACAAGAAAGGGTAAGCATTTTGAGTTGATCTGAAACCTCATAAGTAGGGCCTTCAAAGTTGGTATCATTTCTATCACCTCGGACATCCAGGGTCCCAGAGACACAAAGGCCAAGGGTGGATCCAGGGTCTTAGCACACACCTGTCTCCTATAGTAACCATGGTGGCCCTTTTAGACCACCCCGGATCACTAGCATTCCAGGGTGGAGAAGCACATGCAGATGGTGTGAATGTATACCAGCAAAAGACCTCACAAACTGTCCCAATTCTGGCAACAGGTACCCAAGTAAGTATAGGAGACCAGCCAGGCTCCCAGACCAAAATCTTACAGAACCACACACCCCAGATAGATGCACTTCTTTAGAAATGGCAGGCTCTAGGCAGATCTGTCATGCCTGTGGGACATTACAAGTCCAACTTTCCCCATGGGTAAGGCCATGTGGCATACTGACTATAGAGGTAAACACTCAAGGCACACTCACATGACAGTTCCTTGTTGGGAAAATGGGAGAAAAACTAGCACCTAATTCTGCTGTCCTGGCAACTGAATTAATGGATGCTAGAACAGTGCCTCGTGCATCATACATCAACAAATTACAGATATTCTCATGAGTCTCAGACCTTTCATGGAGCTAATACCTCCCACGCCCACCGTCATGATACAGTGTTATGTGGAATCTAGTCTAGAAGTCAGGGGCTACTTACAAAGGGAGGGAGGGAGCAGAGAGAATGGAAGGGAGTATCACCCTAAGTTGCATCTGCAGCCCCAGACACAGGAGCCTCTGTACCAGCCCTTTTCCATGCCTTTCCCTCCCTAAGTCCTCTAGATCTGGAAGTTGGGGAATCTGATCCCTGCTTTACCAGCAAGGAGGCTGAGACTCTGGCAGATAAGTGGCTTCCCCAAGGATGCACTTAGAGAGAGACAGATCAAAGATTCACAGGCAGAAGGGCAAGAACAGCTTCTGAGCATCTAAGCCTTGGCCCTTTACTAGGAAGCTCCCTCTTGGCAACCCTCCTGTAGCTCTTGGGCTCTGCTCTATCCTGCTCCAGTGATGACACTGTTGGAATGCCCCCCCCCCATGGGTCAGCTTCCAACACTGGACAGTGATTACCTTGGGAGGCAAGACCCTTTGCAAATAGTTGGTGTTGAAGGGATGCTTATAGAGACCAGAAGAGAATCTATCTTTATAGACCTGGACCATCAAAGCCATGGCAAGACTGAGCCCATGAATTCTAGAATACAGCAGGGGCAAGGACCAGACTTGCTACTTGTTATGCACGAGGCGGTAGAGTCTAGTAGCTAAATGTGGGAGCCTGACCCAAGGCTGCTTTGAAGCTTAGTTTCACCATGAATGGGCCACATGCCTTTGGGCAAGTTGCTTGGCATTCATTAGTATTCGTGAGTTCTGACATAGCTAAGTCTTTTGTGATCATGGGGTTACCAGCCAACAGAAGTGTGGCAGTCGGGCCATCCTGGTTATCAAGTACTACAGAGTCCTCCTTCCTCTTAGGCAAGCAGCAACCACAGGAAGCAGAGCAGGATGCCCTTGGGCTCCTCCAGCTCTATAATCTGCTTGGGTTGTTAAAGTCTGTATACATAATTCTTGAATCACATGGCATTCTAGTGATGAGATGGGTTTCTCCGGACAAAGTCTGTCTCCCAGCCAGCAAACAGTGAGTGCTCAGTAAGTACTGGTAACCATGGTTGCCAATCCCCAGTGTCTCAGACACTCCCGTGTGTTAGGTGGTCCTCCAAAGGGCTTTGGATGAAGGTGTCTGACCTCTGCACATTATATAACCTTCAGTATAGTCTTGGGGTTGGGTACTTTCTTCCAAAGACCCAAAACTCTACAGCCAGGCTTGGTATAGCCCTGAAGCTACCGGTTAGGTTCAGGAACTAGAAAGGCCTAGGGCGCCAAGCAGGCCTCTTTACCTGGAGACTTGCCCCTGATGCCCCTGAAAGCTCAGTATGTCCCTTTAACGGTAACAACAGGAGCACGGCCACTTCTCCACACTGCCTGCTGAGAAACAAGCAAACCCTATGTCTAGGAGGTATCAGGAATCACAGGTCCAGCCTTCATAGCTGGAGAAGGCTATCTGACATCTGTAGTCATCCGCCAAGGCACAGGGAGCAGCACCATGCATGGCCGCCTGATGCTCCACCCGCAAGGGGCACAGATGCTGTCTTTCCTGGGGCTGCTCCCTTTCTGGAATGTTGAAACAGAGACATGTGGACAGCAAAGCCAGGAGTCGAACCCTGAAGCAACTCCTGGATGCTCTGTCATCATCAATGCCCCATGGAAGCATTAAGACAGTAGGGTAGCACCTACTCTCCTGTGGCAAACCCTGGACTCTAGAACAGACGGGGACACTACGGGGACAGCTAGATTCCATGGCAAAACAAAATGTTTCATGACAAAACGCCCTGGCTCCTATAGCAACTGAGAGACGGGGGGAAAATGAAGTCTTGAGTCCCCAGGGTGGCCTGTTTCCTTCACTCCCTGGAGGACCATTTTCTTGGAGATCTTCAAGTCAGCCATTCAAACAAAGCTGTATGAATAAGGTGCCTTCTACCCTGCACCAAGGGTATGATTCCTCCATGTGATGGGGTGGGGGTGCTGGAGACTGAGCCCAGGTTTTGTGCATGCTAGGCAAGTGCTCTACCCCTGTGCCCTCTTTTTACTCTTTTTGAGATAGGGTCTAACTAAGTTGCCAAGTGTCCTGGCTAGGTCCATGTCAACTTGACACAAGCTAAAGCCATCAGAGAGGAGGGAGCCTCAGTTGAGAAAATGCTTCCATAAGAGCAGGTTGTAGGCAAGCCTGTGGGACATTTTCTTAATGAATGATTGATGGGGGAAGGGCACAGTCCACTGTGGGCGGGGCCACCGCTGGGCTGGTGGTCCTAAGTTCTTTAAGAAAGCAGGCTGAGCAAACCATTTAGCACAAGCCAGTAAGCAGCACCCCTCCATGACCTCTGCATAAACTCCTGTCTCCGGGTTCCTGCTCTTCTTGAGTTCCTGTCCTGACTTCCTTCAATGATGAACAGTGATGTGGAAGTGTACGCTGAAATTAACCCTTTCCTCTCCAAGTTGCTTTGGTCATGGTGTTTCATCAGGGCAACAGTAGCCCTAACAAAGATACCAAGGCTAGCTTTAAACTTGCAATCCCCTGCCTAATCTTCCTGGATATCTGGAATTACCAATATACAACACCATGCCCAGCTCTGATTCCTTTGAATAGTTTTCTAACTCCTTTGGTATGGCTTCTTGAATCGAACAAATAATTTGGAGGCTGAAATGGGGCCTCCGTTCCGTGTATATCTGCTTCAAAGTTAGGCATAACTGAACATTTCCATGGATGTAGTGGGTGCATGCTTGTAAGCCCAGGCAGAGCGAGAAGGTCGATTCGGTGTTCACCCTCATCTGTTTATCAAACTTGAGGCCAGCCTGAGCTACATGAGAGCAAGGTCTTGAAAAATGAGAGCAAGGGGGAGGGAGAAAAGGAGAGAGAAGAGAGGGGAGGAGGGGAGGGTAGGAGAGGTGAGGCAAGTGCCTTAATGTCTGGGACTGTGCTGTGTGTGGTCTGGTTCAAGTTTTGGGAGCTGAGGGTCTGCATTTAGCAGGGCACATATACCCCATGGCTAAGGGTGAGGAAGACCAGTCCCTGCTAAGGGCAGAACACTGCACCTTAGGCCTCATCAGAACTGCAGATGAGAGAGACAACATCTGAACACAGGCATCCTTAGATGCCTCCCGTTCAGTAAGGGCTACAAAGAGCCGTGTCCCTCCAGTCAGGAGATTCAGAAGTTGAAGGCCCCGGAGAGCTAATCTCACTGGCAACCTCACCTAGGAGGGAGGATACACAGGACTTTGGGGACAATTCCTGTGTGCTCTTGTTCACTCAAATGTTTCCCCAGAGCCTATTGTCCCAGCATACCCATTTCCATCAGCCACAGTCCCACAACCTGTTTCTTCTTCTCCTTTACCACCAGCCAGCCAGGAGCTCTTGCCACCCACATCTCAAGCTAGTGAGCCTACCCAAAGTCTCAGTCTCAGGGGCGTGCTGGCTTGCCCTTACAAGCTGCTTGATAAGTTTCTTCTGAATTGAGTAGAATTTTTAAAAATGGGGGAAGGACTGAGCTCCAGGAAGCAGTACCTCCTAGAAGTCAGGTTCAAATCCTGGCTTGGGTTCTCACTTATCTTCCTGGCTTTGGGCGGCTTACCTATTTTTTTTGTCTCCATTTCTTTACTCGTAAATATCAAGAAATGACAATGCATATGGCATAAAAACAATGCCTCTCAGACCCTAAACAGTTAGTAAATATTATGATTAGGTATAGCATTCTTGAGCTTTCCTTTTCCTTTTGCCTGGAAGGATCAGGTACCAGGTTCGTAGGAAGTAGTTCCCCATTGTAGGGATCTTGCAATTCTAGGCCTCGTGGTACCTTGGGGACTCTGTAGAGAGAAGGCAGGGCCTCCTGTCTGGATGGCTGCCAGCTCTCCCCAAAGGAAAGGGCCTATTTAGTGGGTCACCAAGGGCAAAGAAAGCCTGTGTCTTCAGAGTCTAAAGGGTAACCAGTACTTAAAGTGCTTGTCTGGGAAAGAAGCCAGGCATCTGAACCCTGCAGCCTCTGCCTGGGGGTCTGTTTGGGGGAAGTTGTTCCTCTGTGGTCATATTTCACACCCTTAAACTGCTCCCGCTCTTGTGTACATACATAGACACACATGTAAATGTACCTTCAGTTGTATGCGTTTGTGCTGGAAACCAGAGCGTGTGCTGGTACGGATGTGCACTGATCCATGGGAACACATACTACTCACTGCCAGTTCACTCCAAGTTTGTATTATGATACTCCGACCTCACCCAAGTCCTAGGCATTGGGCTGTGTGTCACATAGCCATTATGTCCATATTTCCAATGTGCTGTGCATTTTGTTGTCTTACTAGTCATCCTGAGGTCACAGTTTATAATGGTGGCTCAGTATGGAAACATCTGGAACTCTTGACTCAAGCTTCCTACACCAAACATATAACCAACAGCAGGGCCCCAATGGACAACCCTCAGACAACTGTGTGGATCCACGGGGACAGGCAGTGGGAGTGGCTGATCATAGTTAGAAAACTGCTAGTTCTTGGTGCCCATATCCCAAGTCACAGGAGTGGTAGCACCATGAGATATACAGGATGAGACTGCTACCCAGAAATTAGAAGGCTCTGCGGAGAAACCGCCCATTCCCATGGCCCTGAAATGTATCATTGAGATGTCTAAAATAGATTTCAAGGTGACCCAGGCCAAGCCATGGCCCCAGCCGAACTCTGGGTTGCCTTGCTGAGGTTTGGCTAGAGTGGAGCTGAAGAACTGTCTATAAACACAAGACGTAGTGGCATTGACAGCAAGAGATGGAAGCCTAAGGAACATCTATGGCCCCTGCCTCCCCTTCCCACCATAGCACCAGGCTAGGCACCCAGCAGGTCCTAATAACTCTCCACCAATGGGAGCTTCCCAGCTCTTCACTTTGCATCTCACATACCAGAGGTAAACATCTGGGAAGGGCCTAACTTTATCCCTGCCTCCACCTCTGGTGAGAAGATGTAGAGTTCCTGGGACATCTTCCCAGTCAGTACACTGGCATTTGCTGGTCAGAAGGAAGCAGAGGCTTGGCCTCATTGAACAAAGTGGGACTGAACCATGGAGGTTCAGGTGCCTCCCCGGCTATAGAATCAGCAGTGTGGGAAAGGTATCTGCCCTGAAGGCAGGGATTCTATGGGCTCCTGTTGGAGGTCACCTCCCCATTCAGGGCAGTCAGTGGGGTTTGGTGGCCTGGCCCTTTCTGTGCAAGAGAGGGAAGGCTGCAGGCTCCCTGGACATCAAATGCATCTGGGTAATGCAACAGGGTGGGGGGGGGTCACCCAGAGCAAATGAGAAACAGGTGGCGCCCATTTCCCCCACTGCTGGCTGGTTAGCTCAGGGAGTCTGCAAAGGGAAAGAAAGGCTTTGCCAGGAGCAGCCTCTCTAGGAGCAAAGGACTGTAGCCAGGTGCGATGGGTCCTGCGGGTCCTCAGCAGGGAGTCATTTTAAGATGCGCATTAGGAGGTGACAGGAGTGAGACCCATGTGGAAGATGAGCTCTAGCAGACCTGGGAAGCAGGTGGATATAGGTCAGACTCCTTTCGGAGAAGTTTCTTTTAAAAGAAAGAAAGGAAAAAGACACAGGCAAGAAAGAAAAGGAGAGGGCAAAGGGAGAAAGAGGAGATGCAGCTCAAAGAGGCATCTAACCTCTGTGGAAGGCAGGCTACCTTCATCTGGAGGGATCCAATGAGCAAATGTGGACCATGGTGGAAATTCTTAGAAGGCAGAATCTTGGTTCAACAGAAAGATAGAAAAAATAATAATAGGAAAATTCTTCCAACAATGAATGCTTTCCAGGAACATAAGGTAGTAAGCCCTCTGCTACCAGGAGCATGCAAACAGAACACCCGCCTACCTCTGATGCCACAAAGGCATTAATTTCGGCCTTCAGTGGGCGGCTCATCTAGACAGTTTCCACTCTTTGGTTCTATGGAATCCCAGGGAAGGTTAAGCACTATGCAGAGAGGAGGAGATTCCACTCTCGCCTGTTGGGCACTGAACTGCAGCTGCGCACCCTGGCAACTCACCCCGCTGTTTCATCCTTCAAGCTCCAGGAAGTCCCCTGCATCATGGGCCCTAGGGTCAGAGGCTAAAGAACTGGAAATGAGTACATGGAGAGAGAGAGCTACAGGGAAGGGCAAGACTGAGATAGCGGGGGGGGGGGGAGAAGTTGCTGGGTAGCTCAGGATAGAGGGCAGTGGCTGATTACAGCCCCAGAAGTAGCTTGGGCACAGGACAGACAGGGGTGAAACAAGAAGAAAGTATCAGAAAATCTCCACCAGGGCCCTAGATGGCTTAGTCCTGCTTCATTTAAGACTAGAAAGGCTTGTGGTCTGAGCTTGGAGTCCGTCAGTAATGGGAACGAATATCATCCTGGACATGATTTGAGAGAACCAGAGCAACTCTGGGCACTTCTGCTCCCCTTGAACCTTCTCCCCAAGGTAGAGAGTCTACCCGCTAAGACCTCCTCATCCATCTCTTCCCTGCTCTGAGACACAGAACCCAGGTTGTCTTCTGAGGAGACCAGCTTTGGTCTCAGCAATCAGGGTAAGGCAACAGCCAGAGCAGGAACAGAATCTCTTGTCCATCCTCTGTGGAGACCCAAGCCCAGCCCTGTATGAAAACACCCTGAATGTGGCAGAGAAAGAAAGAGTCTTCTCATTGGAAGGCAGGAGGCCCTGAACCCCAGGTCCAGAGTCAGCTCCTATTCCACACGAGCATATTTACCAGCACGCTGCTACAAGTCCTCAACCTGCAATTCCAAAAGTCCCCTCCTGCCCAAATGCCCAAATTCAAGGAAAGGCAGAAGGAAGGGTTGTCCAGACTCTTTCCAGACCTCACAGAGTTCCTGGAATCACCAACCATGCCTCTGGGTGGAGCTTCTGGAACTGGGTGAGCTCTTCCTCCCTCTCCCTCTCTCTCTCCCCCCCCCTCTCTCTCTCTCACACACACACACACACACACACACACACTGCCTTCTCTGGGCAGTTATCTAGGTTACCTAGAGTCACATCCCCACTCCCCATCAAGGTACTGGAGAAAGAGGGAAGAAGTGCTTGGGAAAACAGGTCAGCCACAGCACTCAAAGCAAGCTGGTGAAGCAATCCTTTCCCAGGCCTCCTCCCCAAAGCCCTGGTGCCTTAGAAATGGATAGCTTCCTGCCTTTCTTCCTCAATTCTATTTGGTCTGTGCTTCTGAGGGTAGAGAACTGTTGTCATGGAAACCCCTCCTTGGATGCCAGACACCTTCTGTGAAGAAATGGGACTAAGAACTTCATGATCCTGGGTTCTTTCACACCCTGACCTTGGGCCATCTTAATTGTTTAACTCTGTCTATTCTTTCCTGGAGGTCTGAACGGTGGGGGAAGCTGAATGTATGGGGGAACCAATGGACTGACTTCACTTGAATCTTAAGATAAAGGGCTGGTGAACTGAAGTATTATTTGGGATATAACTGTAATTTTAACTTCTCTATGTTACTATAAGCACTCTTTAATCCACCCATGATATTTACAGGGTCTAATCACTGCCACCACCCTTATGGGATAAGCCATGGGAGGGGTCTCTTCTACCCACCCATGGGGAAACTGAGTCCCAGAGGAGGAACTAGAACTTAGGACTCTTGAACAAGGATTTGGGAATATTGCTTTCTGCTTTGCCCCAGAGCTGGCCTGGTGGCCTTCCTCCAGAGTCAAGACTATCTTCTACGGACTGTTAAGCTAGGGTATTAGAATTGGCTGATTTCCCCCGGGGCTCGCCCTCGGCCTTCTAGGTTTGCAGGGCTCTCACAGAAAGCCTAGTTACTTGGCAGTTTTCAGGTTAGGGAAGGGACAGGGAGCCTGTTTGGATCATCTGGGCCCCAGCTGAGTTTGGGGAAAGGAGTGATCAGGTTTCAGTTTGTCCCCTTTATTCCACAAAGGCTCTTACTTGGGGCTGCCAAACCTCCCTTCCACTTGCTTGGGAAGCTGGGACTGAGATGGCACCCGGAAATGTGCATAACTGATACTGGGCCTCATGGGCAAGAGCAAAAACTCCATGACTTTAGCCCTGGGGAGATATCACAGGAAGATTCTCTCCAGACGCCACTCTGCTCTACACCAAAGGCCTGTCCTCACAGCGGGCATACTTGTACAGGCCCTGGGGTGCCAGTCAGCTCTACTATCCCCCCTTACTCCTGGTCAGTGTGCCCTCTACCTCATCTTCACATGGGGAAAAGGCTTGGCCTTGTCGCCAAATGCCCGCCTATCATCTGATGCGGGAGAGTGTATTCTGGGGCCCCGATACCACCCTCACTTGAGCATCTCAGCTAGAGGCAGTACAGCAGCCTCTGCAGACTTCCCACCTCTCTCCCCCAGCTGAGAGTGAAGTGCCTGAGCCCTCAGTGAGGCCAGGCCCGGTACACACCAGCTTCATCAGGCCCCTCCACACCTGTGGGCTCGTCCTCCCCTTAGGTCTCCCATGGAAGAGCTGTACCTGAGGGTTCAGGAGGAAATGCATTCTTCCGCTCAGGGGACAAGCCCTTGCATTTTGGCTTAGCATCCGCCCCGCAAGAAAGGGAGGAGTTCCCTTGTTGCCCCATAATTGTTGAGGTGTCTCGTGGAAGCGTGCTTGGGGAGATGATAGCTGAGCAGGAATAAGGGACCACAGCTTGGCTTCTCTTCCCCTCCTGCCCCTAGCCAGCTCTAGGACCATCTAGCAGAGTGTCTGTGGTGACCCCTTTTGAGAAGCACCTAAGAGGCCTTTGATGGGGGGGGCTGGAGAGATGGCTCAGTGGTTAAGAGCACTGACTGCTCTTCCAGAGGACCTGGGTTCAATTCCCGGCACCCACATGACAGCTCACAACTGTCTGAAGATCCAGTTCCAGGGGATCTGACACCTTCACACCAATGCACATAAAATAAAGTTAAATAAACCCTAAAAAATATTTAAAAAAAAAGAGGCCTTTGATGGGCAGTGTAGGAAATACCCTTGACGATGGAGGGCTTGATTAGCTAACCCACCCCCGACGGAGCAAGTTCTGACCTTGAAAATGGGGCTGTGACCCCACCTGTCCCCCACTCCTCTTCCCCTGGCCCTTTCTCCCTCAGTCCTCTCACTGTTTCAGGCTATGTTCATTCCAAGACCTCATAGCCTCACGTCTCCGTCGCAATTCCATGACCACCTTCTTCGGAGAGGCCGCCCTTCCCAGTCCCTCTCTAAAGCACAGGCCTCCTAGTGCCAAACACTTTGTTTTCCTTATTGTCTATCTATGCTCCTTGAGGGCAGGGCCTCTGGTAGGCTCAACAACAGGCAACAGGGTGACACTTCTGCATATTCCACTCCATCCTCCCCTTTCACTATCAAATCGGATTTGGGGGAGAGTGGCAGCTTTCTAAATGGATAAGGCTGTCTTCCTCCCTTTGCCCTTGTCCAGTTTCCTAACTGCCTCAGCAAAAGCCATCTGTGTCAGAGACTGAATCCTTGTTCACCAGACCCTCACCACACCACAGGCGGGGATGGCTCAGAAAGACTGCAGCAGTCTGAACAGGTTTCCTTCAGCATTCTCCAGGGGCCTTGGGCCAGCATCCGCTTCTCTTCTCCCTCAGTCCATCGGGTCATTTGGACCACTATCCTCCTCTTGGCCCCGCCCCATCACACGCTCACGACACGCCCCTTCCCAGCCCCCAGCAGAGCTAGTACGGGCCTGCAAGGTAACCAGGAAGATGGGGTCCCTGGGCTCTGGCGCCTGAGGACCCACAAACCATCCCCTGCAACAAGTCCGTGCACTCAAGGTGGCTCGCAGCCGACCTCCCTCAGCCCCCGTATTGCCGGTGCAAGCTTCCGAGGCACTTAAGCCTCGTCAGGCACATCCTCCGTGTATCCCTGTTTGAGGACAGGGGTTCTACAGAAAGAAAGCACGGTTGCCGGGCTGGCTCCGGGTTTTTTGCTCGGACTGTTCAGGCTTGGAGAACAATGGAGCAGCTCTCCAGCTTCCTCCACCGAGGAAGCTTTGTTCCTCCCTTCCCGCCAGCTTGGCTTTCATTAGCCAAAGGGCAAAGGCTTCTCGGGAGTCTCCGCGCAAAAGCTCAGACCTTTCCCTAAAACACTTAGGGGGATGGGAGTGGTGGTTGCTTGGGGCTGAGGGAAAGGACGCATCCAGATGCGCGCAGCTGGCTGCCCGCCCGCCTCCCTGGCCCCAGACACTTCTCGTTGCCAGGTCCCCCACACCCGGGAAATCCGATTCAAGCTCCCACCCGGGATCCACAGAGGAAGTGGAGCCTCAGTTCTGCTCCAAGGACCAACTGGACCTCACATCTGCTCTCCGTACATCTGTGCTCTAGATCTGGGCCCTTACCAATGCTCTCCTAGCAATTCTGGATGCTGTATTATCCAGCGCAGACCACTCCTCAGCCACTGTCTCTACCAACCTCACTGTGGTTTGCCATTTTAGGACTCTGGACTTCAAAATTCAGGGGAGCTAATGGTTTCTGAGAACCTAAGTTTTCCTGCCCCCATTGTCCACCCTCACCTCCGACAGGCCACAGCAGAGCCCAGGCTCCTATCAGCGACATCTTTAAGACATGCATTAGCCAGACACAGCTGGAGGTAGGCCAGCTCTGCACATCTGGGCAGGAATGCCCCTCCGAACCTGGCCAGTGGTCAGTGTAAAGGGGAAAGGGAGGAAGCTTCGCTTTCCCCACCTCTCCTTGCAGCGAGCGGGCCAGGAGAAAACCAGGGGCGGGGTGGGGCGGGGCAGCAAGACTTACCCAGCATCTGGCTGAAGAGCAGCTGCTCCAGGTCGCCCAGCACTGTCACCACGAGCTCGGGGTCCACCTTGAGGAAGGCCCGCTCCTCCTGGCCCTTGGCTGAGGGCACGGTCCCTGAGCTCTTTTGCGCCTTAGCCTTGCTGGAAAGCAGCTCATCATCCGATTTGCCATCGTCGCTCACGGCTGCCTCAGGCGCCTTGCTGAGAGGTTTGACCTCCGCATAGGGTCCGCGAGGAATCCGGCTGGGTTTGCCTAGGCTAGGCGCTAGTGGAGCCAGTGGGGTCTTGGCGCCGCCCGCAGGGCCTCCTTTGGGCTGGAAGAGCGAATGCTCTGATTTGGACAGTGTCTTGGACATTAGAGGAGCCTCTCGGCCCTTGGGCCCCAATTTGCCCAAACCCTTGGGTGCCTTGGCCATATCATCGCTCCACTCAGGTTCATACAGCTGCAGCTTTTTCTCGGAGTCCGTGAGAAACGAGAGGTTGGTGAGCGACTTCTGTTTGCGCAGGTTGGAGGCCGGCGGCCCACCGGGGACACGGCTGTCCACGCTGCCGGACTTGAAGACCTTCAGCTCCGCTGCACTGGCCTTGGCCATACTGCCACTGCCGCCCGCCGCCGCCTTGGCGCGCTTGGGCAGCATGCCTCTGCCGTCCGCCGCGGCCGCCTTTCTGCTAGCTCCCCGAGACTCGTCCGCGCCCTCGTCGCCGCCGCTGCCGCTGCCGCCGCTCAGCTCCACCTCGGGCTGCACGCTCTTGACGCTGCTGCCCAGCATTCTGCCTGCCAGGAGCGCATGGACGATCCGCGCGTCTGCAGGCACGGGGCGGGGGAAGGAGGCGGGAGCGAGAGGAGGGGGCGGAGGGGGGGCAGACGGAAGAAACCGCGGAGGAAGGGGAGAGGAAGGGGAGGGAGCAAGGGGGCGAGCGGAGGGCGAAGGGGAAAGAAATGCAGGAAAAGACAGGGAAGGAAGCCCGGGAAGAGGAAAAGGCAAGGAAATAGCGGGCGATGGGGGCGGGATCGAAGGAAAAGGGGCGGGGCAGGGGGAATATAAATTAAAAAATGTAAATCAGTCAAAGGAAGGATGGGAGCCCGGCTCCATCGAAGCGGGGACGTGCTGTGATGCTGGGATCTCGTCTAGGTCCCCGGGTGGCCCGATTTTTGCGAGGGCCGCGCACTCCCGGGCAGCGCCCTCACTACACTCCTCCTTCCAGCTCGTGGAGAGACTGCGGCTGCAGCTCCCGGCGAAGAAGGGGAGGGGGAAGGCGGGGAGCAAACAGGAGGAGGGGTGGAGTGTGTGCAAGGGGAGGGAGGTAGGGGAGAGAGTGTGTCTATTTCTGGCTCGGGAGGGGGAGGTGTCTGTGAGCTGAGCCCTGGGGGCACAGAAAGGATCCCACCAGTTTTTCTTCTTGCTTTCTGCAGAGAGATGGGGTATATGGTTCCCTACTGCATCTAGGAAAATGTATCTGTGGAGGAGATTAGGAGATTAGGGGTACAGGTGAAGGTACTGAGAAAGGGTAACTGTGGACACAGGAGAAAGTTGCCCTGTAGGGTCTGGGGTAGAAACCAGTAGACCCTGATGGAAGCTCCCACACACCACCTTTGGTTTCCCCCAAGGAAACGCTCTTGCTACCTTCAGTCCTGGAGGGTACAGTTTGCCCTGAGGTAAGCCCAGAAGGTAAGGGACACAGTACAAGACAGGGTGGTTCAAACAGGTTCCAGGGTTGACAGAGAAGAGGGCTGGGATGTAAAAGGAAGGGCCTAACCCTTAGAGCAGGAATCTGAGTTCCCATTCCACTTGATCACATGACCATGTCAAAGTTATTCAAGCTCTCTTGCTGTCTGTAGCTCCTACGGGGTTTATAATACTGCCTTCATAGGTAATGGGGCTTTGGAAACCTAAGGACTCAGAAGAGACTTAGCATCCATCCTTTGGCAGAGACAGAACCAATGAAAAAGATCCTGGATATGTCCATCCCATCAGCATAGGAGCTCTCCCAGTGTCACACTAGAGGTGGTGCTAATGGTTAAAGGGCTCTGAGGTCTGAATGTTGGACACCAGGTGCTGACCAGAGCCCAGGATACTCTTCCTCCATCCCAGGATAACTTTCTCCATCCCAGGACTGGATTGAGAGTCTTTCTAGGACAGGGACTGGAGCAGAGAGACCGTGTCTAGCACAGTGCTGAGAATGGAGGTTACTGGGCAGAGACGTGTTTGACAAGGGTGGACTTTCAGTTGGCCTTAGAGAGCCAAAGAAAGATGGAAATACTGGCCTCCAGGGAATACAAGGCAGACAATCCAGGACTTGGAGAAATAACTTTGTCCCTGTGAAAATGAAGTATCACACACATTTTTCTCAGGAAGGCAGGCATGGGTGTGTGTTCTAATTACAGGGATGACAAGAGGCACTGCCTCTAAGGAGTGAGGGAAGAGATCTAGGTGCAGAGATTGACCAGCCAGTGCTCAGAGGCCCTAAATTCAGATCTTAGGAAGCTCAGAGGTACAATCGAGACTGTGAGTTCATATAGAAAACAAGCAATTTGAAACTGGCCAAAGGACTGTTGAGTAGCATCCCTGTAGAACATGACCAGGCATAGAGACTGGCCATAGGACACACAAATACTCAAGCTTCTACCTGGTATAAGCTCCTAGTTCAAGCAAGAGAAAGAGCCTCTCTGATCCCACATACTACTTGTAATAGTGTCACAAACATCTGGAACTTGAGATCCTCCTGCCTCAGCCCTCTGAGTGCTTGGATTGTAGACACGCCATTTTTAAAGTCCTCATTCTTAACCATCTGTCATTCTGTAATTTAATCAAGATTTCCCTGATTCAAACACATGGGAATGTTACTTTCTCTAAAAATTGCAATTTGGAAAAGGATACCTGTGGACTGATTTACCAAGTTCTCAGTTGTTGTTGATAGTTTTTCCCCTGCATATAAATTCATCTCCGTCTTAGCTAACAAAATTGAGCAATACTATGTCCATCTACTGATGTCTACTGCTGCAGCCAAAATGCCTAGCTTACCCTGAGCCCTCATCTCTGGTGTCCATATCTGTAGTACAGCCTGCAGCATTTCATGAAACCCTAGTCCATGTGTTGTTCTGTCCACCTGCATTTCCTTTGCTCCGGATGCCTACTGCCCCCCGAGACCTGACCTTCCTTCCGCCATGGTTGTCTCATTCCCTCATTTGATATTTGGTGTGTTAGCTTAGTTCTTCCTCTTCTCTGTATCCTCTTTGTTCCTCTCTGCCTTCTCTCATGGGATAGCTTATTTCCCAAATCTCAAGTCCTTTTCCTCCTTCAATAAACAGCCCCTGAAATTCTGCTTCTCTTTAGAAGAAGACAGAGCAGATAAAGAAAGATCACTCCTTCGAATTTTGGATAAAACCTGTTCTTATCAGAAGAGAGGCACCGCCCCTTTCTACCCTCTAAGTCTGGATCCCTCTCTCTCCTACACAGCACATCACCTGTCAGTTTCTGAGATGTAAAATACTATCTATGCACGATGTCATGAATTAACTCACTGCCAGTCCTCCTCCCATCTTTAAAGGATCTTGCCATGGCCAGGTGGTGGTCCCTTTAAACACTAGCTTGGCATCTTGGAATACTCCAAGGCTCCCTAATACCACCTCTACCTCTGTCTCACTCTTTTTTATTCTTTTCACATCCCCTGAGTCCAACCATCCTCTTATGTAGTGAGAATGTTCTGCTGCCGTGGCAACAGCCATTCTGGCATCCGTCGATAAAGTGGATACATACAGAGCCTTCCCTACAGTGATTCCTGAAAAGAGGGAGTTCTGCCATGTCATACCATCCCCAAGATCAACCCTGAGCCCCTCCTACTCAGCCATTTCCTCCTTCTCTACCCTGCAAAAATGCCTGGGCTCAAGTGGTTCATTGCATAGAGACCAGTGATCATCAAGGGATGGCAAGATGAGGGAGAGAGTGGGCTGGGCAGACGGAGGGTGCTGATGATGTCAGTAACCTTATGTGAGGTCTGGCTCCTGTCAGTTCCTGCTGGAGAGGTGGGGAAAGAGGCCGGTTTGGAATCATTTATATCTTCAGTCGCTCGATCTCCTAAAACAAGCACGAAACCCCACTTCTGCCAGTTTCTGTACTGGAAATAGGTTGTGTAATTTGACCATATTTGTTGACTAATATCTTGAGGCAATTTGAGGAATGAAGATGTAGGCACTGGGCCAGGGAAAGACACGCTGCGGGACTTTACGTTCTCACACCCCCCCATGACTGGAAATGATGTAAGCCAGAGTGAGGGGGCGGTGGTCTGGGGCTCTGCCTGGCAGGATAGTGTTAGCAGAGCTGGAGGAAAGGCAGAAGAAGCGAGACGAAGGTAGAAACGAGAGCTAGACTGTTCCTACCCTGGTGACCTTGAAAGGTTAACCTTGGAAGAAGGGAGCGTGAGGGAAAGAGGAGTGGGCAGAGGAGTCCATACTTTGCTCCCCACATAGCACAGGACAGAGTTTGGGGACAGGCAGCACTCTTGTTTCTGTGCCCACAGTCAGGATCCAGGGAACAAGGATTAGAAACACAACCATGTGACTGTAAGCCTAGCCTACCCATCCTGGGCTAGTGCTGGGACTGCCATCAACCACAAAGAGTAGTGACAAGTTCTTTCTCTAAGTCTTTCTGAGCCTTCTTGCCACTTCCCAAAAAAATTCTGACATCCCCATCTCCCTCTGTAGAATGTCCACTATCTGTTGCTCCCCACTTCATTCTACCAGGTCATTTCCCTATGTCACTCTACCCCTCAGTAGGGACTTCAGGATGGTGGGCAAGGCCATGCTAGAGGCTGTGGAAATAGCTGATGTTTAAACACCAAGTCTCTAGAAAGCCCCTCCCATTGCTCATAATGGGTCAGGTCAGCCGGGATAGACCCTGGGGGATTTAGCAGAACACAAAATAAAAACACTCGTGTCCTTGTGGAATTTATATTCAAACGGGAAAGATAGCAAATTAGCTAGCGATGCCAGCCACTTGAAAGCACTAAGGAGGGGCCAGCAAGATAGCTCAGTGGCTAAGCAAACTTGCCACTAAGCTTGACAACCTTGGTTCCATTCCCAGAACCCACATGGCAGAGCTGACTCCTGAAAGTTGTCCTCTGAGCTCCCACAGACAAAATAAACGTTTAAAAAAATGTGAAGGAGAAGAAAATGGAAATAAAAATTCCTGGCGTATTTGAAAGACAACGAGGAAGATAAAAAGGTTGGAAAGAAATAGGAAGGGAAGCTGCAGAAAGTGGGTGAGAGATGAGGGGGAGCGGGCACAGAGGCCCTGTAGGTCCTCATGTAAGGGACTGGTTACTTGGAATAACACTGGCAGGTCAGGGAGAGACCTGCCTTCCCCTGGGGAAAGATCCCTTTGAGTCTTATGTGGAGGCGCACTTTGGGGGTCATTGGCTGAAGTGGTGAATCCAGTAGATGATGGCGGTGAGGTGATGGCCATGAGAAGCGGTCAGCAGTGGTGTACATTGGAGCCATGAGAATCCACTCTTTGGCTAAATGTGGGTATGTGGGAGAGAAAGGGATCAAGACTATTTCCCCCAAGGTTTTTGGCCCGTACAACTCTTGCATGGGAATTTCTCTATTTTTTCTTTGTTTGTGGTTTTGTTTTGGTTTGTTTGGTTTTTGTTTTTCAAGACACAGGGTTTCTCTGTGTAGCCGTGGCTGTCCTGGAACTCGCTCTGTAGACCATGCTGGCCTCAAACTCAGAGATCTGCCTGTTTGTTGTGTACCCCCACAGGCTTTCTTTTGTTGTTGTTGTTGTTAAAATGAGTTCTCACCAGGCTGGCGCTGGACTTAATCTCCTCATGCATCAATCTTTTCTGAATGCTGAGATTACACGTGTGTCATCAAACCCAGTTCTCCTTAGCCCCTTGTGAAGGAGAATGTTCTTCCTTTAAGGATGGCGCCCCAACTCTCCCCACAGCTCACTGCAGCCACTGTCATGATTCCTAACATCTTAGCCATCATTCATTTATTTGTGTTTCTCAAGAATCCATTTTTTTTTTTGGTTGAACTTGTCCTCAAAGGCCATCAAAGTCCTGTGCGCATAGTGGGCTCTCAGGAATATTTGTTGAATGACGACTGATTAAATGAATGAATGCGTGACTCAGAACAGATGTGTGGGGCCTGTAAACAGGGGTGACCTCTCAGTACCCTGTGGTGAGAGACAGCACAGCTGGAGTGTGGAGTGGAAGCCAGGCCTCTGGGATAGCAGCCCAGCAACATCTTTTCTCACTTCTCTGTAGCCCCAGGACAGGAGGAAGCCACTGACCCTGTCCTTGTCCCCTTCCCAGGAAACTCCATATCTTCAGGGAATGACCTTGGGACATCTAGCTATGAGACTACTTCATGCCCCCAAACTTCTGTTGTATTCAGAGGTATGGGGGAGCTTTGCTGCACTTCAGAAAGGGGCAAGCATGTCTGAGGTGGTCTCACAGCCCAGTCTGTCTGGCACATGTATTAGTACGAAACTAGAACTAGAGTCTACCATTTACTCCTGTGTGCATAAGAAAAGTTAATAACGAACACAGTGATGTCGCACAACACCCAGCATGCTTGTACCTACAGGAAGGCCTCTTAGATTGGTTTACTCCCTGCCTACTAGGGAAAATGAGGCTTGGCAAGCTGAAAGCTGGTAACAGAACAGGGTTCTAGACCTTAGTCAACCCCTACCCTGCCCCTGCCCCAATCTCAAGAGGACAGAAATGTGGATCAACCTTAAGCCGTGCACACTTTCCTTAGAACTCCCAGCGGCATGGCCTTTCCTTCCTCTGACAGGATCGGGCACTGCGTGGAGGGCCAAGGAGGCTTGGAGAAGAAAACCAAGTCATTTCTTGTCACACAAAGTGACAGGACCTAAAGACAACTAGACATCTCCTTAAGTCTGGGAAGGCATTGACCCTCTTCCAGAGGTTTGTAGAATCTGAGGTAACAGAGGCTGAGGGCTGTTCAAGAGAGCCTGCTCCAGATCTGGTTTGTAAGAGCAGAGGACAGGCCCCTCCTCCAGCCACAGGCTCCTTAGGGACCCCAGGGCTACAGTGGCTGGGTCTAGCAGAATCTAGCTCAGGGCTGGATTGCTCTTGGTTGTTCTTGTCAGGTGTTCTGGGCCTCATGCCTGAGTGTGGGGCCTTTCTTCCTGGTGGCTGGTTCTCAGAGGGCTGTCCAGGAAGTGGGAGGTGTGGGCTCAGGATCTGCAGGCATGGAGGCCCTCCTCCCCTCATAGCTACAGCTCTGTGATCCCCAAGAGGAATTCTCTAACTTGGTGGTCTGGGTGGCCTTTCAGTAAGGACCACCCCAGTCTCTGGGCCTAGCTGCCACACAGGCCTATGTTGACCAATACACAAGCTCAACACAACTCTGGCCTCGTCTCCTGGCAACCATGCCCCCTACTGCTCCCCTACTTGCCTCTGTCCAGATCTAACTCCACCCCTGTACCTTTGCTTTGTCTGGCCTTTCTCTGTATGCATTCAGGTCCAATGCATCTCGCAAGGCCTCCTTGCTTAGCTCTCCTTGACTGCCTCACACAACTTTGGGCCTTTCCTACGTTCTGATTGTAGTTGAGGGCTATGTAGTCATATTCTGCTTACTTGCATCACAGGGCCAGATCCTCTTCCACGAACAATGAGTTGAAAGCCTCCTGCATAAGGCAGATGGTGATGACACAGTGAAGCTTGCTGAACCGAGGGTAGCAGATCCTACAGGAACCAGGTACCAGGGGCCCTCTTACATACATTATATAGTACCTTATTTCATAAACCCTGTGAGTCAGGGATTCTCATTACATTTTATGGAGTAAGAAACTTGCCCAAGACCATATTGGGGTTCCCGAGATAATGAGAGATTGAATACCATTCCGTTGGTGGGGGCACCATCCCATTTACAGAGGAAGTGGCATACAGTACAGCCAGTCTCTTGTCTCAGCTTCGTCAACTCTGTCCTTCTCAATCTCAGTGACCCTAACAATCCACAAACTTGAGATTAGGGTTTACCCTAATCTCTCATCTTGGGGGTTCTGGGTTCTCTTTTGGACTTGCTACATAGCGTTAGATTCCTGTTTTCTCTGTACCTCCACTGGTCCTGTAAATTAGGTAGGGCGAGAGGGTATGGAATCTCCACTTTCTCTGCTCTGAGGAATCCCGAAGGGAAAAGTAGGAAGAAATACCTAATCTAGGGCACGCTGTCTGAAACTGTACTCATTTAAAACCACATCCCCTTGCTTCTCTGGTCAACTAGAAGTCCAGGTGTTTTCACATATTTCTGTCCTATACATCACCGTGGCAACTGTCCCCCCCCGCCCCCAGCTACAATGGTCCTTGCACACTGAGCCTCAGATGAGCTCTGTACCACCTGGATTACATGGTCCACTGACCAAGACCAGCCTAGATTGGTTGCCATGACAACTATGGGCATGAGATAGGAAACTCCAGGCAAGCAAAGGGAGAGGAGAGCAGAGAAAAAGAGAGAGAGAAAGAGAGAGAGAGAGAGAGAGAGAGAGAGAGAGAGAGCATGAGAATATATATTCAGTAGGAACAGGCAAACTACTTGTGGGAACATGTATTTTTTTTAATGGTCTAACCCAGAATCAAAGCAGATGCTTCATGCAGAGTCTCACAGCACTGAATCACAAGGTTGCATGGGACCTTGAAGATAGTCTTATGCAATATTTTCCCTCATGGACTAACTGACCTATTCGTAATAAACCCTATTGCCTCACTGAGGGCCAAACAAACCCCCAAAACAGAGAGAAAACACAAGGCCACAGCTGAGGTTGTCTTGCCAACCCACTTGATGACATCCCTACCACAAAAAATAACTTTGTGATCTGTATCCACAGACCAGATTTAGGAGATCAGTAGATGGAGTCACCAAATATCAGCCACATGTCCAGATGGTAACCATTGGTTTCTTAAGGAGGTTCTGGAGCTTCAAACAGTTAAAGATAACTGTATGCATACAGAAACCATAACCCACCTTAACAGGATAGAGACACCTGGGCAAGCACTGCCCAGAGAGAAGCCACTCCCACTCTGTGGCTGCTCTCACTGGCCCACTGACACCTCTGTGCTTTATTAGAGTTTTGGCTAGGTTTCTCAATAAGACACAGCATTCAACAGAGGGCTGCCATGGATTCATATTTCAATTATTTTTAACCGGTATCACTGGCAATTACTTGGCAAAGAAAAATAGCTCTGCAAATCCTAGAAATAGTTCCCGGAGCAGTGGGTGGGGCTTTCAGAGAACTTCACCTTCTCAGAGCCTGCTTTATCTGCAGGAGCTTGCTGCTTCAGCACTTCCTCCTGCCTCCACCACATGAACTCAACCTCTGCAGCAGGAAGGATGCAGTGAGCTCATGATGTCCTGATCCTGGCTGGACCGGTTTAGTATGGAGACTCAGGTTCCATATTCCCTGCTTTGGTACCATGAGTTCTTCTTGGAAGTTCCCTTAGCTCTTTTACCCTGCAGAACACCCTCATTTCCTAGTTCTACCCTCAGTGGCAGTGGGATCCTTAAAAGAAAGTACAGCCTGGTGTGGTGGCTCATGTCTTAAATTCCAACACTTGGGAGGCAAAGGCAGGCAGGTTTCTGCGAGTTCCAGGACAGCCTGGTCTATCTACATAGCAAGTTCCTGACTGCCAGTGCTACATATTGAGACCCTATCTCAAAAACAAAACAAAAGAAGGTCTAGCCAGGTATTTCTTGATTTTTTTTTCCTGTCCCAGGGCTTTTCCTGCTCTGGGATGAGTAACCTGGAACTACCTTAGTTTTCTCCGAAGTCTGGGACTCCTGTCTGCTCAGGGCCACACATAGGATGGAAGACAGAGCCTACCATCCTGGCTCTTGTGTCTGTTACCTTACGCGGGAGGTACCTGCCCTTGAGCTCCATCTGTATGAGTCTGCTGAGTAGCCAGCCTAAAGGGGGCAGAGCCAGGAACTCTAATCCTCTTGCCAAAGGGGTCATGTGGGATGTGGTTTCTGTGAGGTACTGGGCTTTCCAGAAAGCTCACAGTATAGAAATACTAAGGAGGCTGGGCAGCCTTCGCCGGGCAAGACAGAGGCCAGTCTGGGGAGATTCCTAAGAATCAGGCCATCTCTTATGGTCAGGCCTTCCCCATGGACCACTGGCCCACAGTAGCTAACAGAGGTCTGGGTTTGTTGGGGGGTGGGGGAATGCTGAAGCAGTTGTCTGCAGTTAGAGAGTGAATCTCCCTACAGCCATCAGGATGAAGGCAATGAGATAGACAGGATCCAGGATGAGGACAGGGGTGCCATCCCCAGGAACAGCACAGAGGAAAGTCTGTCGCTAACTCATCTGCTCTCTATTCATCTTTCCAGGAGCAAGAACTCCAGATGAAGGGGGGTGGCCCTAGACTACTTGTGGTGGTGTCAATCTGACAAAAACCTAGAATCCCCTGGGAGACAGGCCTCTGGACATACCCACGGGGAATGGGAAGACCCACCTTCAGTGTGGGCAGGAGATCCTGGACTGTATAGATAGCTGGAGGGGAGGGCTAAGCACAAGTGTGTATGCATTCATCGCTCTCCGGTAACTGCTTCCACTCCTGATGGCTCAGCTTCTCCGCCCTGATCGACTGTAACCTAAACTGTGGCCCTACTGTTGCTTGTTTCAGGGGTGCCATGAGGCTAGAGCTCTGCCCCTGATCTCTGGGACAGGACACAAAGCCAGAGCTGAAACATCTCCAGGATGCCCTGTGGAACCTGTGCAGGCTCTGTGCTGAGCAGCTCCCAGCAGCATCCATAAACCCCACAAGTCAACAAATACCTGACTATACCTTCTTTCTTTTATTCTTTTTTTTTTTTTGAAGGGTCTCAATATGTAGCACTGGCTAGAAGCTTTTGCCTATTTTGCTCAAACTTCTAAAATGTACCTGGCACACAGTAAGTGCTTAATTAAAAGATTGATGTTGAACACGAATTCCTTCTGGAGTTGGGCAGGCTAAGGCTTTGGTTTCCTTAGTGCAGCAGAAAACAGGGAAACTAGGCATTCTCAACCCTATGTGTTGTAGTTGGAAAACTCAAAGTGGCAAATGCTGTGTAGAGCCACTCCCACACCTGCAGGACACGGAATGTGGGGCGGGTCTGGCCCAGGGCAACCTTGGCAAAGGGGACTTGAGGCTGCCCAGCTTCTGCAGTTCTTGATATTTGCTAAAATTGTTCCTACTGGGTTCAATTTACTCTGGAGATAAATCTCATTGCCAGCCAAATGCCGTCAGGAGGAGTCACTCAGTCTTCTCGCTCCCCGCTCCAAGGCGGCAGCATCCAGATCCCTCTTTCTATTTCAGCCCCCTCTGGCAGCATACCTCAGATGACCTCCCTTCTCCAGCGTCTTCCTTTGGGTCCCTCACAGAGCCTGGCTCGGTTATGTTAGCCATCCCCACTGCTTCTCCCTCAGGCACTGCCCCCTCTCTAGGCTCGACAGATCTTCTTCACCAAGGTCATGGCATGCATGGCTAAGGGTGTGGCCACCAAAGACGGGATGCCTGAGTTCAAATCTTGAATGGACCAAGTTGGGTGAATCATTTAACTGCTCTGTGCCACAGTTTCCCCATCTGTAAGGTGGGGTGATGAGGCCAGCAGTTTTCTTGATAACAAATATATTTTATATGAGCATATATTAAATAATTGCTCTGCATCAGGCTCTCTTCTACGAACTTTTCCTGTGGAAGCACTTAATTCCCACAAACCCCTAGGGGAAGGTTTATTTATTAATTCATTCGTTTATTTAAAACTATTTTTAAAAACTTGGTCTCCGATAGCCCCCACTGGCCTTGAACTCACTCTTTAGGCAAGGATGACCTTGAACTCCTAATCTTCCTGCCTCCACTGCCAAAGTGTTGAAAGTACAGGTGTGAGTCACCATGCCCAGCTGCAAAGAGTATCTCTTTTATTATTACGACCGAGGTAACAGAGGCACAGAGAGATTTAGTATCTTCTCCCATGCTGTGCAACCAGAGTGGGGAGCTGAGAGGCAAGCTGCAGAGCCAGGCTCCAGCCCAGCCCTCGTGCAGTTGTTGGAAGGATTAAATATGCTTATAACAATGCCTGCTTTACAGAAAGCCACAATAAGTGTCAGCTGCCGCTACAAGTGTTATGCCCTCCTATCCCAACTCTTGGAAGCCTACTTGGTCCCAGATGGCTGTTGTGTTTATGTAAAAAGGCTCCTTCTGAGCTTTAGCCACAATGCAGCCTCCTCTGCCCCATTAGGGACACAGCCCTGCAGTGCAACAAATAGCATCCACTCTATACTTGCTCTGTTTTCTGGTCAATTGTCTGCATGTCTCTCTCCACGGATGGCTGGGACATCCGGCTTATCCTGGCTGAGAAGTCCCCAGAGGGCAGGGAACGCAGCAGTGTGAACTCAGCATGAAATGAAATGGGTCTAGAGTGCCAGCGGTGCCAGCGACATCCTGGGGCCTGCTAGAATAGAGGGAGATGGCGGCAAGGTGTGTTGTTCAATGACCCTCAGCGATTGGGCTGAGCTTGGACCATGTGCAGTTACCACAGTGAGTCCTGCTGGCAGATGGAAAGGAAAGGGGATGAGAGGAGAAGGGCATGACCTGCAGACAAGCAGGGCTCAAATCCTGACACAGCCCAGAGCTGCAAGTCTTCAGACAGGCTTCAGAGCCTCTCAGAGCCTGAGGTTTTTCCTTTCTAACAGGAGTAAGACCATTGTTGAAGATCCACACTGTGTTCACAAAGAACTCTGTATAAGAAGCACCTAGTGTGTGCTTACACATAGTAGGCTTCAATAAATGGTGGCCATCTTTTTCGCTTGGCATTTTGGGAATTGGGAGGCAATGGTGCTAGTTTAAGTCCATCTGCTGACTCACCATCAATCGTGAGCGTAAGGCTGATCCCTCCTCAGGGAGAATGAGGCCAAGGTCGAGGGAACTGTAAGGTCTGCTGGAGCTTTTACTCACTATGTTCTTCGAGGCTTGTTCTCGCCTCTGTGCTGCAGCAATAAGCTCAGAACTATGTCTTCATGCTCTCCCCGAGAGCACGGCACTCATAGCTCACTCTTACCCCAGACTGAGTCCCAGAAGATAGGCCACATTTCTTAGAATGAGCACTCTGTGCTCCAGTCCACGAGACATGAACTTGTGGCTTAAAGACAGTCTGCTCTCCAAGGGAAAAGACAAGGACCAGAAGTAAACTCTCCCAGCAGGAAGGAGGCCAACTGCACAGTCCTCTCCTGGTCTATGTGTTTATCAACCCTCATATGAGAAGGAGGAGGGGGAGGAGTCTCTGGCTGGTTCCCCAGTGACATGTGTTTCTATGAGAGAAGATCCCATCAGTGCGTGTCCACTTAGCACTCATTCAAACATGCCACAAAGGGGAAGTAATTAAGGAGTCCATGTAAACCTCAAGGCAACCCCTTTCTAGTCCTGCACACGGCCGCACTCACACGTGTGGCCATGTGGCAGAGTCAACCCTGGTTTCCTTGCCTCTTCAAATTAAGATCTGATGACGACCTTGCAGAGAGAGCCGGCGCTGAGTGGGAGCAGATGGGCTCAATGCCAAGTTGTCCCTGGAAGAGCCAGGTGGACCCTGGGACAGTCAGGGAATGCACAAAAGCACCTGTGGACTGGAGTCTTAGACTCTTGCCCCCAGGGCCAAAGCAGAAGGAATAGCTGGCTTGGGACAGTCTTTGGCACATATAAAGGCCATTCCCAACACCCCAGCATGGTGGCAAGACATCATGGGAAAATTTCTTCTTGCTATATAAAGATTATAAAGTGTTCATTTGGACTCTGCTCCAGGCAGAAAGAACTCTTTGGCATTCTCCTTCTCTCTCCCTTCTAGGACCCTGCACCTCCCCCATGCTTATGAGATGAGCAGAGAAAGACTGGAGGCTTCTGCTCACTTGGGAGAGGAAACCTGGCTCACAGGGGAGGTGTGGGCAAGAGACTGCTCGCTCTGGATTCCTTGCTCGTCAAACAGGGAATTCACCAACAGGCAGAGACGGTGTCTGAGCCTAAAGGAAAGTCTCCTATTTCCCACATATTAATATTAAATTAATCTGATAAATAACCAGGAAATAGCCTGGAGATGGTGGCACATACCTTTAATCCCAGCACTCAGGAGGCAGAGGCAGGTGGATCTCTGAGTTTGAGGCCAGCCTGGTCTACATAGTGAGTTCTGGGACAGCCAAGGCTACACAGAGAAACCCTGTCTCAAAAAGAAGGAGGAGGAAGAAGAGGAGGAGGAGGAGGAGAAGGAGAAGGAGGAGGAGGAAGAGAGGAAGAAGAAGGAGAAGGAGAAGAAGAGGAAGAGGAAGAAGAGGAAGAGGAAGAAGAAGAAGAAGAAGAAGAAGAAGAAGAAGAAGAAGAAGAAGAAGAAGAAGAAGAAGAAGAAGAAGAAGAAGAAGAAGAAGAAGAAGAAGAGGCAATGAGCCCATTGTCACATGTGAAGTGGGGGGGTCTACTGCAACATGTCACTGGGTGGGACTTAAGGGACACCAACAACTACTCTGAAAGGGTTTTCAGAGTCACCCCCTATACTGTGAGCTCCTTGAGAGCAGATCAAAGCCCCCCTCCTCTTCTGCAGTGCCAGCAGAGTTTGTTTGGCACAGTGCAAATGCTCCCTGGGCGCTTGCTGACTGAGTAGAGAATGTACTAGTGAGAGACTTACGACATGTCCGGAGTGAGTTCAGAAGTGAAAGGCCAAAACAGAGCGGAAACTTTATGGTTGCCTTTCTTCCTCTCCTCTCTATCTTCTTCAAGCTCAGTAAAGCCTAGGGTCCCTCACAAAGAAGACATATCCTAACTCTCTCCCTATCCATCCCATCAAAGAGCTCAGTGGATCCTCAGCAAAGATGTGCCTGTCACCATGACAACCAGCGAGGACCACAACACAGGCAGAGCCATGAACCTTGATCCCCTTCCCTTGGTATCTTGGGGGAGATTGGCACTTCCTATTGTTCTGTGTGAAGCCCACCTCTAGAGTTCAAGGCTTCTTGCCTCCCCACACACGGGCCCCCTAACCTGGGATCTAGAGGACATTTTCAGATCTGACTGGTAAGGGTGCTCTCCAAGATAGCAAGTCCAAGGGTTCCTAGTGTCAGCCTGCAGCAGACATGAAAAGCAAAAGTCCTCTTCCCAGCTCATGGGGTCATAATTAGGAAGGAGCGCCTGGCTAGGTGGATGGAGATCATTAGCCTAACAATGTGGTATACACATAAGGAAGCCATTACGCTAACAAAACTGCAAATGTAAAAATAGAGCCGCACATAGTTTCCTGGTTACCGCATTCTATTCTGATGCTTTGTCAGCGCCTGTGAAATCCAGTTCGCTTTTGTCCCCTGCCGTGCCCTGCTCCCACTGCATGTGTGCTATTGTGGGAGGAGATGGTTACCCTTTAAATGCCCGGGCCTTGCCCCAGGACTGTCCTCGGCAAGGCCTGCTGTAGGAAGTTAGTGCGGCGGTCCTGCAGTTGCTCTAAGATCACTACTGTTGAGCTCTCTAGAGATGGAGGGCCAGTTCACCTTCCCACCCGCCCAACAGGGAAGACACAGTGACATGCTATCACTGCCAAATGATGTCAAGGCCAGGCTGTGAGCTAACCTCACATTTTGCCCACTGGAGCAGAGCACAGAGATGAAGCTATAAGACCAACCTTCTGGACAGGCTTGGGCCTTCTGAGCAAGTTCATTACGGACTGACGGTGTCAGGGGTATAGCGTTTGTCTGGCGTGCACAGGCCCCTGGGTTTACTCCTCAGCACCACAAACAAAATCAAGTTTATTGCTTTGCCAGAGCAAATTTCCCTTGGCCTAGGAAGCTGACAGAGTGTGTTTCCCGGGTGTGCTGTCATGTGTAGTTCGGTGTGTATGCTGCTGAATTGTACGGTTTATTTTTATTTTTTAATATTGCTAGGAAATCAATCAACACATAAACTTAAATGCTATGCAGAGTGTAGAATATGACTCTCTTAGGTCCTAGCTAGTGGGTCACAAGGCACTTGGTTATTCGTTCATAATTCACTCATCCAGGGACACTGGACACCCGAGGACATACTTGGAAGAGGCACATTACTGAATTTGAATTCAAGGGTCTTCTCGGTCAGTCTGGGGTCTTTGGGTTTGTTAGCAGCATATGTGCTCTGGGTGACACTGTGACTACAGGGTGACACGGGGAAAGAGACAGGTGTAGGAGTGGCTTATTATTAAGAGTATTCCTGGGTGTGAAGCAGGTGTCAGGCAGCTGGGCAGATAGCTATGAACTGCCACCTGGGCTCCCAGCACCTTCGCATTGAATTTGGGCTTCACCACAACCTAGCTGTCACTCTCCCAGCTTGTCACCTTTCTATTGTGATCTCCCTGTGACACACACAGAGATTTTCACAATCTGAGCACTGGACACACATGACAGCGACCCCTCATGGCCACCTTCCTAGCCTGACCCTGAAGTGCTCTTGGACTTGACAGCTTTACCCTGAATTGAGTCAAGCGTGGAAGAAATTATCAGGGCAGTTCACAGGTTAGTATCTCATTGTCATGAGACAGACCTGAGGACCGGGGAGATGGCTCTGCAGGTAAAGGCACTTGTTATCAAGGCTGATGATCTGAGATCAATTCTGGAACTCATATGATAGAAGGAGAGAACCAATTCTTACAAGTTGTCCTCTGACCTCCACATGTGCCCTGACACCTGTATACACACACACACCCCTAATTTTTGAAAAACATAGGGCTGGCTTGGTGCTAACTTGATCTTCATAGCAAATTCCAGTCCAGCTAGGGTTACATAGTAGAACTCTGCTTCAAAAAATAAACTAAAATAAACATTTTTAAAAAGAGATAGATCCAAAATGGATGTGGCGGCATTACCCAGCATTGGAGAATCACAGGTATGAGACCAGCTTGGACTCCTTAGTGAGGTCCTATCACAAAACAATAGAAAAGAAGTGGGTCCCTAGGCCCAGGCCACTTCCATCCCTTGGAGATAAGGAGAGTCCAGACAGCAAGCGGCTCCTGTGTAGGAAGTCTTCCCCAGGCAGGGTACTTACCCATGCAGGACAAGTTGTCCTCAGTCCTGCTAGTGGGACTGGTGTATCCAGCAAGGGTCCAGCTTTCCTGAGGAACGGGGCCAGGCTCCTGGTCCGTCTGCAACCTGTGGGGCCCAGAAAGAAAGGTAACTCATGTCTTCAAAGCCCTTCTATGGGTTAGGCAAACCCTTTTTGAGCTTGGGTCCTCTCGTCTACCATGCTCTAAGCTCTTTGGGCCAACCCTTCCTGCGGACCTGTGTACATGCAGACACCCCAGCAAGCAGCAGAGCTGGGCCAGGAAGGCGTCCCCGAGGGCACTGAAATGTTCAACATCTGTTGCCCTTTGTTGCCCAGCAGCATACATCATTCACAGAGCAGAAAGACACCCCCCGTATCTCAGGCCTGGGTTCCTCTGCCCTGCTGTGATTCTTGCCCTTAGGATGCTCATGTTTGCGCAGCAGAAAGCATACCCGCAGGGAAGGGCTGTCTCTGACGTTGAAGCCACTGACTCCTGGTACTCAGAGGGCATTTGGCCTCTATGGAATTGCTCACCTCCCAAGCACACTAGGTCAGGAAAGGAGGGGTAGGCTCAGCCTGAGTCACGATGACTCCTGGAAGGACAAGCCCATGGTTCCAACAGGAAGGAAGGGTGAGGTCTCTGGACACTGGCTACCAACTGTACAGACCTCAGAACTCAGCCCCAATGGTACAATTGCTCCAGGAACAAAGGCTGTGGGAGCTCTCCTTACATGCAATTACCCTGGGCTCAGAGCAGTCCCGCCTATCCCATATCCCCGCCCAATGTCGCCAGCTAAATGGACCCTTTGGCAGCTTGGCAGGAGGGGGAAGGGAGGGCTGTGCAGACAAGAGGGGAAATTGACAGGCTGGGCCAGGGGACCCTGGGAGTCTCTAGCGCTGCTGCAATTTGTCTTTTAGGTTTCCACTTTTTCCAATACCTCTATGTCTGGGACTCTGAATCCATCTCTGCCATGAGCTCACTGTGTAACTCAAGCAAGCATCTTCCCCTCTCTGGGCCTGGTTTTCATCAGGACCAGGAGTGATGACCTCTGAAGGGCCAGGCTAAAGTTGCTTACTGGGTTTGCAGCAGGGGTTTGTGGCTATCGCTGCCTCTCTCTGAGCCATCTGGGCAGCGTTGAGGTGTTGTATGTCTGCCACCTTCAGATGGATGCTGGGTACAAGGCAGGGTGGGAGTAAACTGAGAAAGCAGGAGACCTTGTTCTGCTGGCCCCTGAGAGGTGTTGATATGGGGACACTCATCTTATTCAAGTGTACAACAGTCAAGGGGACAAGGGGAAATGAAACAGTTGTTTTCCTGGAAAAAAATCAGAATGGACAGGCAACATATTGTTGTGAAAAAAAATGGGACAGACTACTGAGGTGAGGGAATTCTATATATGAAAGGTTTCATTGATAGCATCATATATAAGCAGTGTCTGACTTGGAGGAGACAGGTGCTGACCAGGTCTTAAACCACAATGGTTTACTGTCACAAGTCTACTGCAGCATTGTGTCACAAGACAGGTAAGCATGAACCATCTGTCCGTACCAGGATCCCCAAACCCAGGAGCGGGAAGGACGGTGGCCTTTGCCTCTCTGCTATTAGTTGGCTCTGCACATGAGTCTATTCCTGCCTCTATTCCCTATATATGCCAGGGCTTGTCTCACTTTTCAGCCCGAAAGGACAGGGCAACTTAGGCCAGAAGTCAGAGAGAGGCTGAACCAGAGAAGAGGAAAACCACAGTGGTGACCTGTGTCCCCACTCTCCTTTAGCCAGCCATCCCTCCTTGACTAAAGTCTGCTGCAAGACTGGCCCGCAGATGGAAGGCATGCACAATCAGCGGAAGACAGCGCCTGGTAGGTGGGGAGATGTACGATGATGGTGCAGGCACGTTGGCCGTTTTACAGAAACATACCGGAAGTAGGGAGGAAGCTGTGATGGAATTGAATGTGTGAGACCAGAAACTGGAAGATGGCCAGGGGGACATTCTATCTTCTGGGGCCCAAGAAGGAAGGGCATCAAGAGGAGGTGGGAGATAGCAGGCGGTTGAGTGTCACTGGGTTGACCACACCCAGGATTTTGAAAAGATATGGCTGGGAGGTTGGGGCAAAGTGAAAGATGGGTAATGGATTTGTTCCCCAGACCAGGCTGGAGACAGGAGGAGGAAACCCATTAACCTCTGCTTCTGAATACACCTGAGGTTTTACAGCAGCCCAAGGTGTTGGGGATGGAGGGTAGATTTCCACGAAAACAGGATGTCTGTGGATTCTAGGGAACAGATGGCATCTCCTTGGCTGTAGAGCTTAGATGAGTGGCCTAGCCAAGCTCTTGGCAGAGCTTGCCCATGGCAGCAGCTCTCGGCCGACCATGCAGGGTGTACGGAGATCCAGCCCATCTGCCTATAGCATGCCGGGGTATCCTCCATCCAAATCTTACTCCTGCTGTGACCCATCCTCCAACCAACACTGATGGCCTGGGAAGTGCAAGGTCTAAGGGTGGGCGGTGAGGATACCGCTTCCCCGAGGTGCAACAATCCCATTTCTGTTAAAAATGCAAGCATGCAGTCAATGTATGCCGAGTGCTGGAAACACCGCTCTGTTTAAGTTGCGTTAAAATGTTCAGAGGGAAATATTCTGACCTCTTTGAAAAATGCCAGACTGTAAATATACCAGGGGACTTGTAGGGTGGATAATATAAAACCTGGGACTACTTAATACCTTGACACTTTTTCCCAAAGAATGAATTCAAAATGAAGGGAATCAGGTAGGAAAAGGAAGTCGTAGTCACCCGGGAGGTGTTTAGCTGTTAGGGAAAAGGCCATTCCAAAGAAGGCAGGGGCTGGAGTGTGGCTCAGGAGCAGAGTCCTTGCCCAACATGCAGGTGGCTGTGGGTTTGACCCCCAGCAAATGAGAAACAAAAAAGGAACACCTTCCATGTCTATGCTTCTTGGTTCAACTTCAGCTTCAGACTCTCAGCAGAGAAAGAAAAAGGACAAATGTGACCTGCCCCTCTGTGCATTGAGTTGGTAGGAACAGTTGGGCAAAAGGGCTCACCTGGCTAAGGACTCCTGGGCTGTGGAATTTGCTGGGATCCTGCAGTAATATAACTCCCTGCCTTATTGTCATCCTTTCTAGCTGTGGGAAAGTTCTTCCTAGCCAGCCTCAAATCTGTCTTGAGCTAATTCCTAGCCACCATGACACTGAGTCAGCTCTTTGGAGCTGCCCCAAGCAAACTAATTCATCTTACAACATGACAGCCTTTCCCATATTTGAGAACAGCTCACGGACCATCCTGCACCTTCTCGTTCCAAAGCAAGCTAACTTCTTCGCTTCCTCTAATTATTCTTTAAACACCTTTGTGGGACTCCTCGCCAATCTGCCAGTCCTTTTCTAAATGTGTTTTGGTGTGCCAATGTCCTTTTAAAACCTGGTGCTCATAACTGAATGTAGCACTGCAAATGAGGCCTGGCCACATGCAGAATATATGGATATTAATTTCCCTGCCCCAGACCCCAACACTTATTCCTGTGAGATAAAGTTGCACACAATTGTTTAGAGATCTATATACATGTGAGTTGACCTCTAGTGAAGGATGATACTCCTAGGGCCCTGGCCTTCAGCTGCTCTGATGTCTCGGAGGTCCCCAGTACCCAGGGGCTGATGCACAAGCTTTTATATACCCCAAAATGCAAATTGGCAGCTACTTCTTATTTCGCATGGGAGTGGGAGAAACTCAGGAAGTGAGTATGGTCAGGAAGGGGTTTAGTTTGCATTCAGGCATTTCTTCCTTCCTTCCTTTCTTTCTTTCTTTCTTTTTTTCTTTCTTTCTTTCTTTCAAGACAGGGTTTTCTCTGTAGCTTTGGAGCCTGTCCTGGAACTAGCTCTTGTAGACCAGGTTGGCCTCGAACTCACAGAGATCAACTTGTCTCTGTCCCCCGAGTGCTGGGATTAAAGGAGTGCGCCACCACCGCCTGGCTGCATTTGGGCATTTCTAACCTACATAATGATTAGTAATTAAAATTTAGTTTACTCAGTGTGGTCATGTTAGTAAAGAGTTATTTTTACTTAAAAAGCATAGTTGGCTAAATGTTATTTCACGCACTCAACTTGCCATGTCTGAAAGCTAGAGAGGCTGGCATGTTGGCCACACTGCTGTGAGCACACGGCCACTGCCAATGACAACAACAGCTACGTAGCGATTTAAGAAGTGTTACTGACTGCCAATACACCGTGCACATAAACAGGCACAAGGCCGTGCCACAAGCAGTGCAAGCAAGCAAAAGAAAGAGAGATGGACAGACAGACACAGAAACACTATGAGAACAGCACAGAGAAGCAGTTAAGGCTTTGCTCAAGCTATCAAAGACTCGGCACTCAAGACAACAGTTTGTCTAACACACAGTGGCGGCAAACGGCCTACACAAACTTGGCAAGTCAAAAGCACCTGCTGACCCTCCTGCCTGTGTATCGGGTGCTTAGGCATCTTTAATACTCTAATATAGTCCCATCATTTCCAAGTGTGTGAAATGGCCCTGTTAGGGACACCCTCATGAGTCTCTGTTTGTTGTCAAGGTCCAGAGTTGAGAAAAAGCAGAGGATTTACGATTATAATTCTGTCTCACACTCCCAAGTTTCTAGCCATCCCCTTTCCTAGCTTTTGGCCCTGTAGTCTCCACCAGCCATTTGTCACCAAAGCCTCTGTTCTCAGTGAGTTTGCCCCTTGGTCTCAGCTCCTCTTTCTCTCTCCATGCTCCCCAGCTCACCTGTACTGAAAGGGGGCCACCGTGGCTGTGATTGGCTGGCTCTGCTGATGGGCAGAGGAAAAGTTAATGACCCCAGGAGTCGGAGAGGGCCTCATGCTCTGCACAGGAGAGGAAGTCCCTGAAGCTGCCCCTTCTTCAGGCTCCAGAGACATAGGGCGTTTGTAGGTTTTGTCTCTTTGATCTTTTCCCTGGCAGCTAGGGAGCATTCGACCTTCAGGAGGCCCTGGAATTTGAGTTTCTCCATGACAGCTTGTCTGCGGTGGGCTCCTTCCCCTGGTCTGGTGAACTGAGATCCCTTCCTGGGTCTTCTTCCTCTGGGTGCTTTGTGTCTCCCCAGTTCTTCTGGATCCCGCCTGACTGGAGAGGGCTGTTTTGGGGGTTATCCTGGGGCTGTTCCAAGGGGAGCTGGGGAGGCTTTCTACACTCTCAGGCAGCTCCCTGGCTGGCCCTGCAGCCCTGGGGGTGCCTCTTCCTCTGTAGGCCTTGGGTGAAGAGTTTCTGGAGGAGACTGCAGTCTTGCCCCGTCTTGGGGAGGTAGCACGCTGGGGGCTCAGGGCCAAGTCAGCCTGCCGAGGCCGCAGCTGGGGAGAAGCGCCTGGGGTATGAATCCTGGTCTGTGAGGAAGCTCGGGGCACAGGGATGGAAGAGGCATAGTGTGGGCGGCTGGCAGAATTCACGTTGGCCATCCCATGCATCGTCAGCAACAGGGTTTGGGCCGCACTAGGATCCTGCAGAGATGGGAGAAAAGGAGAATGTCAGGTAAAGTCTCAAGTCCCTGTCCCTGGTGCATAAGGATGGTGCTGGCACTGATAGACAGCTGTGACCTTCCTGCCTGAATCTGGACAAACAGCTAAGCCTATGCACAAAAAGGCTTTGAGAACATGCTCTGTGCGTGAGTTCTGTTTGACTTTGACTCTGCTCCTCTCCAGTGATGGAGACAGACTCATCTCCCGAAGGAAATGCAATATTTTTTTAAAGATTTATTTATTTATTATGTATACAACATTCCTTCCATGTATGCTTGCATGCCAGAAGAGGGCACCAGATCTCATTATAGATGGCTGTGAGCCACCATGTGGTTGCTGGGAATTGAACTCAGGACCTCTGGAAGAGCAGTCAGTGCTCTTAACCTCTGAGCCATCTCTCCAGCCCCCAAATGCAATATCTTTCTACATGCCATTGGACCCAATGACATGCAGACCACAGTTCTTCCAATCCAGAAACTTGAAATTAGTGAACCTATCTCTGCGAGGCCCAGGCTCCTCCCACTCTCTTACCCTCCTAGTTGATGACCTCTCTTCTGGTCCTTTTCCTAATCCTACAACTACGGGGGATTTGAGCACCTGGCCATGGGTCCTCTCTGCTCGTTCCCCGCCTACATCCTGCATCCTCAAGACTGTTCTTTGCCACTTCCTCCCCTCTCATCTAACCTCAGAAACTGAGGGTCTCCCCTGAAGGTCAAATACCTTCAGTCACCAGCACATCTTCTCTTCTTTTCATTATCCCATCTCCCTTCCAGATCTTGGTCTCCCTCTCCCACCCCAGCTCCCCAGTTCTGCCATGTTAATGAGTGAAGAGAATTATTCAGAGAGAATCTGTAGCTGTTACAAAGGCACATGTCATTAAATTTGGATCAATTTAAGAGTCAAGTCTTTAAAAATCAAAATATAAGAATTTACACATGAACACGTCCATGATTTTGTTATGGGAAAAAAAAACTTTCTAAGCACCACATCAAAAGCAGAAATAATAAAGGAATTGGGAAGTAGTGGCACACACCTTTAATCCCAGCACTCAGGAGGCAGAGGCAAGTGGATCTCTGTGAGTTCAAGGCCAGCCTGGTCCACAGAGCGAGTTCCAGGGCAGCCAATGCTGTTACACAGAGAAACCCTGTCTTGAAAAACAAAACAAAACAAAAATAAATAAATAAAAACAAAAACAAGAAAGAAGCCAGCAGCAGAGTCGGGGATGTTTTTGACGTTGGCGACCTCTCCCTGACCTTTGAGCTGGGGCCTGAGACCAGCTGTGGACTAGTCTGTGAGAAGCCAAGATAGATGCTCCAGCGAGGAGCATCTGAATGAGTGAATCTGTAGAAGCAACTTGGAGGCTGTGAGAACATATGGGCCTTCTCCCAACAGATGACAAGAAAGAGAAGCCATACCCACTCCCCTTCCTCTAGTTTATACTTTAGTGGCCTGATGACATTACTGGATGACCTAAGGTACCCTCCACTTGCTCTATTAGAGGTGGCTAGCAAAGCCATGTGCATTCAGAGGGCCACAGTGAGCTCTCTTCTGCCCCTCCAGGGTCACTGCATGGAGGACCACACCCAAGGCTCAGCTGACTCCTACTTGCCCTGCTGTGCACTCCTAGCCCTCCTGCCTGGTCCAGATTAAGGGAGTGAGTCACCCCTGGCCTGCTTGGGGTGCAGAGCATCCTGCTCTGTCTTCAGTCCCAGCACGAAAGGACCGAGGAGTCCTCCCACAAAGATATCTGAGAGGAACGCAAGCAAGTACTGTCTGCACCTGCCAGAACTTGGAAAAGTATGTAACCTCTCTATGCCTGAAAAATGAAGGCGCGATAAGACTGAGGTACAGATCATGAGTCCTTCAACAAGAAGAGAGCACCCTGCTAGACAGCCGATGGCCTCAGTGGGGTGGATATATATCCTCTATATAGCCTGTCACCCTCCTTCTGCCCAGCCACTCCCTATAGTGGTCAGCTATGTCCGTCAGCTTTGGTGCAGAGCACTAGCCCGGAGGTTTATGTGGGCTCAAGGGGCTGACCTTGGCCTAGAACACTGAGCTGCGCTGGACTCTGAGTACTTGAGCTGACCAGCAGGCCCACTTGCGGCAAAGGCTTTAGACTACTGATCTGTCATACCCATGCTCAAGACTTTAGCATTTCTATGCTCTAGCCTCCATGGTAAACTGCTGAAAAGGCCTATTTCTGCTCCCATACTTAATCCCAATCCAGATCCAATTTGGGGACCAAACCCAGTTAGGCCACTCAAACCACCCCTTCTGGAAACTTCATCTTTAAGAAAATTTACAAATTGCATCTTGGTTCAGCCTGATTGATCGAGTGTCTCCAGGGTGTTGTGCCCTGACTCAAAGACCCATAGCAGCCCACCTACCTGATCTGACAGGAACCGCAGGCTCCTAGCTCTGCAGGACCTAGTCTGGACTTCCTGGCCTCAGATGTCCCCACGCCCTCTGGTTAGAGCTGGCTGGCTTTCCAGTTCTCACAGTCTGAAGGCCAAGGCTGCTTCTAGCTCCCTTGCTAATGGAGTATACCCACTCACTGCTGCTTTCACTGGATCATCATTTTTTAAAAAGCATGATGGGAGAGGACTTTTAAAACCGTGCCTTGGTAGGTCGCTGGAGCCCCGCCCTTCCTCTCCATTGCAGTTGCTTGCCCCTCCTCCTCAGAAGGTAGCCCTCTAGGAGACTGGAAGCAGGACACTGCTTAGGAGGTGACAGCCATTGTCCCAGGTGGAGCCTGGGAGAGCCACACCAGCCTTAGAGTAATGGAGGGTCACTCACCGGGCAGCAAATTATTCTAGCCTGTGTCAGAGGGGTCACTGAGGGGCATCCCTAGTTTGCCTCTAAGTGAGCATCTCCAGGCACTGTAAGGTGAACTCGCACATCTGCCCTTACCGAGCTGTTCCCTGTGTGCCTGAGAGCAGTCTCTCTTAGTGAGACATTATTTCAAATCCTCACAACAACCTGAGAAGGCAAGTCTTACCATTCCCCTCTTATGGAACAGGAAGGTGATGCTGCAGTTAAGTGAGCTATGCCAAGGTGTACTGGAGATGGGGTGAGCCCTGTGGCTCGGCAGGCTACACTCACCATGTACCTAGCCTCAGCACCAATACCCCTTGTGCCACGATGGCCTCTCTCCTTGCTGTCATGCTGTCCTGAGTCTCTCAGAGATGGAGCTGGGGAATGAGATCAAGTCCATAGGTTGGAGACCAGAGCAGAAGAAAATCGGTCATAGGCAGCACTGGGTGGGGAGCTCTTCTTCCCCCAACATTCCTTATCTTTTATACTCTCTGTCCCCCTCATTCTGTTTGCCTTGGGTGGTTGGGGTGAGAATGGGGCAGGGGCTTGGAGAGGGGGAGAGATGATGGATACAATTCAGCCTGGCCACAGATCTATTATTACTAGTAGGTGGATGGAGATACACATGGGCTAGGGTAGAAGCCTGTGTGATGGTTAATCTTGGTAGTCAGCTTGACTACATCTGAAATCAACTTTAACCCAAGCAGCTAGGCATCACTGTCAGGGATTTTATTGATGGGAAGACCCACCCTAAATCTGAACACATAAAAGGACATGGAAGAAGGAAGCTTTTGGTTTTTGCCTGCTTGCTTTTACTTTTGCTGGCAATTTCATCTATCCTGTTGTTGAGACCTTCTTTGGTTGCTATTAGAACATACTTCTTTGGGATTCCACTGTAGACTGAAGCCCAGCAGCTCTCTAGGAATCCTCTAGGACTCCAGCATCAGATTAGGTCTCATGGACCGAAAAGCTATAGGTTTCTGTCAGGAGACAGCCACTGTTGAACTATCTGGATCACAACCTGTGAGCCACTTAAATAAATTCCTTACATATGTGTGTGTATACAAATATATGTGGGATTTATTGAATGAATAATATTAATATATTAAAGAATGAATATATGTTTATAGTCATTCTATTAGTTCTGTTCTTTTTTATTAGTTCGGTAGAGAATGCTGACTAATACAGCTTAGGAGAAAGGGTAGGGGGTGGGTGGGAAAGACACATGGGTGGGGGGGCCTCTGAGCTGAGACATGGGCAATGGTGCCTCCTGAGATCATAAGTAGACCTCTGCCCAGGTATTTTGTCCTGGGTCACAGTCTGATGACTGCTGGCTGTGGCACCTACTGTACTCTTAGTGAGACAAATAATTTTGGGACTCTGTACTTGCTCTGGGGCCTGTTCTGCCCCTGCTCTGCCCTTACTCCTCATTGTTTTGAGTCCTGAACAGGCATAATAACATGATCCTGGGGAGATGTTTGGCTCTGTTCAAGCCAGAGAGCTTGGCTGCTAGCACCATCAGCCTTCATGACACCTTCACAGTGCAGCCGAGGAGCGTCAAGGGCAGAAGAAGGCTATGGAGGGAGCTGGAAGGGGATGCAGAGGACCCATTGAGAGAGAGAGAGAGAGAGAGAGGGAGAGCCCACCAAATCACCAAGTACTCTGACTTGGCACTTCATTTAGCCTCAGTGAAGAAGAAGGTCTCAGGAGTTCCTTAGTTCCCTTATTTCTGGAAAACCCTGTGCTCACTGCTACATTAGGGAGTTAGTACTCCATGTTACCAATAGCATCCCACTTTCAAAAGGATTCTTGGCATCATCTCTTTGTTCAACAACCACACACTCTAGCTGGGTACCTTCCCTCTGCCACATGCTTTGCCAGGTGCTATGAGAATCAAGATGGCAGAGACCCAGGTTCTGATCTCAAGGACTGAGAAACACACCAAGCAGCCTGTCCGGTGGGTACTAAAAGAGATAAAATGAAGCACCATTGAGACATCATGGTCTGTTAAGGTTATGATAGCTAGTGAGACTTCGAGGAAGAGGCAACAATAGGGCTGGTGGTTCAATCTTGGAAATGGTGATGTGCTATAGGGCTCCTCATACCCATGGGTCTATCCATCCGCTCCATCATTCACACCCTGCTCTTCAAAGAGATCAAGTGCTACAATGATGAAGAGTAAACTTCTGGACCCAAAGCCTGGCTTTGCTTATAGTGTGACCCCTGGTAAGTTCTAGAACTTGTGTCTTCCATTCTACAAAATGAGACCAAGATCAGTTCCTACCTATTTGGACAGCTTCAATAGGTAAGTTAGTTAAACACAAAAGACTTAGAACTATGCTTCATCTGGCCATCAACAAACAGTTGTTCGGACCTCAAAGACAGCTCTCTTTCATTTTATTATCGTTAGTAGCATTTGTCTGTTTATCTGATAGAAACAGGGTTTCATGTATCCTAGGCTGGCCTGGAGTGTCCTTGTAGCCAAGGCCAACCTTGAACTTCTGACTCTCCTGCTTCCCTTCCCACACCCTGGCATCACAGACATCAGCCTCCATGTCTGGTTTATACCAGAGATTCCAGGGATGGAGGCTGAGCTGCCTGGTTCTCCTGTTAGAAATCTGCAGCAGGACAAACACTGGCTACCTGTTGTGGGATGTTTGCACACTGTGTGAAGGTCTACCGCTGTGATTGGTTTAATAAAGAGCTGAACGGCTAATAGCTAGGCAGGAGGTACAGGCAGGACTTCTGGGCAGAAAGAGGAAGTAGGAGTAGATAATCTAAGTGTAGAAGAGATGCCAATGAGACAGACATAGGGGGAGTCAGACATACGGAAGAAAAGGTAAAAAGCCACATGGTAAAACGTAGATTAATAAAAGCAGGTTGATTGGAGTTATAAGAGCTAGTGGGACAAGCCGAGCTTTCATAATTAATACTAAGTCTCCGTGTCATTATTTGGGAGCTGGCTGGTGAGACAGAAAAAGACTCATTACACCCACACTGGATATGATTTCACTCAACTGTCTACCAGAGGAAGGAGGAAGAGACTGACCAGTTGGGAAAACGTGTCGTGTCATGGTAAGTGGAGGGCCAGTCTGGAAGGTTCATCACTTCTCACTATTTGGTTTCAGAAAAGTCAAGTTTTCTAAGCCTGGAAAATTTGTCTCGCCTGCAAAATCTGGTCATGAGCTTCCAGAAAGATTAGACACTCAGCATGGTAACAGGCACATAGCAGTGGTAGAAACTATGTTAGAACATCTGTCACTCCTCCAGGGAGGAAAGGAACCAAATTCAGATGACAAGTGGGACGAGATGATGTTTTGCAGGTAAGTCAAGAGGCTGGTGGCCTCAGGTGGAGCAGCCCCAGGATCCCAGCATGGGGTACAGCACACTCATCAAAAAATTGCACTTGGTCAACCCACCCTATCCCCTTAGTGTCTATACTCCAACTACCTGTTCTCACACACTCACCCTGGTACCACAAACGCGTATTTAAAGATTTAATTTTAAAAGTCTTGCGTGGGTGTGTGAGCATGTAATAGCGGGTGCCTATAGAGGACAGAGGATCCACTGGAGCTGGAGTTACAAGCGGTTGTGAGCTGCCTGGTGCGAGTCCTTTACAAGATCAGGAAGTGCTCTTAGTTCACCAGCATCCTTCTAGCCCCTTTTATTTTTAAACCAAACTCCTTTTAGTTGCCTTTCCGGGATGCATGCCTGACACCAGTCTAACCATTCTACCGCAATAACTTGCAACTGTCCTACCAATTGGTGTCACCATCATCCCTGCTTCAGAGGCACAGACTACAAAAGCCAGGTAGGTTAAGGATCTTGCTCAGGATCACACAGCTTACAGATGGCAGAACCTAGGTGAAACCTATGGAGCCCAGATCCCAAGCCTATGTTTGCAGCTAGCCCACTGCAGCTTCTCACCATATAGCTGGAACAAGTCTCCTTTCCAGCCTCCATCCCATCTCTTCCCTCTGGCCCCAGGCCCCATCAGGACAAATGCCAGCTAACTGGCTTAATGCTCTGCAAATCCCAGAGCCAAGAAGTATTTTGGGTCTATAAATATTTTACTCAAGCTTAGAAGGTGGCGAGAGCCTCAGCGCTAGCTCCCTCCATTCTGCAGGGCCTAGGCAGGGTGTTTGAGGAGGAAGGTGGCCCATTATGAGGCTGGAGAACTCTCCGGCTTTCCTCTGCCTAATCTGCCCTTGAGCAGCAGCCCGCAGTCACGGCAGGGTGGGCGGGGTCTGGTCGTGGTGCTGATAGGACAGCTCCTCCTGCAGCTGCCAGTTAAAGAGGCCTCCACAGATCTTTGGGGAAGCAGTTAAGATGCCCACTCCATAAAGTCGGCCATCTTAACCACAGTATGACGAGGATGGATATATTATGTTGAAATTTTAAAAAAAGGACGGAGGAGAATAAAGGAAAAAGGGAGAGAAGAGAAAAATACAGAAAAGAGATGGAGGAAAATTACACAGCCACTGTTGGCCTGGAGCAGTCTACATAGAACACAGTGGCAGCTCAATGCAGATCTAGAGCCAGGATCACCTGAATTTGCCACATCCTCATCTTCCTCCTTCCCACATACTGCCATGCAAATATGGGCACCGATGCTTCCTGCTGAGGTCTAGAGGCAGTCCAGAGCAGCGTACTTCTTGGGTGCTAACGATGAGCACTCGCCTTATAGCACTAGATATACAGATGGGGGAGTTAGGAAAGGAAGGCTACAGCAGTGGCCGCTCTTCCACCAGGAGTGCTGCTTGTTAGTGAGCTATGTCCTGGGCCCAGCGTTGACTGCCCTCTCTGTCATTAGCATCCACGTCAGCCACTTCGGTCAAAGCCGAGCAAGCACTGCTCAGAATGCTTCATTTCTAACCTAAACTTCATTTTCACCGGAGTATCATAGATCAGGATCACCTGATCTATGCAGGACTGGAGTGGAGTGAGTGGATGCACAAAGCCAGACAGCAAGATGAGTTTTCATATGTTTAAAGCCACGGCATGGGGCTGTTGAGAAGGCTCAGCAGTTAAAAGCATACTGCTTGGAAGGAGAGATGGGTCAGTGGTTAAGAGCATGTACGTGTTCTTGAAGGGAGCCTGAGTTTGATTCCCACCACCCACGTCAGGCAGCTCACAACAACCCGTAACTCTAATCCCAGGGTATCTGACATCCTTCCAACCTCCTCAGACACCTAGACATAACTAACAATAATTAAAAAGAAAACAAAACATTCTGTTCTTTCAGAGGGCCCAACGTATACACCAGGCAGTTCACAATAGCATGGAACTCCAGCTCCAGGGGATCTGATGCCATCTTCTGGACTCAGTGGGTGTGCACTTGAGTGCACATACTCATATATGGACATACATATATACACATAATTTTAAAATAATAAAGTTAATATTCTCCACAGTGGGCTGGAGAGATGGCTCAGTGGTCAAAAGCACCAGCTGCTCTTTCAAAGGACTGAGGTTCTATTCCCAGCACCCACAATTCTCAGTGCCCACATGGTGGTTCACAAATGTCTCTAGCTCCGGTTCCAGGGGATCTGAAACACTTATCTGACCTCTGAGGGCATCAGCTATGCACGTGGTATACAAACATACATACAAGCAAAACACTCATGCACAGAAAATAAAAATGCATTAAAAAGTGGCATGTGTTAAAAGAGGGTGCAAAGTTGTAGGAATACTCCTGAAGGTGGGGCTCTCACTATAGGAAGATAGCCTAGGGGCAACAGCTGGGCTAGGAGGCTGGCTGACTTGGATGACCTGCAAGGAGCCAGATGCCACAGAGGGAAGTCTTAGGCCATGTGCGTTTCTTTTCAAGCCACCTTACTTCATCTGCCATGGGGTCTCCTTTGCCTTTGTGATCCTGATCTTCCCATAACCAAGCCCCAACTTAGGCTTTTCCTCTGGCTGGAACCCTAGTCTGGCTCCCCGGGGGCTGAACCTTCACATAGAACAGCCAGCCATGTCTTTTGATGCCACAGCAAAAAGGTGACTCTGCTGCTTCAGCCTTGGGACAAACACTGTGCACACAAACACATACTTCCATGGTCTAAATGGTTTTGTTTCCCCAAAATCCACATGCTGAGATGAATCTCCAAGGATAGCATTCAAAGGCCAGGCCCTTGGGAGGTGACTACGTCAAGGCAGAGTCCTTATAGATGGGATTAGTACCTTCTTCAAAGTGGCTTAAGGATGCTGTCCTTCTTCATATGAAGACCCAGAAGACCCAGTGATGAGAGGCAGGCCCTTACCAGACAGTGAATCTGTTAATACCTTGATCTCATGTCTCGTGATCAGCATATTTCTTATGTTTATATGTTCCATAGATGAGACACACATGCCTGTACCTAAACACAAGAGATATGTACCTCATTCCCCAGATATACACACTTATAATCTGACCAGATACACACAGGCAAACCATACCCACACGCATGAATACACATACACAGTCACATACTCTCATACACACACACACATACACACACAAACATACATGTTCAACCTTACACATTCTTAAACATATACATCATTTAAATTTTTTAAAACTTGTTTACAAATAATGCAATTTAACTTTGTTTTTGTTTGTTTGACCCAGTGCTGATTCAGATAGACTGTCTAGTCGGAAAGTTCTAAGAATCCTCCTGTCTCTACCTCTTCAGCGATGGATTTATAAGCACATGCCACCAAGTCCCTAGCTTTTTACATAAATATCCTGGGAACTGAACCCAAGTCATTATGTTTACGTGACAACCTCCCAGCCCCTCACCACTACACTGCCCCTTGCCCTTCCACATCTTGTAGCATGCATCAGGCTTTCTCTGGAGAGCAGAGTTATGGACCTGGTACAGTACATGTGTGCTACCCGGGGCAAGATATACAGGCAAAGATAGGCATGCCCTGCCTGCAAGGAAGGAGCTCATCCCGAGTCACAGTGTGAAATGACAGAAGAGCCTGGTGTGACCACTCAGACTCCTGTCTATGTTAGACCTCAGTCTCTCTCAGATCTGGAATTGTGAAGAGGCCCTTGGAGTTGAAGATAGAGCCTCAAGAGACATTTGTTAGTGTTTATCTGGTCCAGCCTCTATCCTCTGCCAGCCTGAGAACAGAGCTGTTGGGGGCATCCCCCCACAATTCAGCTGCCAGGTCCTTGGCAGAAAAGGGAATCACCCTAGGCACTGTGGAGAGAAGACAAGGGCAGACAGCTAGTGGGTATCATTGAGTGGGCAGAGGATTGGCAGAAAGCAGAGAAAATGGCGACAATTTGGCATGGGAGCAGTGTGGACTCAGTACCCCAGCGCCCGCCTGGCTGGCTCCTGGCTCAGAACAGGGATTAGGATTGTTCAAAAGCAATGGGAACCATCCTTTCCTTCCCATGTCCCCTCTGAGCCCCAGGCTGACATGCTTACAGAGGAAAGATGGGGTCCTGAGGGAATCTCAGGTACTCCCAACATAACTCGAGTAAATCGCCAGGCAGGGGTCCAGCCCCTGCTTCTAGTCCAACCCTGCTGATCCCCGACAGAGGCTTCTGAATGCAGCAAAACCCAGATTTTGAATGCCTGTCACCTACTTCCCCCAAACAACATTCCCTAACTGTTCCCTGACCATGAGCTGTTCCATCTACACCCAGGCTGCCAAAGACAGGGTGCTCTGAGATCTCAAACACCACGCAGAATCAGCACTATCTTCCTCCTAGATCTCAGAACCAGTCACCCCATTTTCCTAGGCTAGAAGTTCTTCTACGCATCTTACCTCTACCCCTCTAGTTAAAAAACAGAATGCACTTTCTAGTTCCTCATACTGGGGGCTTGCTTCTCTCAGTTCCTGGCCTCAGACAGGGAACTGGAGTTTGAACTTCAGGGAGGGGTTGCAGAACTTCCTGGCTGCAGACTCCTGCTGTCAGCATATCTGGTATATCTCGCTGATTTGCTCCATCCAGCGGCTCCACTCAAAGCAGTATCTTTGATTCCTTTTCAATTAGCCCAGAGGACTGATTTAGTGCTAATGAAAATCAATGGTTTAAAACTGTCCCACAAATCACAGGGGGCTGGAGGTCTGTGTCTTAAGTGTCTCTTGGGGAAGTTAGGCTGGGCCTGGGAAGCATGGAACCCGCCCACAGTTTCCTACAACTATATAGTTCGGCAGAGAAGCCACTCCCCCCGCCCCCCCACTCCCCATCCTCTTCTTCTCCCCGTCTTCCCAGGCACTAAACACCCTACCACTGTGTTTGGCTCCTATGATGAAGATTATAGAGTTTGAAGCCACCAGATGCAGATGTCTAGGTCCAGAGAACCAGTTGCTGGTTTCTTAAGGGACAGCTTAGGTACAGGGTGGATTGACCCAGGCTGGGCTGCTGGGCAGGGGTGGGGTGGGGGAGGTGGGAGGTGGGAGGAGCAGCTGTGCCTGGAGCCTTGAGGGTGGGGAGTTCCATGAAGACAGAGAGAGCAGAGACCTGGCAGCCAGCCAGACGACAGGTCTCTTTAGGACTGATCGGCTCAGTCTTTCTCACGTTCACCTTATTATGATTTTTCTCCCCCAACACAAGGTTTCCAGCATTACTCCACGGATGAGTTTTCCAGCTGGGCAGATGGAGGTGTATCATTCAGCAAAGCTTAGGGCACAGGGCTGGGTCAGGGGAAGGGAGGTTCCTTGATGGTAGGGTAGGAGAGAGCTCTCCAGGATTCTGGAGTGCTCAAGATCCAAGCTGCTTTCCTGGGGGGGGGGGATTTCCACCATCCCCTCCTCTCCTCCCCCACACTGGACTGGTTTTTTTGCCTGCAGTACTAAGGGCCTCAGCACCCTGGAAGTGTGCGCGAGGTCTCAGATCAGCATGGTCTCCACTTGCAAGGGCTGATAGGCGGTCTGAGCAGGCTACCTGACAAGCCGAGCAGAGTGTCTCCACAGCAAGAATGTGCTGGCATTCCCATGCTTGGACCAGATACAAGTCAGGCGGATGAGTACCGCACACCTACCCTCACCGCACACTGAATGACATTTTAGCTTTTCATGTATTTATTTATTTGTTTGTTTGTTTGTTTGTTTTATTTTTTAGGGTATGTGGAGGATCTTACTCTGTCTATGAGGTGTGTAGCTTTGGGAAAGTTGCTTAGCCTCTCTAGCTTTGCTTGCTTCTAGATAACAAGGATGACAAAAATCACTGAACTGTGAAGATGGAATGGACAAAGCGTAGGAACACATAGGGAGTACTATAAAATTATTATTATTAGAGCTGGAGAGATGGCTGGCTGGTTCAGAGCAAGAGTACTTGCTGCTCTTTCAGAGGCTCGGAGTACTATGCCCAAGCACCCAGATTACCCTCTCGCAATGTCTGCTCCAGGGGATTCAATGCCCCCTTCTGGCCTCTGCAGGCACCAGCACACCCTGACATATATGTATACACATAAAAATAAAATTAACCTTTTTAAAAAAAAAACCCAAAAGGGTAGTTACTACTCTTAAAAAAAAATCACAACATGGGCCTGGTGGTGGTGGCACACGCCTTTAATCCCAGTACTCGGGAGGCAGAGGCAGGCAGATCTCTGTGAGTTCGAGGCCAGCCTGGTCTACAAGAGCTAGTTCCAGGACAGGCTCCAAAGCCACAGAGAAACCCTGTCTCGAAAAATCAAAAAAAAATTACAACATATATTAGAAAAAACAAACCCCCAAAATACACATACACTATAAAACTGCGGCTGTACTATAGTTACATGTGTATATTTCTTTACTGCGTACTAAGTACCTTTACCTTTTACTTTAAGTCTCCAAATGTCATTCAAAACACATTTATCGGATCATGAATCGTTATGGGAATATATTGCCCGAAATCCCGGTAAACCCCTCCACCACTGCTGCCCACGTATGGCGTTTCCAGTTCTCCCCAGTTGCGGTTTTTTCTTTTTCTTTCTCCCCCCCCCAGATTTTCGAGACAGGATTTCTCTGTGTAGCTCTGGCTGTCCCGGAACTCACTTTGTAAACCAGGCTGAACTCAAACTTAGAGATCTGCCTGCGACTGCCTTCCGAGCACTGGAACTAAAGGCGGCTCTGCTTGTGCTTCAGATCTCTTCCTCAGGCTTTGTTCTTAGGAGGATGGCTGGGTCCAGGAGGACAGAGTCCTGAAAAGCCTTTCAGTTACAAATTGCAGACTGCTGTTCCGAAAAGATCAGCCAACTCCTTCCCAACAGTGTCTGGAGTGTCTGAGTCACTCTCAGCAGCGAGCATCTAGCGTCTAAACTGCCTTGTTCAGCAGGAGGGCGTCACCCACTGGAGCCTGGCCTTGCATACAAGAGCACAAACAGGCCGAAGAGGTAGGAAAGCACAGCTGGAGAAGATGTTTGGGTGCTCCTCCACCCCTGCTAGGGAGGAGACCCTCTGCTCTCCCTCCCACTAGACCGAGAACCTGGACTATCTGAGAATGATGGTCATGCCTTTAACCTAGCACTTGAGAGGCAGAAGCAGACAGAGCTCTAAGAGTTCAAGGTCAGCCTGATCTACAGAGCGAGTGCCTGTCTCAGAAACAAACAAACAAAAACAATCTGCAATGCTCTGTTTTAGAGCTGAGAACCTTCTAAGCACAAAGAGCATTAAATAATGAGACTGTGTTTTTCTCATTGCCTGCTTGCAGCTGACAGAGCTGCTCCTCTGCCTGGAATGCCCTGTGGCCTTGGGAAAGCCGTGCTGTGCACATGGGGCGGTACCACTGAGGAGAATGCCAGTGAAATGGGGTTGTTAGGTGTCACCACAGTCCCCGTGAGTGCTGGGTCCTGCGATGGACAGTTGTCCACACGCTCTATCTTGAATAGTAAGCACAGATAGAGCAGCCTGTTCTGTCCACGAGAGAGAAAGTTTTATCATATGAGGTTATGTGCGTTCCAAAGCGTCCCGGCTGGTCACCCTCCACAGGGGAAGGGGTGGCAGGTGGTCTGAGCAGCTCAGGCTTGCCCGCCCTCCCTTTATGTTCTTCTCCTTCATAAGGTGGCTTCAGCGTCCCCTTCCCAGCCGGACACCAGAAGGACATCTTTCAGGACATCCCTCGGAGTCTGTGGACAGAAGAGCTAAAGTCCCTGCTGTACTCCAGCATAAGCGCTGGGAGTTCGTGCTACCCCCATCTCTTTCCCACCTCCTCTTCCTCTTTTTCCCAGCAGAATCCCTCCAGATCTCTGAAGGAAGGGAAGCAGAGGCTGGGGGGAGGCCACCCGCTGCCTAAGGACAGACCGTGAACTGTACAGGGCTCCTACATGCCACATGACCCAGATCTCTGGTGGGAGCCTGTGGGGCCAGAATCTTATGCTATTCCCCATCCTTTACTTCTTAGCCTTTCCTCAATGCTGCATTCTGAGCAAGACCATGTTCACATGCAGCCCTCCCTGTGCCCTGCGGAAAAACTCTTCATTACCTGTCTCACTAACCTTATTGAGAAGCCCTGTCTTGTCTAGGTTGTCAAAACTATCTCACAAAGAGGTGGTCACATGGCCCTGCTCCATCTGTCCATGCAAAAAGTGCTCATGGCTCTCAATCCTGCACTACACATGAACATCCCTAAGCTGAAGTCTATCTCCCCTGACTCACACTACGTCTCTTGACAAGCCATCTAGAAGGTTTAGGTTTAAGCAAACTGTGATACCCTCTGGGAACCCTGAGAGTGAGCATTTTACGGCTGGCAAAATGGCACAAATGTCCTGAAACATAGGGTCCTCTTGCAACCCACATAACTCTCCCCTCCCTTCCTTTTTGGCAATATTTGTTGCCATGGAGATTCTAACACAGTGGGGCAGGTAGAAAGTCTGTTGCTTGGCAACGAGATGCTAAAGGTACAGGATTGGCTGCCAAGGCCTAAAGGAGCAGAAAAGATGATGAGGGAAGGTGGGAAAACAGAGAAACACCCTGGGGGAACACAAAGGAGTAGGAGAGGAACAAGACAGGGCCAGAATGAAGAGAACATACATACAGAAGCAAGAAGAGAGAGCCTGTGACCGCCCTAGGGCTGGGTCACTATTTGTGTATTTGCTAAAATGCCCTTGTAGAAACAACGGCAAAACAAACAAGCATTAGTGTATTCTCATAGCTGTGTTTATGTTGTAGCAGGATGATAGAGAAAAGAAAAAAAGCACAAAATTTTTAAAAGTCCTTAAATAAAAGGCCTGAGAAATCCTATACTGTAGTGGAAAGAGCACACTGTACCTCTCCCTCGATGTGTGACCCAATCAAGAGGGATAACCTCTTTGATATTCACTTTTCTCATCCAATAAAAGGAGACTAGCAGCTTGGGTGTGGTGACATGCACCTGTAATCTCAGCACTCCCATGATTGAGGCAGGGCAATCGTAAGTTCAAGGCTAGCTTGGTCTATATAGTGTGACCATGTCAAAGGATAAAACCAAAGCAAAAGGGCAATAGCAATGTGCATCTCATAGGGTTGTTGCAGAATGAGGAGTGATGGACTCTGGTACATGGGAGTTTGGGTTATTGTTGGCCTTTTGCAATTACAACCAACCCATGTTGTTATCTTAATCACCCAATGGATGGAATGGAAAGAGCTCAAAGACTCTTCAGATGCCCAAAGACCTGACTGCCATCCAGATTAATGAACCCACTGTTTATGACACCCAAGGAGGCTATGAATGGAAGCCAATAGCTCATCTGTTGAGCGGTATGGATGACAGTCTCTCCCTCACATCAATGAGAAGGAGCTTATTCAAGAACATTGATGAGAATGTCCCAGTGCCTGCTGGGTACCATGGAGAGACTATGGGGGTCCATGATCTGTAGGTGCCCCTCTGCCTGGCTGGCCTTTGGGGTAAACTTAAACTTCAGATGGGGACTTTTTCAACCTTCCTGAATTTTCTGTCACCATGGAGAAAACCATGAGATGTGGAACCCAGGCATGTGGTTGGCAAAGACAGGGCTTCCATCGTAGTTTTCAAGCAAACTAATTCTGTCAAACCAACGAAGTTTGCCACCAGAGGCAAAATAAGGCAGTGAGAGAAGGCAGCTGTACTGATATTGAATACACCATGTCACGTTGGAACGACATGAGGTCAGTCATGAGGAGAGGGCCACCAGTCTCAGGAGAAGCTGTTTAAGAAGGGTGGGACCGGGCTGGAGAGATGGCTCAGCGGTTAAGAGCATTGCCTGCTCTTCCAAAGGTCCTGAGTTCAATTTCCGGCAACCACATGGTGGCTCACAACCATCTGTAATGAGATCTGGTGCCCTCTTCTGGCCTGCAGATATACACACAGACAGAATATTGCATACATAATAAAAAAATATTTAAAAAAAAAGAAGGGTGGGACCAACTGTGGCCAACTATTGGGTACCTTCTCAGGAAACTGTATGTAGTACCTCGGGGTCCATAAAGTTCAGGGAATCCTTTCTTGCAGTAATTCTCAGCTAAGTGCTCTGATTCTGCTTCTAGGAGAGACTTAGTGGGCTGAGGTGTCTCACTAGCTCAAGGTTCATGCAAGGACTATGGTGGCAGGCAGGGGAGCAATGACTCACACAGACAGATGCTGTTTAATTCAGCTGTCTCGCTGTCTCCACGGCTTCCTGAGCTCTCTCTCCCCCAGTACTTGAAACACCTCTGTGGTTTCAAAGCCAACTTCCCCAATAATGCCAACAAGACACCAGAGGAGTGCTGCTGCCATTTCTGCTTGGCCAGAGCCAAGCTTGTTGCCAGGAGTGGGATGGCTGAGAATGGAGACTGGTGGAACCAGGGAAGCCAAGATGAATGTGAACAAGAACTGGTAGGCTGTTGCTTCCAAGCCTGGCCCACCGCAGCATCCCAGCCTCCAGCAGCTCACTGGGTGCTCACCAGGCCTGGCCTTGTCACAGCAAGGCTAAAGGGCTAGGTAAACAAGACAGAACAAAATTTAGAGAAGGGTCTTATTAGTCTTAGGAACATGGAGTTACTCTAGGCGGAGTGGTGCCTAATTCTTGACATGAAGGAAAGCTCTTAGAACTGCAGCAACAAGAGAGACTTAGGATGATGGTAGAAGGCAGCCCTGATGGTGAATGTGTCTTGGCTTGGGACTCATCTTGGATACATAGACGGTGGGTTTCTCCACAGCCATTCACTCGGGTGGGTAAGTGAAGAAATGGGGGAGGGAGGCATTCATGAGCAACCTATCTTGAGGGCACCAGAGAGGAGGGAGTGGGTAACTTGAGCTGGGCCAGGGTAGGAAGTTTCCCAAGGGCTGAGTGTGCGAATGGGTGCTGAGGGCTCCTCTGTTTGAACTACCTTCCCACCTAAGCTTTTTATTTTATTTATTTTTAGTGTGTATGATATGTGTATATGTGTGTGTATGCACATGTACATATGTGTGTGATGTGTGTTTGTGCAGTGTATGTATGTGTATATATGTAAATATGTGTGTATGTATGTCTGTGTGCATGCATGTGTGTATATGTGTCTATGTGTGTGTGTATATGTGTGTATGTGTGAATATGTGTGTATATGTGTGTGTGTGAGAGTGTGTGTTTGTGTATGTGCTCATACATGAGCATCCATGCCATGGTGCATGTATGGAGATCAGAACACCACTTTCAGGAGTCAGTTCTCTTTCTACTGTGGGTTCTAGGGTTTGACTCAGGTGGTCAGGCTTACATGTGTGTCCTTTTTACTGGCTAAGCCATCTTGCCAGCCCATACTTCAGGTTCATCTGTCCTGAATGTTGGCTCTTTACCTAATTCATTCTGACTGCTATAACAAAATTCTATAGACTAGGTAATTTTTAAAAATATTTATTTATTTATTATGTATACAGTGTTCTGTCTGCATGTATGCCTGAAGGCCAGAAGAGGGCACCAGACCTCATTACAGATGGTTGTGAGCCACCATGTGGTTGCTGGGAATTGAACTCAGGACCTTTAGAAGAGCAGGCAATGCTCTTAACCGCTGAGCATCTCTCCAGCCCTAGACTAGGTAATTTATGAACAACACGTACAGATCATATTCTGGAAGACTGGAAACTCAAGATCCAGGTATTAGAAGATTCACTATCTGGTAAGGGGCCACTTTCTGGTTCAAAGGACTCCCTTGCTGTGTCCTCACATACAGAAATTTGAGGGTCTCTCTGAGGCCTCTTTTGTAAAAAGGGGTCTCTGCCCTCATGATCTAATCACTCCCTGAGGCCTTATCACTCAATATCATTGTGCTAAGGTACGGAGTCAACGGATATGCTGAGGCACAGTGTCAACACGTGTGCTGAGGTACGGGTCAATGTGTGTGCTGAGGTACGGAGTCAACACGTGTGCTGAGGTACGGGTCAATGTGTGTGCTGAGGTAAGGAGTCAACGTGTGTGCCTGGGTACGGGTCAATGTGTGTGCTGAGGTATGGGTCAACGTGTGTGCTGGGGCACGGTGTCAACGTGTGGATGCTGGGACACACATCAGACTCTCTACGTTAGATTTTATTGAAACACTATGTCTCTCCTGGGATGGCCTAGGTGACCACTGCTGCTTTAGTCTGTCATCTCTGACCAGAAGCTGGGAGCTTGGGAAGGGAAAGAGAAAAGCAGGTTAAGGACTCAGCCTTGCAGAGTCCGTGGGAGAGATGAACGTCCCAGGAGCCAGATCTCAGCTCGGAAATCTGCCGTGTAGAGGATGGGGTCCTGGGCGAACCTGGTCTTAAGTACTGCAGGTTAGGAGGGGTCGCACGCCTAAGCACGCACTCCTCCTTGTGACTCCTGCACCATCTGACTTCTCCTTGCCATTTTCTCCACTCCCTCCACCTTTTCTTTGCAATTTTTGGTTGTTTTTGTTTTGTTTCGTTTGGATTTTCCAAAACAGGGTTTCTCTGTGTAGCCCTGGCTGTCCTGGAACTCGCTTTATAGATCAGGCTAGCCTTGAATTCACAGTAGTGATAATGTATAATATGATGTAATTATAAGTAATGATACAATGTACTCTGGCCATGTCCTTCCACGTACCCCCTTTCTGTCCCCTTCTCCCCTCCTGTTAGTCCCTTTGCTTCTCCCAGACAGCTTTGCTTCCGCTTCCATGTCACATATGCATACATGGTCCTATAGATCTCTTAGGCCCACAATCTTAGGCCCACAAATGTGATATTGGTCTTTTCGAGTCTGATTTAATTTGCTGAATGTGACAATCTCCAGGTGCATTCATTTTCCTGAAAGATGACACAGTTTGTTCTTTAGGGCTGAATAAAGTTCCACTGTGAGTATTAACCACCCTTCTCTTTTTCTTTTAATGATTTATTTATTTTTATTTCATATGCATTGGCCATTTGCCTTCATGTATGCCTGTATGAGGGCATTTGATACCCTGGAACTGGAGCTACAGACAGTTGTGAGCCGCCATGTGGGTGCTGGGAGTTGAACCTAAGTCCTTTGGAAGAGCAGTCAGTGCTATTAACCACTGAGCCGTCTCTCTAGTCTCCCCCCCCCACCCCTGCCCCACTTTTTCTTATCCTTCCTCTGTTGAGGGACATCTGGATGGGCTCCATAGCTTAGCTATTATAATAAAACTACCATAAACACTGACGTGCAGATCTCTGGTCTGTTGACTTGGAGTGGTAGAGCTGGATCAGGAGCTACATTTTTTGGTTGTTGCTGCTTTGTTTTGAGGAGCCTCAATACTAATTTCTATTCTGATTGTTCTGGGTTAGTGTTCTCCCCAGCAGTATGTAAGTGTCCCCTTTTCTCTGACTCCTCTCCAGCGCTTGCTCTTATTTATTCTCTTAGTGAAAAGTTGCAGCCCTCCCCCCTCCCCTCCACCCACTTTCCCTTCACATTCAGGTGCATTGTCAACACCAGGAGACCAACATGGGCGTATTCCTATTAATGACATTGCAAGCTTTCTTTAGAGCTCACGGGTTTTTCCTTCAATGTCCATTTCTTCTTCCCGAAACCCCCACTGTAAATTCACAATTCCTTTTGAAAACTGAATCCTGAACCAGTGAGATGGCTCAGTGGGTTGCTACGGGATATTTGCTTCCATCATATGAAGATGTGTCTCGGTGATTGGTGTAAGAAAGAGCTGAATGGCCAATAGCTGGGCAGGAGAGAATAGGGGGGCATCTGGGCGGAGAGAGGACTCTGGAAAGAAGAAAGACGGAGTTGCTAGGCTTGGAGGAATCAGGATGCGCAGTATGGAGATGAGGTAATGAGCCTTGTGGAAAGATTTAAAAATATGTCAATTTAAAAATATGGGTTAATTTAAGTCATAAGAACTAGAGAGGAACAAGCCTAAGCTGAGGCCGAAGAAGCTTTTATAATTAATAATAAGTTTCTCTGTCCTTATTTGTAAGCTGGAAGCCCAAAGAAAAAATCCAATTACAGTGGGTAAAGGCGCTTGTCACCAATTTGAGTGAGAATTCACATAGTGAAAGGAGGGAACAGACTTCTCTGCACGTTGTCCTCTGACCTCCACCTGCACACCACAGTGCACGTGCACCCACATGCAAAATAAAAGTTTAATTAAAAAATAACTGGGCCTGCTTCACCATGCTTCAGGGAAAAAGCAGAAAACACTGGTTTTATTGTCCACTCTAGGTTTGGAACTGAGGGTAGGAATAAGCACAAAGTCTGTCTCAGAGGCGAGACCAGCAAGGAGACTCACTGGCTGCCTCCACCTGGAGACGGTCTCTGTGGGAACCCTCCTCTGCCCCAGCCTGGGTGTCTTCCTGTTCAGGGGTCATTCCAAGTACAAAGGCTTTGTGAAAGGGCTGTCCCAGAACCCTAATGAATGAGGGGGACACAGAACAGACAATTGCTTAGGACCCTTCCCCTAAGGGTGGATCATCAGGCCTGAGCTGCTCCTTTGGATCCAGGCCCAGAACTTGGCCTGCAACTTTAAAACTCAGCCCCTATTTTGAGCATGCAGCAAGCACCTCACAGCAAACAGCCGGAACGAGACGTTGAGACACTGCATCTCAGCAGAATTGTTTCCAAATAAAGTGCTGTTTCTTTCCTCCTCAGACTGTCCCTAGTGCTGCATTCAGGGCTTAACCATTTAGTATCTTCCCTTGCTTACGACACATACACTCCCCCCAGCCCCACCCCTGGCATGGCCTCTTTAAAAGCAAGCTTGGGAGTTGTGCTAACAGGAGTCCGGGTGTGCTCAAGAAGCCTGCCTGAGGCTCCCCTCATAAAAAAGGTGGGCTCCTGGCAAAGGCTTATCTTTCTAGAGAGGTGAGATTCATGGAAGGAAGTTTCCAGGACATGAGCATGGGAGGGGGATGGGGGAGTCCTGTGTCTGAGAGTGGGCTGCCAGCCACCATGGCACAGAGACCTCTCCAGACCGCACACCCATGTACTGGGGGGCAGAGCCTCATGAAACTCTCAACACATTAGTTTATGAGGGTCACAGGGAACCAAGCTGTTCCCGGAGGCGGGGGATGGTGGGAGGGCTGGCAGGGGAGAGGTTAATGGGCTGGGGTGGCATATCCTGGACTGAGAATCAAGGGGAAGCTGGCTAATGACTCTGCAGATATAAAACCTTTGTTTTCCATTTTCACTAAGATAGGGTCTCGAAGTTCCTTCCAACCGTAAAGACTGGAGCTAGACAAGGAAGTGACAAGAGTGGGAGCGGGGAGACCCTGAATCATGTGACATATCTTCTGATATGATTTCTGTTTCCTAGGGATCCCATCCTGGCCAGCTGAGCCTAGGAGGCTGAGAAAGTCAGTGACTCCCAACACAGAGATATCTGGTTGTGGGACCAATCCGATCCTGGCCCCAGGAAAAGTTCCAGCAATGTTTCTGTTGTCTTCTGTTTCTGGAAATAGGCTCTCAAGATGTAGTCCAGTCTAGCCTTTGACCTGGGAGGCCCTGGGATTTCAGGCTTGTACCATCACACAGGGCTGGAAGTAGTTTCTGAGTAAAGGGCAGATCTCCCCTAATCCTAATGCCTCCCTGATGATAACCACCGGTCCAAGGCAAGGGATGGATGCGATGATCTTGATAGGATCCGTCCAACTCCAGGCCTAGCCACAGAGTGAAGAGCAGCCTCCTCTCCCCACCCGCCAACCCTGAACTGAAGACTCTGACTCCTGATGGCTATGATCCTGCTAGGCTTCTGCTCTAGATCCTTGCAGAACACACGATGGCAGCTCAGCATCTGCCTCCCCCACTGTCTTATTTCCATGAGAGGTTATCTGATGGATGATGAACTTGAAGACTGAAGAATAAGAGAGATGGTTCAAGGTCACAGGGCTGCCTGGAACTCAGTTTCTGGATTCCAGACCAAACATCTGCAGGCACCCTTGAGGTCTTGACAGGTTTTCTCAATGCTTTCTTTCTGGTTCCATTACCCTCTCTCAAGTCAGGCTTGCTCTTCCCCTCCGGCACTACCTGGTCCACTAGAATTTCTACAGGGTCCAGACTATCACAGAGACCACGGCTCACCAGTTGAGAACAATCAAGCTTCTTGGGTCCCTAGGATCCCACACCCTTGCTTCTCCCTAGCTCCCTGCTTTACTAGCCCTTATCGCTTGCCCATACAATACAAGCTTTCAGGTCTATCTTTAGCTAGTTTTATCCTCTAGGTTCCATGAGGTTGTCTCATCAGGAAGGTCTCCCTGACCTTCTGTGAGGAGATGAGAGGCCCTTAGCTCCTCCATGCCATGCACACAACAATGTTCCTCACTTCCAGCCGACCCCAGATTACTCTCCAGTGCTGCCTGTCTTCTTAAGGAACAGTTCATCTGCTGTGATCACTGTGATACACTGTGTACTGTGCTTGGATCACACTGGACAGTCAATATGTGTTGGACAGTTTCTTCTTCTTCTCTTTTGGCTTTTCGATACAGGATTTCTCTGTAGCTTTGGAGCCTGTCCTGGAACTCGCTCTGCAGCCCAGGCTGGCCTCGAACTTACAGAGATCTGCCTGCCTCTGCCTCCCGAGTGCTGGGATTAAAGGCATGTGCCACCACTGCCTGACCAGACAGCTTCTTGATGCTAGGTCTCTGCAGCTGAATTCTCCTTCTCTGTCCCTTGCAGACGCAGGAAGGTCAACTTCTGCTAACTCTGTTCTCTGCAGGCCTCAGAAGGTAGGCAGGAGATGGCTCATCTTAAGAAGGGCTGGCCTCATGTCATCTCACTGAGCCTCTAGGTCACCAGTCTGAATGGAGAACATGAGGAACAGCTGTTAAGCTGATCTGGACATCTTCCTTGCTAAACAGGAACTAGGGTGGAGTGCGGGGGTGGGACTTCCTGAGGTAACAGGAGAGAGGAAATCTGGCCCATCAAATTCTTGCTGTGTTTTCAGGTTATCCTGGCTTGGCACTCAGCCTAGGCACTACTCTAGGGTAGAGGCTGCAGCCTGCAGGAAGGTGTTTGTAGAGCCCGTCTTTGGCATAACCAGAAGCTTTCCTGGGGCATGTTAAGAGGTTATATGATCACCTGTGGTTTGTACAGTGAGCCCTGCTCAGGAAGCCTCAATACCAATCAGCACAGAAACCCCCTAAAGATGCTAAGGTTGGAAGTGGCAGATGTGTGGTTAAGGCAGGTGTGTGTGAACCCTAAGACACTGGGTGTTTTGAGAGGGTGGAGGCTGGGAAGCAAGGGGAGGATGCAGAAAGCACAGAAGATTTCTAACCCGCCCATAATGGCGCCCCTCTTAGTTCTTGGCCTCTGATTACAGGGTCGCTACATCAGCGATCACATCTCTAAGCCCTTAGGCTAAACCAGTGTCCCTACTATGTGTCCCTTGTTAAAGGCCATCCTATATGTTCCATCTCCCATCACTAGGCTGGAAGTACAGTCCACAGTACCTTCCACAGTCCTGATATGTGGTAGATGCTCAATAAACGTGGTAACTAGATAATTACATGGTGTCACTTGAGAACCACACAGAAAGGGAAACCTGCACCAAATGGAGAGCCAGAGAATAACAGTGCAGTCCCTGCCTGATCGAGAAAACAAAACTAAACTGAAAACTTGTTTGACAGTCTAACCCATGAGGGGCCTCTGTCTCTTCCACATGGGCTCAGGCAGTGATGGAATAAGGTTGCTCATGCTCCCTCAGTGTGTCCAAAGCCTGGCTAATGTAGGCTAACTTCAGTATCACTTTTGGATTACCCCAGAGGAGGGAATAATAGCCACTCTCAGGAAGCTTCGAGGCTGATGGAAATACATGAAGATGCTCTGAGGTTGTCCATCTTCACAGAGACAAGACCCACAAGGGGGCCACGGTCTTGAGAGAAATGTAGTTCCCAGAGCTAAACACATGGGCTATTTACCACGCACCGGCCATCGCTCCCAGCGGTTCATATGTATCAGCTGACTTCAATTTCAGAAAACCTCATCATGTAGAAAATGTTGTTTCTTACCATTTTACAGGTAAGAAAAAGGATGCCAAACCTGGTCAAGGCACTTGTCTTAATCACGATAAGAAACAGATCAGATTGGCCAATATTTAAGCCCAAGCTGTGGGCTGCAGAGCCTTTCTAGCTCCCCATGACATCTCTGGTACAAGTGATGTGCACAGCTGCTGGGGAGCTAGTCATGAAGTGAGTTAACCACAGCTAGCTAATTAGCATACTGAAAGAGGGGCATGCTGGGAGGGAGTGAAGCAGGAGGTAAAGGATCTCCTGGTTGTAGGAGATGCACAGGTGATAGCAGAAACAGCACAAGAATGCAGCTTTCACCTAATCCCAAAGCAGTGGGATGGGGTTTAATCTTCCTTCTCTGGGCTATAAGACAGTGGCCATGATGAAGGACCAGCCTCTGTTCCTGACCATAAACCCTAGCTCCAGCCTTTCACTGCGCATAGCTGCTCCGGTCTGTCCTTCCCCAGTTCAAAGCGGGATCCTAGACTAATCAAAAGCTTGGTCTGTCTGTAAAGAAGGGATCTGAGAGTAGAGGTGATACCTGGGAATCTGGTAGTTTGAGTACTATTGGCCCCCATAATCTCATAGGGAGTGGCTGTGTTCAGAGGTGTGGCTTTGTCGGAGTGGGTATGGCCTTGTTGGAGGAAGTGCGTCATGGGGGGGGGCGGGCTTTGGGGTTTCCTATGCTCAGGATACTGCCCAGTATCTCAGTTGTCTTTCTGTTGTCTGCAAGATGTAGGACTCTCAGTTCTAGCACCATGTCTGCCTATATCCCACCATGATGATAACAGACTGAACCTCTCAAACTGTGAGTCACTGCAGTTAAATGCTTTCTTTAAAAGAGTTGCTGTGGTCATGGTTTCTTCACAGTAATAGAAACCCTAACTAAGACAGCATCTGAGGGGGGGGTGGGGGGAGCTTCAGGGAAGCACTTGAGGAAAAAGTGGCAGTTGAGCCAGAGAAGGGAAGGTCACTGAGGACAGCATTTTTGAGAAAGATGCAATGACTAAGGGAAGAGAAGTGAAACTGTTTGATTCTAACAGCCATATGGACATCGGACAAGGCGTCTTTGTGACTTTCATATGTCCTTGCAACTAGCACAGCACAGGAGCGCACAGAAACACCCAATTAAAATAGAGCTCAAATGAGCAAGTTTTGAAGCAGAGGCAGATACCTAAGCTGGGCCTGAGACTGCTTTGGTTGTCACTGCTGAGACTAGGGCTCTCCTAATGCGAGTACCCAAGGACCAGATCACATTGGCAGGCATGCTTAGACACACCGAGGGTCCAACAGCACCCCAGTGGCCACTCATCTCTTGTTCACCTTGTTAGTATTAGAGGCATGAACAATCCTCCATACTGCCACACCCTGCCATTGGGGATGTGCTAGCTTTGCTTGGCTCAAGTACAGTGTACCTTGTCATTGACTCGTGCTCAGCTTTGAGCATTGTTACTTTTCTTCCCCTTCCCCGTGGAGAAGATTCAGGTATTCCCCACTCACGCTCCCTTTCCCAAAACTGCCTGTCTAGGCTGGTACCTCAGACACACCTCCCTGAAACACAGAGGAGGCAACAGGCTGCAAACGTAACCCTTCAAGAGACAGGGCTCTTCTACCCAGTCCAGGCCACAGGTCCTTCCTCGTTTCAGCAGTTCCCATGTTGGACAGCTCCCACACCTCCAGGTCCAGCGTGGAGACGTACTGCCTTCCTCCCTCCTCCCTCCTAACCCTTTCCTGCTGCTCTGTCGGTACTTTACAAGATTGGCTGGGGGGGGGGGAGCTGCCCTTCCTACAGGCCTTCATTCTGCCTTCCCGTCAAAGGATCTGCTTTTGATATATGCTCAGGAGATAACCCCTATCTCCCAATCTGCTTTTCCCCCTCTTCCTTTCCATTAGAGCTATGCAACCTAGTTAGGCAGCTCCATGCCTTACGGATAGTTGGGCTTATAGGCATGCATCCTGATGGCTACACAGTTGGCCTTTCTCTGAACCACCAGAATTACCCTGGCTCTGCCTGTAGCTGTGCATTGGTCTCAGGGTACCCTAAAATTTCCTCTCAGCATTGACCTCCTTGTGGGTAGCTCAGAGGTACCCTTCCGGCAGCTTCCTGCAGACCCCAAGCTCTCTTGCATTTCACTCTGGCAGCCACCTCCTCCTATCCTTTTCTCTACCCTCAGCCTGCCTTGGACCAGAGCCTTTGATTTGGACAAGGCCGGCAGAAGTGAGCCTCTGTGTGCATGAGGCACTGCTGTGGTGTAAGGCTGAGCACAGCGGGGACCCAAAGTGGCCCTTTGAGCCACACGTGTGCTGTGGGGAAACAGCAGTTCCAACTTCTTGGCTCTCAGTTCTTGTCAGGTGTTGTTCTCAGCAGAGCAGTGCCCAAAAAGCCTCTCCCCTGTCCCCACCTGCACTGGTGGGGTCCCACTACCCTGCTCCCCAGGACCTGAACTCAGACCCCTAATACCTGCTCTTAATTCATCACCATCCTGGTGAGCCCTCCATGGCCCTGGCCCATGATCTCTGCAGCTGCAGCTGGAGCAGAGGCAGCAGGGATGGTTCCAGAACGGGGTGTAGCTCGGGGTTGAGGAGGAGCTTGCACTAAGACCACTGGGGAGCCTCAGTCTTGGGGTGGGGATAAAATGTGTATCAAACACGTGCTAAACAGCCCCTTCCCTGTCGTATAAGTAGTCACGGGCAAGGAAATGCATCAATGGCCATGAATTTGGTGCAGGTCCAGGGTGCAGAAGCCCAGAGGGTTTAGACAGAGAAGAACGGAAAGAGAACGGAAGCAGCAGGGAAAGGCTGCCGACATTTGGATAAGCTCTGGGTTCTGGATGAGGTGCCTCTGACTCATCTGTCGTCTGGTCGCTGCCTCAGGGCCTAGCTAATTGGGAGAAAGTTAAATAGAGCCAAAGAAAACAAGGGAGATATTACAGAGCCCCAGGTTCCTGGGACTTGGGGGGTGGGGAGCAGATGTCTTAATTTATGGGTCTGCATTAGTCTACCCCAGGGGAGAGGAAGTCTCAGGCCTGGAGTGGATTGCAGTCTGAGGACTAGTGTCCCTTTCTCACCGAGGGGCTGTGAAGCTGATGGATGGGGCTGGGGAAGGCATTCATGTGGCGGGGACAGGCAAGGGACAGGAAGCCGTGACCTTATACTGCCGTTTCTTCCACAGTGTCTTGGTTACAGCCCCCATTCAGACCCAGATGTAAATTTTAAAGGTCTGGAGACATTTATGACAAGGCTCGAGGACGTCTTAGATGATAAGTACAGCATCCTCAGAAGTTCCTAGGAATCAGGAAGAGGGAATGAGAAGATGTAACTGGGAGGGGGCATAACCAAAAACTAAGAATGTCAGTTTCCGATTGATAGGAGAGGGTGACCAAATGTATCCCAGTCACCCCTGGGCCGCTCCTGGCCTGACAGTCGAGTCTGAACTGGGGAGACAACGGCTGGATCCTCATCCAGTTGGCCCTTCGGCAAGGTAGCTCCATTTTGCTGTTTCAGACACAAGCCCTATGCTTTCTTTACCTTCCCCACTGGATACAACTGGTCATCTCACCCCATCACTCTTCTTTCTTTTCTAGTCACTTTAGGTACCTGCCCTGGAGCGCAAGCCACACTCCAGCCTCCTAGGTCTTCGTTCACTGATACACTGACCACTCCTCTTCCTACCGAGTCACGCTGGTGTTGGCTGTGGGACTCTAGGGAAATTACTCACACACTCTGGGTCTGTTTCACTAGCAAGAGGAACAATAAAGCCAAGAGCTGTCCAGACCATAGTCCAGGTCTCTTTCACCCTACCCCTTGCCAGTGGGTCCCAAGCTTTTACAGAGTGGGGCCCACAGGCTTCTCCCTCAAACGAGGCTGAGGTTCACGTCTGCTCTGGCTGTCCTGCAGATCTGCCAATAAATGAGAGGATGTGAGCTCCAGGAAAGGCAACAAGGGGAGCAAGCAGTTTGTTAGAGCACTGGGGGGGAGCGCATCGGGTACCCCAGGAGCTTCCTGCTTTGTGAGAGGACAGCAGGAGCCAAGAGGAGAGGTAGGGGGAACCATTCACAATCCTCTTCCCACTGCTTGGTTTGCCCAAGGCCCTACAAAGCTCTGCTTTAGATTGTTTTGGATACTGAGCAGTCATGCCCCATCTAAAAGGTGGTGATTTTGACATCTGGGGCTAAATAGAGCCTTGCAACCAGGAAGTGAGGTAGCTCTCCTGCCACTTTCCCATGCTGTCTTTCTCAGCTTGAAACTGCGACTCTTCCCTTCCCTGACTGGTGACTCAGCGTTCTTATCTTCCCAGACCACTTGTGCGGTCCAGGGAAGATGCCACTGTGAAGAAGCAGATGCTCTTGGGAGGGAGAAGCAGGAAGAAGGGATTAATGGGCCAAAAAGGGATGTTGAACTTAGGGTGGGGCCCAGGCTCCTACCCAGAGAGCCCCTCGGCTTGCTGCAAAGCTGCAGAGATTTGCATACATCTGCATACATTTGTATATGCTTATTTTCTCTCCTAGGGCCAGTCTAGCTCCCTACAGCTTCCTATTTCCTTTCTCTACACCTGGCCTGCTCAGCCAAGGAGGACCAGTACCTCACCAGGAGCCTCCTGGAGGCCAATCCGCTGCAAATGAGTTCATGTGGGCCTGATGCAGATACCTTGTGCATACAGTCCATTTCCTTCTGGGCCCTGAAATAAGGCCCTTATTGGATCACCCTTCACTTGAGGCTAAGGGAAGACAACCACTATAACCCTTTGTCTTTCTTTTCCAGGTGCCCACATTGTCTAAGAAGGAGAAGCAAATCAGAATAAAGGGCTGGATGAAAGCTTTCGAGGTTTTTGACTTTACACAGTCATTATACCGAACTGAGAAAGGACAGGGCGGTATTACTAAAGGAATACAGGGCAGGACCAGTCCTTCGTCCAGCCAGTAGGATTGGCTTTGTGATGGATGCCATTGTCAGGGCCAGGGATTCTGTAAGGAACAAAATGGTCTCTCCACCCTCTTTCTCATAAAACTGAGAGCAGCCATAAAACTGAGGGCAGAGAGGCATGGGAGAAAAAGATAGGTAGCTGGGTGGATGGTTCCATGGAGCCAGGAACATGAAAGACAGAGGAGAACCAGGGAGGAGGGATATGAGGAAGACAAGCCATTGGGTCACTGGTGATCCAGGCATTGAATCAGCTGCAGCAGGCCCTCCTGGTCCTGCACCCAACTCCACTTTACTCTTCTGGTGCTAGAAAGGGAGGCCCAGCTGGCTCAGCTGTAAGGGTGTGGCCGGCCCAGATCAGCGACCTGTGGCCAGATATTCTGACCCTGGGGCATTAACTTCACTCAACCAAACAACAATTTCTCCTTCCTTAGCCCTCCCTCCCTCAGCTGTGCAAAGGCTGAACCTTTCACATAGTCATTAACACCTATGGGAGAAAACAAACACAACAAACAAAGAAATCAACAACAACAACAAACAAGATGGAGGGTGCAGGGACCAGGAAGATGGAGACTAACTGGTTGTCTTTGAGAAGATGGAAATGCTCTATATCACAATTAAAACTAAACAACTGTATACTTTTATAAAAGCACATTGAATTTCATTATACCTCAAGAAAGCTGCCAGAATTCTAAAAAAAAATAAAATAAAATAAAAAGGAAGGCAGGAGTGAGCTGCTTTGTAGGCAAGCGTGGGATGGAGAGAGGGGTGGAACTGGCCATCTGAGGAGCCTGGATACTTTTCCTGTCTCATACTGTCCCCGTGAGCTGCACGGTGCCCGGTGCTCCCTAACCACGCCTCCTCTGCCTCACTTTCTGATCCTGTGATGGAAAAATCATGTTGTTTTCTCTACAAAATGCTTGGGAGATCAAGCCATATGACCTGTATTTGGGGTCCACTCTGTAATACTTGCTCAGGTAATAGCAATGACCATTTGCTCACCTGTTGCTAGGTAGACAACTACAAAACTGACTTAACACCACCCTACAAAGTACTAGGTACTGTTCGTTATCCTCGGTTCATAGATGAAAAAACTGAGGCACAGATGTGGAGTTTTCTCCTCCTTTCTCTTTGGATAAAATGGAAAATTTCAGTCTTTCCTATCATTCCCTGAACTACAAAGGATGCACATTCAAATAAACTAAAGAAATGATGGGGTTAAATAGGTATCCCCCCCCTTAATTGAGATAAAAATCTGAATGTAATAAATACATTTTATCCTTTTAAACACATAGTTTGTTGGTTTCTAGTGGACTCCCGAAATTGTGCAATCATCATTGCTGTCTAATTCCAAAACATCCACACACACCCCTAAGAAGCCCATATCTAGCAGGAGACATTCTCTCTTCCCCGGGGAAACACGCATTTATTTCCTGTCTCAATGGATCTGTCCATCCTGAGAATAAGCAGACTCACACAGAACACGGCCTTTTGTGTCTGGCTTATGCCACGCGAATGTTTTCAAGGTTCATCCTTGTTATAGCGTGTGTCGGTGCTATACTTGTTTTTATGAATGAAGAGTATGCCACAGTATTGAGCACTGGTTGTTTTTGGCATCATTGTGGCCACAGCATAGGGCAGAAGTCACCTAAGGGGAGAGAGGATTTCTTTTGGTTCAGTTTCAAAGCATCTCACTCTATCATGATGGGGATGGCGTGGCAGGGTGCATGGTGACAGGAGTGAGAAGCGAAGGTTCCTCTCAAGGCATGGACAAGGATGCAGAGATAGGAGACAGAACCAGGGATTCTTAGAACCCATAAAGGCTCCCTGTTAGTAACCCACTTCTGCCTGCTAGGCCTCCCTTCCTACAGGTCCAACAGCCTTCAAACTAGCATCACAAGGTGGGGAGCAGACACCTAAAGCATGAGGCTTTGGGGGAACATACCAGATTCAGACCATAACATAGGGACATTACTATACTTTATCCACTTATCAGTCATTAGATAATTTCTATATTATGAATCGTTATGAACACTGATGCTATAAATACCTGTAAAGCTTTTGTATAGCTTTGGCTCTTCAATTTTCTTGGGTATGTATCAGAAGTAAAATGATGAGTCAGTGGCTGGAGAGATGGCTCGGCAGTGAAGAGCACTTGTGATGACCCAAGTTTAGTTCCCAGCACCCCCATTAGGCATCTCTCAGCCATCTCTAACCCCACTTTCATGGGCACCCACACACATGGCAAACATTCACACAGACAAATATACGTACACATAAATTAAAACATTATTTTTTAAATGCAGAGTCAAATGGTATTTTTGTTTTAAAATGTGAGAAAATATTTCCCAAAGCTACTCTTGCTTTGTAATCCTATAGCAGTGCATTTTTGCCAACTGTTCTTTTGAAATATATTTCTTTTTTAATTTTGTGTGCTTTACATGTGTGTCTGTGCATGTGAGTGTAGGTGCCCTTAGAGACCAAAGGGTTCGATTCTCCCTGGACTCCCTGGAGCTGGAGTCTCCCAACATGGGTGCAAGGAATCGAACTTCCATGCCCTGTAAGAGCGAGACACACTCTCAGCCACTGAGCCATGTCTCCAGGTCCCTGTCAACAGTGCTTCTTGTCTGCCTTTTTGATGATAGCCTTCACCATGGGTGACAAGTGTTTCTGTCACGTTTTGATTTACATTCCCCCAATGACTACTGCGTTTAGCATCTTCTCTATGCTTCTCTGCCATCTGTGTGTCTTCTTCTGAGAAATGCCTATTCAAATATTTCACTCATCTTATTTTTAAAATTCTTTTTGGGGTAGTAATGATGGTATCCAAGAGCCCCATGGATACCAAGCAAGTGCTTTAGCAGTGAGCAACATCCCAAGCCCTCACTCAGTTTTTAATGCAAGCCAGGAAGAAAGACTTCATCCTGGTATCTTGTTTGGACACCCAGACTGACTCCAGAACCATAAGAAAATAAATTCCTATTTGTTTTTTTTTCTGGCATCTTTGTTATGGCAGCTTTAGCGGACTAACATAAACATCACATGCATTCAGACTGAGTGCAGCCGTTATGGTCATCTGTCCTCAGAACTCTTTCAACTTGGAAAACAAACTGCGTCCATTGAAGGACAACTTTGTGGCTGCAGAGCCTGGTCTTTCAGAGGACCTGGGTTATTCCCAGCACCCACATGGCGGCTCATAAACATTTGTAACTCCAGTCCCGGGGGATCTGTCAACTTCTCCTGCCTCCCTGGGGATCAGGCACACACGCGTTGCACAGACATACATGCAGCCAAAATATTCGTACACATAAAACAAACAAGCAAAAACTCAACTCTTCATTTCTCTTACCCCAGGTCCCTGGAAACTATCATTTTTTTTCTTTTTGAGGCATGGTAATTTAATTTATACAGAAATGATTCTTTGACCACTCAAGGTATCAAACTGAAGCAGTAGTTTAACGAGAAAATAAGTCTGAAGAAATAATTATTCAATGTGAACCCACACAATTCAATATTTAAGACCACCATTTCAATAATGTTCCATACACCAAGACTGAGAAAATACTGTAAAACTGGCAGCACATTGTTGAATCAATCCTAGTCATTCCTATAACACCCCCTTCCTCAGTGTGAGTAGGGCTGCATTATCCCCCGTCAATCAGCGATGTTGACTATGAGAATGTCAAAGGCAGGAGTCACCTGGGAATGCCAACAAGCACAATGGGCCGGTTTCACGAGATACAAATTTTCAACATTTTTTTCACTCATCACTTGTATCAGATTTACAAGGGTTTGGGGGGTAGATACATGAACTGCTAAGCAGTCAAGTGGTGGGAAGAAAGGAAACTGACACCATTCTGAAATGGTGAGTCCAGCAAACCCAGACATCCCTATCGGTTCTGGGAGCTGCGTCTTTGCCATGTGGACCACACTGACCAGCAGCATCCGGCTGAAGCCCCTTAGGTTTCAGAGGGCTAACACGCCTTCATGAGAGTGCTCTGTTTCCTTTCTTTAGGGTAGACTCACACCGCCTTGGTCTGTTTGTGATGAATTCATTTAGCATGTTTCCGTGTCAGAGTCCCCTCTCTGTGTGCGTTTGTGGGAGCAGAGTTGGAGATGGCTCTCACTCCACCACTCAGGCTGGCCTGAACTTACTTGAACTTCCATGAGTCCCCTTACCTCTGCCTCCCAAGTGCTAGTATCTACAGGCATATGTCACCAGGCCCGGCAGCCCCTTTTAAATGTGTATTTGTGTGTGTGTTGGAAACGCAAATTTTTAAATCTTGGCAAACCCCAACTTGTTTACTTTTTCCTTTGGAGTTTGTGAATGAGGAACTTTCCAGAAAGCTGCGGATGGAGCCCAGTGGCTACCATGCAGGAAGTACTGGACCCAACTCCAGCACCAAAACCAAAACAACAAAAACCTCTCAGAGCCACAGTTCTAAAAGACAGATGGGCTGTGCTGCATTTCCAAAACTTAGCTGTCAATCACCTCTCTCCATCTCCCCTCACCAACTTATTCCTCCTCCTCACAGAATCTCTGGTGAGAAGCCACAGAACACTGTGAAACTGTCTGCTCTGAGGATTTTTCAGGACTCCATAAAAAGCCCTCCAGAGAAAATGAGACATCATAAACAGGGGACTCTAAGACCTGATGTCAGGGTCGAGGTACAAAGGGTCTACCCAAAGCTGGGGAGACAAGAAGATTCCTAGGGCAACTATTCAAATGGGGGGCCCCAGCCGGGAAGCCTTTACCTTCCCAGTTGTGCTTGGGGTATGGAGCAGAGGCTGAAGAAGGATTTTAGCCTTTTGCTTTCTCTTGAGGCCTTTGTTGAAGAATGCAGGCCACTTGTCCTGTTTTGTAGATTGCCAGGGTCTGGGCTCCCTGCCAGCTTGTCAAGATTTCCCTGACTCCTCCTATCCCTGTCTGCTTCAGACCCTCCCCAGACCCTGTGTCTGGATGGCTCAGGAGCAGATTAGAGGACAAGGCTGCAGGTCCAGAACCCAGTCTGTGGAGAGGCATCTAGAGAGTTTCCTCCTGTCAGCTGCACAGACAAGCTAAGCCCTAGGCAGCTGCTGTGGGCTCAGAGAAGATTCTAGAAACAGGCTCAGGAAGGCTCTTGTCAAGTCAGTCACATCTGCTGTATACAAGCGCGTTCCAGTCTGAGCCAGCTGCTGCGTCAGTACTAGACCTATCTCTGGACCTCAGTTTACCCAGATGGTAACAAGAGCTCAATGTCTAAAGATTACACAAACTTCTTTAAAAGTCTGCATTAGGCAATCTTTCAGAGTCACACGGCAAGCCCAGAGGAAATAATATTGTTTCTCATTCATTCTTTCCCAATCAAATTATTAAAACTCCAGAGAAATGAAAGGGTCCGTATTCCACATTTTCATTTTTTACTAAGTTACTTTTCTCTATGCAGTTCTATCTTGTACGGAAACATACGCCTCTTAAATATGACGTCAAAAAGAGCAACAGCTTTATAGCCTCCCAGACACAGATCTGAGCGAGTCCTCCAGGGACTGGATGACCTTGGTCAACTTGGTTACCTCCCTGAAACATATTTTTTTTCCTCCCTTGAACGAAGGTAATGGTACCTATGAAAGAGCTGGCAACAGGGGTTCAGTAAGGGCTGATTTCCTTACTTCTCACATTGCAATGTGAGACTTCTCAGCTGGAAGGCATTTGGGGGAATATCAAGTTGGATTCTCTAGACAAGGAATCTAGAGCACGGAGAGGCAAAGCTCTTGCTAAACAACACACTGTGAAGTGGAGTTGCTAAATCCTGTTGGAGCCCAAGTTCCATTGGGTGATTCCCCAGGCTTGACAGCACTGGCTGATAGGTTACTCACATGTTTTTCTCTTGGCATGAACTGTGACTCCTAAAAATATGATTAGCCACCATAATAGAGGACCGGGGATGTCTACAGTAACTCAGAAGAGCTGGCAACTCGAACAACATCTTTCTCATCCCCATTAGCTTTCATGGACAGAAGGGAAGGAAAGACAGGGAAGGCTTGGGAAAGGTAAACTATTTACCCAAGGTCACCCAGCTGGCTGAAGGTCATGCCAAGACCTCAGTTGCGGTCCTCTCTACCAGAACCCTCCAACCAGCCCCAGTTTCTCATTCACCCACTTTCTTTGGCTCCCAGGCTCCTTGCTCCAGCAGGGAAGGAGTTAATGCCAACCTCTGTTGGCCTCTGCAGGTGCTGCTCTTGAGGGAAAGCTTGGTAGCAGAGTCTGCAGCTAATGCGAGCAGCAGAGATAACGAGCTCTCTGTTTTAATTGCAGGGGGGAAACAGGCTGGGCTTGTTGGAGGGCTTGGGCAATTAACACAGCTGGGGCACAGGGCTGACGAGCCCTGGATGGGGCCTTGCCCCTGCTGCCTCCTCTCTGACAAGCAGAGATCGGGGCTATTATACCCACATGGCAGGCCTGGTGCAGCATGAGCCCAGCCAAGGCACACAAAGAAAGCAGCCAGGCAGAGAGGAGGCTGAGAGTCACCAAATGGGCTGAGCCCCGGGGCTGTAGAGCTACCATATTTAGCCTCATCCAGACGGTTGGACTGCCAGAGAATGGCTGAAACCCACTGTGCCAAACCTCAGGCCCAGCACTCAGGGCTGGGGCAGGGGATGCTGACGGATGGTGCACACCATTCCCAGAGCCTGGGGTCAAGGACCAGCACCAAGAAGAGCCTAAGAGTGGGCTTATGAGTTCAGACCTTAGGACCTTGGGCTTGGTGGCACACTTCCACAATCCCAGCAATTGGGAATTGGAGGCAAGAAGGTCACAGAGGGAAAAAAAGTTCAGAAAGAGAGCAGTGGAGACTGGCTCGTTGGAGGATGTAAAGGCTGGTAGCTCTACAATAAAATTGTAAAAGCCAGAGATGTTGCCCAGCCGGGGACCAGCACGTTCCCGAGCAAAAATTGCTCACGCTCTTTAAAAGTCCCAATCCTAAACCGGGCGGTGGTGGTGCAAGCCTTTAATCCCAGCACTCAGGAGGCAGAGGCAAGTGGATTTCTGTGAGTTCGAGGCCAGCCTGGTCTACAAGAGCTAGTTCCAGGACAGGCTCTAAAACTGCAGCAAAACCCTGTCTGGAAAGCAAAAAAAAAAAAAAAAAAAAAAGGTCCCAATCCTAGGTACCATTCTTCTTGGCCAGCCAACCTTGGGTCCTGCAATTCATGATCTCTCTGGAGGGCCAGCAACTTGTTCCCACATCCACTTTCTCACTAAGCCCTGATTTGTCCCTAATGGGGAGGCTGTCTGGTTCCCAATGCCTGACTCTGTCAGCTCTGAGTAAGCAGACTTCTGCTAATAGGAGGTACCCTGGAGACACAGGAAGAGCGGATGGGATGATCCTTTCCTCTTTATCTCAGAATGCATTTCTAGCAAGCCCTAAGACTTGCCCAGTGCCTCCAAGATGGACCTCTGTGGTTCTAGATTTCACGGGGCTGAGTTCCAGGCTGTCTGGGTACGCTGGCTACTTCCTCCCCTTTCAGCTCCTTGACTCTTCCATAATGCAGGTATCGGACATCTGTATCAAAATTTCTTCTGTAAACAAACAGTTTCTGATAAGACTGATGGAAAAACGCGCCAGGCTTTTCCTCACCTTCCTCAGACTCTCGTCATCTTCCATGGTTCCTCCTCCACTGCCCACATGTGGCAGCTTGGCCAGTGTTCTTTTTTCAGTTCTCATGGCTCTCTCAACACATCATAGGTGTGCACACGTGTGTGCAGGCACCCTTATCCATGAGCACGCATACAGAGGCAAGAGGTTGACATTGAATATCTGTCTCACCACCTTCCGTTTTTATTATTATTTAACAGGTTTTTTGAAGACAGGGTCTTACCATGTAGCTCACTGGTCTGAAACTCACTATGTAGACCAGGCTGGGATGGAACTCACAGATAACCACCTGCCTCTGCCTCCAAAGTGTCCACCTTATTTTTTTGAGATAGGGCTTCTCACCGAACCTGGATCTCACTATTTTGGCTAGATCGGCTGCCCTCAAGATCCTTCTGTTTCTGTCCCTCATCCCCACCCTGGAGTTACAGATGCAGGATGTTGTTCCTGGCCTTTTCTTTTTCTCTTTTCTTTTTTCTTTTCTTTTCTTTTCTTCTCTTTTCAGACTTGATCTCACCACATAGTCTTGGCTGGACTGGAGCCAAGCTCTTCCCTTCTCCCTGTGACCCTTGTCTCCCGTGACCCTTGTCTCCAGTGACCCTTGTCTCCCGTGACGCTTGTTTCCTGTGATGCTTGTCTCCTAAGTAATCAGGTTCATCCCTGCAATCTAGTCTCACCATCACTGTTCATGTTAAACCAGTCCTTGAACTGGAAGGAAAGTCTACTATCTAATTCTTTACTTCTTGCACTGCCTACTCCTGGAGTCCACCGAGAAAGGGAAATCTGACCAATCATTTTGTATGTAAAAACTTTTAAGGGAAACCAGGCAGTGGTGGTACACGCCTTTAATCCCAGCACTCGGGAGGCAGACGTAGGAGGATCTCTATGAGTTTGAGGCCAGCCTGGTCTACAGAGTTCCAGGACAGCCAAAGCTGTTCAAAGAAACCCTGTCTTGAAAAATGAAGAAAAAAGAAGTTTAAAAGTTTAAAGAGAGTGCAATGCCTCTGCACCCTCTCCCTACCTCTGCTAACTTCTTGGTTTTATCACACAGTCACCTTCCCAGGTCCTACCCAGCACAGCCTGTGCTGAGCTGTCGGGGCTGCTTGAGGCCTCTAAGCCTTTATACCTCCTGTTTTCTCTGGTAGAATTCCCTTTATCATCAAGTCTATCCAGAAATCTGTTTATCTGGCTCAAACATTACCTACTTCCTCCAAGAAGTCAGTCTTGACCCAGCTGGGATGATAACAACACTGCTTTAAGTCCTGGTAGCAATTCATCTTCCCCAACTGAAGTACTTATTAATTGAACACAGTCATTGATCTAATTGTTTTCATGTTCCTTTCATTGGCTAGACTCTGAGCTCTTTGAGCACAAACTAATAATAATAATAATAATAATAATAATAATAATAATAATAATAATAATAATACAATATGTCTTTACATGTTGGCAGAATAAGTGTTTAAAGAACCATTTGAGGAGGCTGAATCAGCGTGATGGTTAATTTGACAAGATTAGGAATAGTTGGTAAAACACAATTTCTAGGTATTTCTTTAGAAGAAACTGGCATTTGGATAAATGGGTAAAAAGAGCTGTCTTTACTAAGTAGAGAGAAAGACAGACAAAGAGAGAGAGAGACAGACAGAGAGACAAAGACAGAGAGACAGAGACAAAGACAGAGTCAATTGCGGGTCCAAGTAAACAAAAAGGCAGAGAAAAAGTGTCTGTGAATTCTCTCTCCCCTTCCCTCTTCTCCTCCCTTCCTCCACCTACCCCTCCCAAAGTGGGGGGAATCCCCCTCTGATCTAGCCCCTTACCATCAGGACCCCAGGTCCCCAGGGCTCTGAGGCTTGCATCAGTGTCTTCCTGATGTCCTAAGACCTCTGGTCTTGGACTGACCATTACACCCTCAAGTTCTCCAATTCTAAGGTTTTTAGACTCAGACTGAGCCACATTTCCAGTGTCCCAGCTCCCCAGCTTGCAGACAGCCTATTGTGGGACTTCTCAGCCTCTGTAATTGTGCTGGCCAAGTCTCCTAGTAAATGCCTCTTGGATATCCATTTTTATCTGTGTCTATTTATGTCTCCTGTTGGTTCTGATTCTCTGAAGAACTGTGACTAAAACAAGCACTTCTTTTTACTCCCTCTCCTAAGTAAAACTGAGAACTCTGGACTTTATATATAAAGCAAACATGAGAAGGCTCTGAAAGATGAGAGAAGGCAGGTAGAGTGGGGGACCTTGGGACTGGGAGTACAATATGGTGATGACATTCCTGGTTTTGATGGCATTTTTTGTTTTGTTTTGTTGTTTCACACACCCCAGACTTGTAACAAAAATGATTGTTGCTTAGAAACCAAAGGATACAATAAAACCACGAAAACAAAAAAACCTCAACAGGAGTCTGTTCCTTGTAGTCAAAGACCAGAAAGATGGAATTTCCCTTAGAAAGAAAACTGCTAAAACTGTTTACACTTTTCAGACCCTGTGGGGAAAATCACAGCCCCACCTTCACCACGCCAGAAAAGGCCAAGTTGGGAACTAGAACCCACTGCTGTCAAACTGTGATGTGGTCACTGGCTACTCTATTGGGGGTTGCCCAAGAACCCAACTGCCACGCCTTCCTGCTTGTTTGAGACCGGCTCCTCAGCCTTAGTGGAGACCACAGGCAGCCAGACTTCCAGCCCTACCCAGCAGGAAGGTGGTCCCACCAGGTGGCCAGAAGAGGGTGAGTAGGGCTTGGGACTCCCTCCCAAGGTAGTAGTGATGGAGGGGAAAAGGGAATCCTCAAAGGAGAACCAAATGGAACAGTTTAAACTAAAACTGCAGTAACTGAAAAATAGAGATGCACAGGTGAGATCAAGAACAGAACGGAGGAGACAGAGCTGAGAACGGGGATCTGGAAGGCAGCAAAGAAAAATTACACAGTCTGAAGGGCAGAAAGAAAACATCCTGAACAGCCTCCAGGGCCTGTAGGGCTATAGTCAAAGACCTAGATTTCAGGCATTGAAGTCTCAGAGAGGGGGAAAGGAGAGATTCTGAGAAGGAATGACTGTTAACTTAGCAAGAAACAAAAATCTGCTGATTCAAGAGAACAGACAGACGCCAAGAGGATAAACACAAATAAACATGCAATAAGACAAGTCACAAATATTTAGAAACTAAATGATGAAGAGAAAAATCCTAAAAGTTGAATGTCTAATACCAGCCCTCAGGAGACTGAGGCAGGAGGATGGCAAATGGGCTACATCAAAACCAAATAGGAAGCCAGTGAGATGACTCAGCAGGTAAAGGCACTTTGTCACTAAGTTTGACAACCCAAGTACAATCCCAGGACCCTCATGGTGGAGGAAGAGAACCTTTACCTATGCACCATTGAAGGTGCATCCCTACGCACACAGGTGTGCAGTATGTGTGCATGTGTGTGTGTATGTATGTGTGTGTGACACACACATCAAATAGATAAGTATAAATAAGTTGGGGAGTTGTTTTTGGTGTTTGTTTTGCAAGTCTTGAAAGTCCTAAAAAATACATAGTTCCTCTGATCTCCGAGGGAACAAGATTTCTTGTTGAGAACCTTGAAGGCCAGAATGAAGTGGCACCATGTTTTTCAAGGTCTGGAAGAAAAAAATGATTAACTTAGGATCCAGTAGCCAGTAAAATACCCATTGGGAGTAAAAAGAGCACCAAGAAATTCTCAAATAAAGGGCAATCAAGCTAATCAGTCATCAGCAAGTAAACTAGAAGGAATGGCTAAAGTTTGTTCCCCGAGCAAGGAGGAACAAAACTAACGCCCAGACACAGACCCATACAAATGTGCCCAAGTGACCACTTCATTTATTAAAGCAATGCTGAGGGCTGAACCTGAAGCTTCCTGCATGCTATGCAAATAGCTCCACCTCGGAGCTACCCTCCAAGCCCAACTGTTTTTTTTGTTTGTTTGTTTTGTTTTTTGACAAAGTTATCAAAGTAACTCAATGGAGCAAAGATCTTTTCCAGTAAGTGATGCTCAATCAACTGAATGTCCACGGGTTAAAAAAAAAAACAAAACAAAAAGGGGGCTGGGGAGATGGCTCAGAAGTTAAGAGCACTGACTGCTCATCCAGGGGTCCTGAGTTCAATTCCCAGCAACCACATGGTGGCTCACAGCCATCTATAATGAGTTCTGGTGCCCTCTTCTGGCATGCAATCATACATGGAAGGAATGTTGTATACATAATAAATAAATAAATCTTTAAAAAAAGGGATAACAAATTAGAACACATCATGGATTTAAATGTCACGTACGAAGCTATACACTTTTAGGGAAAAACAGAGGAAGACATTTTTAAGGTCTGAACCTAGGCAAAGAGTTCTACAATTAAAAAATCCATAAAATTAAAAAAATAATGAATTAGACTGTACTAGAATTAAGGAAGTGTGGCTCTGTGTGCTGGCGCACACCTGATCTCAGCACTCCAGAGACTGAGGGAAGAAGACTGGAAGATTGGATTTGAGGCCAGTCTGGGTTTAATAGTGGGAGACCTTGTGTGTGTGTATGTGTGTATGTGTGTGTGTGCGTGCTTTTAAGGAGGAGGAGAACAACAAGAACAAGGAGCCTTGGTTCTACACTGAGTCTTGTTAAGGGGGCAGGGGAGGGTGGCTACAGAATAGGAAAAAATATTTTCCAACCACAGTGCCAACAAGGAGCTAGCATATACAATTCACAGAGAACTCAGAGCTCACCAGTCAATTACCAAACAATTTAATTAGAAAACGAGCAAGCGAGGATTTGTTTCATGAAAGAGAACATACAGATGGCTAAATAAACACATGAAAAGAAATTCAAAATCATTAGCCATTAGAGAAATGCAAATTAAAACCATAGTGAGATATGTCTTCACACATGTCAGAATGGTTCAGATTTTTTCTGGCAATGCCAGGAGCTGATGAGGGTAGAGACACTGGGTCATTCACACAGCTCTTGTGGAGATGTTGAAAGTTCTACTTGCTTTGGAAAATGGCTCAACAGTTTCTTTAAAAAAAAAAAACACCTAAAAACAGCAACAATAACAAAACCTAAACATACAATCCAACAACTGTATATTCCAGAGAAATGAAGAGCACTATTTAGAAAACCTCTATGCAAATAAATACTTAATTTTTTATTATTATTACACAAAACTGGTGGCAACTCCTATGCCCTTCAATGATAAACAGATTATGCTATATCCATACATACTGCAGGATCCTGTTTGGTAATTTCTAGGAAGGAACAACCTAATGCTATACTTAACACCCTGGATGGCAAGACTGAAGAGACTTCTTGAGCTCTTCCAGAGAACCCATGTCTGGCAGCTCACAAACCCCTGTCACTCCAGCTCCATGATGACCTGATGCCCTCCCTCTGCTGGCTTCCTGGGCACTGCACACATGTGATGTGTGTACCTGCATACACATATACATGCACATAAACTAAAAATAAATCTAAAACAACAACAACAACAGAAACACCATGGATGAATCCACAAGGGGAATTCCAGGGATCCTTAGTGGTGTAGGAGGTCCTTCTGTATTTCTGTTGCTTTCATTGGTTGAATAAAGAGACTGCCTTGGCCTTTTGATAGGACAACCCTTAGGTGGGCGTAGTAAACAAAACGAAATACTGGGAGAGAGAAGGCAGTGTGACAGACGCCATGTTTCTCCGACCTGAGAAGGACGTAGGTTAGAATCTTCCCGGTAAGCCATGACCCCGTGGTGATACACAAATTACTAGATATGGGTTAGTTTAAGATGTAAGAGTTAGCCAAAAAGAGACTAGAGCTAATGGACCAGACAGTCGTTTAATAAATACAGTTTCTGTGTAATTATTTCGGGCATAAGCTAACCAGGCGCCGGGAATGCAGCCCTCTCCTCCCTACTACACCTGAGGAGCTGCAAGACAAAATACCCCAAGTCTGGGAAGGAGGATCAAGGTGCAAATAGATGCTATTTTCTAGTGTAGGGCTCCTTTCCTTCCCTGTCTGTCTCCGCCAGTCTTTCCTGTGTAATGAACTAAACAAACAAACAAACAAAAAAACACTTTTGTTTCAAACAAATAGTCCCTGCTCAACCTCAGGTTTGGCTCTGTCACCACTCTGTGCCTCCCCAGGCATTCAAGATCACTCCTAGCATCAGCCATCTGTCTGTCATTGTTTAGGTTTGGATTCTCCTTCTGGGGAATTCTGCCATTACTTCCTCCATCAGACTGGGGGTGGGGGGGAGGCAGTTCAAGGGCAGACACCTTCATCACTCCAGCCAACATCCTTCACTAACCCCCACCCCACTCCTACCTTCTGCGACAGAATTCAATACATAATCTGCCAACCCCAGTGGATTTCGGTGCTTTCAAAGGTAGATGTCAATAAACACTGGCTGAGTTGACTGAGGTATCTGTAAATTCCTTAATGGAAAGGAATAGATGGTATAGCTTAGCAATTCATAGGCAAATAGCCAAGACAGACAACGAGTCTAGGAGACAGAGGAGATAGCAAGGACACATGAGATGGACTCAGGAGTCCTACAGGAATGCTGGGGGCCCTCCCTGCCAACGAGCACCTCTCTCTCTCTCTGTCTCTCTCTCTGTGTCTCTCTGTTTTCAGTCCTTTCCCCCATTTGATCCTCAAATTCTAGGAAAAGGCAAACGCAGGGGGATGGGAACCCAAGGTTTAGAAACATCTCCAGAGACATAGAGGGACATTCAGCCACTCATCTTATTTTGAAATAGGATGTCAAAGGAAAACATCCTATTCAGGATGATGTCAGATAGTCTTTGGGAGAACCTCAGTGTCCCTAACAGGAATGAGATAAAGGCTGAACACACCACAGCTCTCTGTCCTCTTGTTGGAGAGTGGTGTGGCTCCATCTCCAGCTTTCTATGCTCCCTGCCAAGTAGAGCTGGTGCCCTGGTCTACAGAAACAGAACAATGTGGACTGGCAACAAGACCCCCTCATCTCCTGCTCCTTCTGTCTACAGCTCTGATGGGCTCAGTGGCAGACAGGCTGGTTGGGCAGAACCAACACCATCATGGTGAGTGCTTGGAAGAGCTGGGACCAGTGGTGGCTCTAGGCTCTGGCAACAGTAATGTAGCTGATCAGCAAGGCTCTTTGTGGCTTGATGTGGGCGGAAGCTCGGGTTTCACGGGCCTGGTTGTTAGCCTCCCACTAGCTCTGGGAATTATGGGATCTCCGGCAGGCCCATTTGCTCTGAAGTTAAGTTGGGCAGGCTCCCTTGCTTATAAAGGGACCCTGATGGTCCTGGCTGTAGCTAGATCCTGAGAACCATCTGGGGCCACTCTACAGAGAGTGCTAGGTACTTGCCTGGGCAACACAATGGAGCTAACCCTGTTGGCAGAGGTCTGGGTGAGGCAGCCCCCAAAGTCGGGAGCATGGGAGACCTGCCGCCATTACTCATCTGTCTTGTGACAGCATGGGGGAGGGAGAGTTGTGTCTGCTCTCCCCTCACCCCAGTCCGTGAATGACTGAGACAGGTGGAGAAGCTGGGGTCATAAGAGCAAGGGAGCTGTCCCCACCTCTCACCAGCCACAGCACTTGGGAGAGTGCTCCCTATATCTCTCTCTTGGGCCACACAATAGAGCTGACCTTGCTGGTGTCATGTGGAAGAGCCAACCATGGGACCATGAAAGCCGGAGAACTACCCCCCCTCCCCCCCACTCATTGCTGCAAGAGGTGAACTAGCCAGGGTAATGCTGGAGAGCTCACCCTGGTGGTGAGGACAGGGGAGAACTGGCAGGCTGACCCAGCCTGCAGCTGCCCAGGCCCAGAACCGGGGTTATGTCTTGACCCACCCCAATATCCACCCCATCTGTGATCTGCCGGAGCACCTGAAGGGACCTGACCTGCAGACCCAAAGCTGCAGGATCTCCACGACACAGGGCAACAACAGGATATCCAAGAGGAGTCCCAGTGAGGGCCCAGTATCGATAGTGTAATCGAAACCAGAGGCCTCGAACCAGACCGATGGCTCTGCAATGAACACTTGCAAGTAAAGATATATGGGCAAAAGGGCATACTGTGTGACTCACTGCGTCACACTGCAGCTTCCATGGTGAGATTTTTTTTTGTTTTTTTTCCCCTTTTTTTCTTAAATTTTGTTTTATTGGGGGGGAGGATGAAGAGGGGCGGAGGGTAGATGCGAAGAGACAGAGAAATGAATGGGATCAAGATAGATGATGTAAAAGACATAGAGGACAAAAATAAAAGAATGCTGGGCTTAGTTGTCCTCGCTTCCGCCAAGGATCACCAAGCCCAAAACCAGCATCCAGCAAGTCCAGCTCTCAATCACATCCTCCTGTGGAGACGGGTAGAGGTAGAGTCTCCACCCCCTTGAAACCCTTCAGCATTTCACTAGACTTTCTCTTTGAACACTTTCCTTCCTTAGACTTCAGAGTACAAATGTCTGTTTGTCAGGTGGTTAGCCCCTGAAACTAAGGTCACCTCTTGCTTTCTCCCCTGTGCCCAGCCCTGCCCTCTCTACTGCAGAGTACTCAATAAATACTCATAAACAGAACTCTATAGTTTGTCCAGACTGGGTAGCCTGTCCCCCTCACCTTGCAAGCTGCATGTGCATTTTTGGACACAAAACCTACAGCTCTTCTCAGATTCCCAAAAGGCACCAGTGCCCCAAACCAAAATGACAAATAAGATCTGCTGAGTGTTTATTGTCTGTCTGGATCTTTTCATCAACATATAAGAACCTCTTTCTCTCTAACACACACATGCACACACGCGCGTGAACACACACACACACACACATCAGAACATAAAATACTTCTTTGGGGTTACAGCCATGTTTTGGGACACAGGGTCAGCTCTCTGTGTCCTGCCTTGAGCTGATGACCCGTTATGTGTGTGCCCTTTACACAGGAGGGTCTGATCTAAATGGAAAATTCCACAGGAATGCCCCCCTCCCCGCACAGTTCAGTCTGAGCCGAACTAACACGAATAAACACTACATGGGGCTACGTGACTGTTTGCTTCCAAGGGGTGAGCTCTCCCACAGACTTCCCAATAACAACATTGGTTACAGATGAGCTTGGGACTATGGGGCTGACATCGTATGGCTCAGACTTCCAGGAGAGGGAGGGGCAGGAATAGAGTGGGGAAGAACGGGACAGGAAGAAAAGCAGTTCCCAAGAATCAATGGACACTGCCACTCCTCCCCGTATGCTCCAGCCAAAGAAACCAAGACAAACCCAAGTGTTTGCCCTACAGAGTTCAGAGAGGGCTACCGACTGCTTCAGCTGAGTCTTGCATTGACATCTTAGTTGAAGACCAGTCAAGCGGAACTGTGTCCCTTTCCCTGATGGCAACAAAAGCTGGAAGAAGTCAGAATCCAGGCCAGCTAAGTCCAAATCCACATCGCTGTCCTCAGGGAGCTACAGAAGCCAGCTTGGCTTGGTGGCTCTGCAGGTTAGAGATGTGCTACCTACTACAGAAGTCCCCCATGTGGCATGTCGCACACCTCAGTCCAAATGTCCCAGCTCCCCTAGTTCCTCATTCCCCCATACTTTCCTCTCTTAATCTCTGGTCATACTCTTATTCATGACCAACTTAGAGAAAATGTGGGTATGCCTGGAAGCTTCTTGGCAAAGGCTACCTGGATGGCTGAGTGAATGGGCGAACTGTTAACATTCCCCGGTGGATTCACTATCACCTTAAATAGGCCTCTCTCCACGAGGGTGGTGATCCAGGAGATCGTCAACACGGCTGGGATCCTGAGCTGCCCTAATGTCTGTGCCCCCCCAGCCCCCACGTGGTGTGCAATCCCGCAGAGCACATTCTTGCACTATTTCTCTGTATACACTGGTGATCATTTACTAGGAATAAATTCCTGAACAATCCCACTTTAATAGTGGAATAAACAAAACCAAATTAGGAAGGGAAATTTACTGCAGAAGAAAAGAAAAAAAAACCTATATAACAAGTAATTCTAGGCAAAACAGAAAGCCTAGCTAGGCTCCCAGGTCTCCATGGTGGATAATTGAAGGGCCCCTGCAGTTATGCTTCTGGGCTTCCGTAGCTAGAGACTCTGGGACAGGATTAGGGAGCTCACAATAGGATCTGTTCTGTCTGTTATCTCATCATAGCACAAGGCCTGGGGCCCTAGATATGTTACAGACTCCCTGCCAGGCCAGGTCAGCTTCCTCCAGTGCCTGGAGCCTGGCAGTACCTAGAACAGGGACAATCCTTAGCAGAAGCCTGTAGTTGGCCTGAAGGCACATTCAGCCATGGGAATGAAGGGGAAGAGAGAGACTATCATCATTGGGTAGCTATTGCGTTTAGGCACTGTAGTGCGGGAACCCTGCCTGTGTTATCACATCCATTACCTTATTTAACTCTCATGGCAGCTCCTACGATTGCCTCCACTTTCCTAGTGAGAAAGAGGCTCAGGGAACTGAGTCCGGTTTCCTCTGAACCAGTGCACTGCGGCACTGTTCAGTCTTGCTGACTTCTCCAGAGATCCAGGAATCATCACCCCTGGATGCAAGTAGCTCACGGAGCACCCTGGTCACTCTGCTCTTTTGAAACCAGTGGCTGCCAGTCCTGGCAGGACTGGTCTATCCCTTGGCAGACACAGTCACAATCACAAGGTACCTCTGGGTGGATGTGGACCCAGCGGAAATGGGTGCTGAGATTCTGCAGAGCACAGGAAATGAGAGGGCTTTGTTGCCTTGGCAACGGGCGACCAGGGTCAGCAGCAGAGCAAGGCAATCACGGGGCGAATGGTAGAAAACAGGCCATGTTGTCAGGTCTGAGGTTCTAGAGATAGAGAACACACAGAGGCAACCCCGTTCCCATACCTGGGCTCCAATGAACATGTGTTTCAGAGAACAGACCCCAAGAGAGGGAGACTGTAGCTGTTAAGGGCCTCGTCTCAGGGATGGGGGAGGGGTGGCAGCTGCCTGCTAAGTTTCACCCACAGCCTAGCCTGAGCCACAGCCTTCAGCCAGCCAGCTGGGAACCTTCCAGCTTAGACCAGGCTGTAGGCAACGAGAAGGTGTTTTGCGCTGGCCACTGGGTAACACATTAATGTCCCCATAACCTCTCCTGTGCTTCTACCACATCTGGTCTAAAGACTTCTCTGCCAGAAAGGACTCACCTTCTGTAGGCCTGCGCTTCTCCCAGGCTAGAGAGGGGAATGGCGTGACTGGGGCTTATGAACAAGGACTCTGAAGCGAGAGAGGAACAGAATTCAGGGCTATCTTGACCATCATCCCCCTATCCCCCCATGAACACAGGAAGGGACCTGACCCAGGCAGGTGCGAGACCTTGGATCAGAAGGCAGGGTAGCCGTGGGCGCAGCCTGCATCGGAGCCATGGTCTCCTCCCAAGAAGGAGAAAACCTGCTTCTCTCCACCTGCTCTGATTTGCCTGGCAGAGTTTTTCAGGTCAGTTTAATGAGGGCACATGCGTACCCTTTCCCTAGGATGGCTCTGGCATGTTTTCTTTCTCGGTGCTGGTGATCAAACCTACAACCGTGCACAAATGCTGCTACAGAGCTACAGCCCACGCCTTTTCATAGCCGTGCCGGTAAGAGGAGCGCAGTGCTGTTTGACAGTTAAATCGTCTTCAGACATTTGTCTCCTTTATGCTCAGAATGACCCCACGAGCAAGGCAAGGCCAGTGGTAGTTTTCTCTCTTTTTTGTTCACAGATAAAATAGCAACTTAGGAGTAAATAAGTGTCCAGGATCATACCACTGGTCGGAAGGCAGGGCCCTGCTCTCTGCCTGCAGCACCCTCCTCTCTCCGTGATTCTGTCTTAGTTAGGGTTTCTGTTGCCATGATAAAATACTACAACCATAAGCACCTTGAGGAGGAAAGGGTTTATTTTATTCACAGCCACATTACAGTCCATTGCTGAAGGGAGTTAGGGCAGGAACTCAAGGCAGGAACCAGGAGGCAGGAACGGAAGCAGACGCCGTGGAGGAACGCTGCTTATTGACTTGCTCACAGGTCAATCTGTTGGGGACATTTTCTCAATTCAGGTTCCCTCTTCTCAGATGACTCTATCTTGTGTCAAGTTGACAAAAAAAAATCTAACCAAGACAATGGCCATCATCTTTGTGTCCAGTGGGCTGAGAGAGAGACCAGAGCAGGAGAGACAGCAAGGGCACCATAACTCAGAGGTGACTGTCTTCATCACGAGGGGACCCGTTATCCCTGCTCTCAGTGCTGCCCCAGAAAGGCAGTGTAGAGACACAGCCAGAGGCTAGCATCACTGCACCTCCTCTAGACTGTGTTTAACACACACACACACACACACACACACACACACACACGCACAACAATCTAGAGTATCTTATACAGTGTCAACTTGAACAGAGGCAGAAAGACATCTTTAGAAGACAGGGAATATAGCTCTGAGAGTGCTTGTTTAGCATGCATAAGACCCTAGGTTCAATTCTCAGTATAAAAAGAAAAAAAAAGACAGTATTTGGTACCCCCACATGTGAAGGGAAGTTTGAGTTATTAGGTTCAGGGGCTATGTCACCTTTGTGTTTCTGGGGAATGTAGAAATTACCATGCTTGTAGATCCTGGGAGTCATTTGCTTCAAGACCAACAGAGGCAGGAGGGTCACTGCAAGTACAAGGCCAATCTAGACAGTGAGTCCCAAGCTAGTTAAACCCTGTTTCAAACAAACAAAATGAAATAAGAAACTAAACAAAAATATAACAACGACCACAAAACTGAAGGGAATCTAAAGCCTACACAAATTAACCTGCTCCATGCAAGCCTTGGCATCATGGGAGGTCTAGGCACAGCCATGAATTGCTGCAGTTCCTAGCTGCAGCCACCAAGCAGTGGCCAGGCTGGAAGGGAGCTGAGTGGGAACTAGTTACAAACCTCAGCACTTTCACCAGGTCTGGCTACCTCTACCTGAGCAAGGCTTTGACCAAGTGTGCATGACCTTGTACTGTCCTTGAACACTTGGGGCTGTTGATCACTACGGACCAAGGGTCTGGGGATTAGAGAAGCAGCCTGGGTTGACTCTGAGTGGGGAGGAAACATGCTTTTCCCTATGTGGCCTGCTAACAGGAAGCAGCTGGGAGGCATGGGGAGCCAAGGCAGCCTTACCCTGCGTAGTCATCCTGATCTTTTAGTTTGATCTTCTTCACTAGGACTCAAGCCCTCCAGCCTAAGGGGACATCTGGACTTTCAGACCAGATAGACACTCTGGAGGAGGAGGAGGGCAATGGGCAGTCTGGGGACCCAGAGACCATGGCAACGAAGCCTCCTTTCCTGAACACATCTGCTCTTGGAGACTGACAGTGTGCAAACAAGCGCGGCATACGTATCGTAGTGAATCACTTTGACTAACATTCCCATTTCACAGATGAGGAAATTGAGGCCAGAGATGGACAACAAAATCCCTAATTGCCACCATCAATGTCAAACCTACCCCCACTGAACCAACTGTGCATCTAGTGTGTTTGGGGTCACATGCGGATGGAGTCACAGACATTACAGGAAAAGCACCCGGGTCCCTGGTTACCAGATGAGTCACATCCAGACTCAGAATGAACAGATAGCACAGCTAAGGGACTTTAGGGCTTATTTAGAATGCCACCTTTGGAGGAGGCAGTGGGTGCTGATACTGTGTTGACAAGTGGTCTTAGGGCATGGGAAAGAGACAAGCCAGGGTCTGGGGCTCTGGCATTGGCAGCTCAGATCTTCCCACAGGAGACTGCCAATGAAGACCAAGAAGAACTCACCCAAGACTACAACTGATGGGATAAAGGCCTTGCTCTGGGCTGGTGCCAACCTGGCACCCAGCCGCAAGAGCAGCAGGAAGGGGCTCTGTGGCAGACAACCATGGCCTCCTCCCCAGACTGCCTATCTTTGTCTCTGTTAGGTTGTATACTCCAACAACTCTCCAGTGAACGGTCTGGGCAGCCTAGGGTGTGTGTGACTTCTAGTTGTTCAGGGAGGGCTGTGTACTCATTGGACCATAGGCAGGGTCTTCCTGTGTAGGCCTCGATAGGCTAGAACTCGCAACAATGGTCCCTCCCTCAGCCTTCTGGGTGCTGGGATTACAGGCACGCCTCACTATGCCCAGATTTTACCACAAGATCTTGATGGAGAAAGGCCATTCCAAGTGCACATCTGTGGTTCATAATCATGTACACGCAAGGCCTTAGAAACACACATGCCTGGTCAAGCTGGTGTCCAGGAGCCTGGAGGAAACCACAGTCTTTTACAGGAAGGTATCTCTTTGCTCACCCTGAGTCAGTCCCCACCTTCCTACACAGAAGCGCCAGGACACAGGCTGTTGCCAAGCTGGATTTGAACAGTTTCTAGGAGCCACAAGATCCATCTTCTCAGACCTCTGACAGCCTTAGGCCCTGTCTGTACACACAGGATATCCTCATCCCTGGTTCAGGGACACTGTGTGGGTATCAGTGTTCCTTAGCAGTGTAGCCAGAATCGCTAACAGTGACAGCACCAGCTCCCTGAGCCTGGGCCCTCCAGCTGAGCATCAGCAGATGCCATCCAGCTGTGGTGCTCACCCTTCACCCGGTGACTCATCTCCTGTGTAAACTCCAACCCCATTAGCCTCTGCAGGTCACGGGCCCTCTGGACAGCCTATACCTTTTAGCCTGTGGACAGTTCTAAGGGAAAAACAAAAAGCAGAACCAACCAAACAAAACCAAACCCCAGCAGAGATAACCTCTGAACCAGCAGAAGCCAGCTCCCCAGGAGCAGGGTGGGGATATTAGGGGATCCCCCCCGCTGCAGCTGATGGTTTTCCCATCTTGTCAGGCCGGAAGCGACAGGGCGTGGGGAGGGTGTGATGCTGGTTTCCAGTGCCACCCAGCTCAAGATCCTAATCAGAGTCCCAGGAGCAGCAGCTGATAAGAGTGTTGGTCTTCCGGTGGCCGGGGGCGGGGGGCAGGAGGGGGTAGACTATCCCAAAACACTAATGAAGCTACCAGCCTGTCTTCCGGAGATTATTCACAGAGATCACAGATAAATGAGCAAACATGGTGCACACACGAGAAACAGAGTCAAAGGATGTGCACAGAGCTCTGGGAAACCAGCTGACATAACATAAAAATATGAAATTATATGCAGGCTATGAGCCTGACAGTGTAGAACCAACTTTAAAAGTAGAGATGATAATGACGTCTGTTTCCTGAGTGGGGGATTCTCGCTACTTTAAGGTTTTCTATTTTTCTTTGATCTTTACTAATAAGGAAAAAATCTAAATGCTATATAAAACCTGGGCTGGGGAAGAGAAATGGGGGATGGGGGAGGGCTTGTGCATTTGGCTCACCAAGGGACAAAGGGGTCTGTGTGTGTTTGTGGGTGGGCAGAAGAAGAAAGCTGTCTATGAGACCTGGTGTGGCCTTGAGACTGGATGGGGAGAGGGCGTAGTGCTGGGGGAGGGCAGTTTGAGAGCTTGCGAAGGAATGCTTTCCCTGGAAGAAAGAGACCTAACAAGAATGGAATAACCTAGGTAGAAAAGAGGAGATCAAACGTGTGAATGGAGGTTGTACCCCCTAATCAACATCCTGGGCCCGGGTGGAGCCCAGAGTGGGCAGAGGAGGGAGATGACGGGGTTAGACTTAGAGGGGAACACTCCAGAAGGCCTTAGAAGTGGAGGGTGGGTGGAGGAACAGGAATCCATGAAGCCAGAGGGAGGCTTCTCAAAGAACAGTGGGTCCCAGGACTGCCTGAGAGAGGCGGTTGGTCTGCCCTTGGCTATAGGAAGCTAGTCAGCGTCCCAACTTAACAGCAGAGCACCCGCTTAGCCTGCAGGGCTGGAGGAAGGAGGCAGGGACAGCGTGAGGGAGGCTTTGGAACCCACAGGAAGGAGTGTGGATGGGGTCAGCAGAGAGCCCGGGGCTTCAGGAGATGAAGGGGCAGCCAGGATCGGAAAGAAAATGCCAGCCAGAGACTGGGCACACAAGGGTGGCTGCATTTCAAATGATCTTCTAAAGAAAAGTCTGAAAGTGGTGTCTAGGGGCCTCTGGGTATGAATTTTTGGTTCAGTTCAGTGACTGAGGGCTAGAGAAAGGGTATGCCTGGCACCCCTGGGGGTAAAACGCTGCTCTGAAGCCACAAGACCCCTGGAGGGCAAATCTAGCTCACCATGTGGCCTACAGTCCTGCCTCCCACTCTCTGGGCCTCAGTTTCCCCTAGAGAGGGACAGGGTGACAGCCCTTCTATTATCATGGGCTCCGCTAATAAAAATGATTGTAAAACTCTTTTCAAATAGTGCTGCTGCTTCACAAGGGAGGCCATTCTTTCCCACAGAGAGGGTTCAGTTCCTGCAACGATCTGCTTGGAACCTCTCTGCCCTTCAAAAGAGGGGCCCTTCTGTTCCCTTGTGATCTGGGTGAATGCTGTGTCCCTGGGATAGCAGTGGGCCGGGCCCTGTGCCCGCCGCTGGCAACCATCTGCACACAGCACAAGAGAAACTTTGTGCTCCTCCCAAGCCTGGTGTGTGAATTGCCAAGTGTAGGGGGTGAGGGTAGGGGTGGGGGACTTCTCCTTTGACAGCGGAGGAAACTGAGGCACAGGGAGGGAGCCAACAGAAACTAAGACTTATCTCAAAAGGTGGTACTGAGGAGGAGTATTTTAAAAGTACTGTATGGTTTGTGTAGTAACAGTGATGGTGTTACGGTTTGATTGGAAAAGTCCCCACTCTAGGCACATAACCAGTCACCTCACATTTCCACTGCCACAGGCATAAGCCATTGCCACTAATGCCTTCCCCACCAAGATGCTCTCAAACCATGAGATGAGACAACAAAAAACCCTTCTATATGCTACTTTTCGTCAGGCATTTGGTGCTAGCAACAAGAAAATATAACCCACATGGAGTGCAATACCCAGGTGCTTACCAAGCATGTAGTATATGCGTCACCGCACATGACTTACCTTTTTGGACATGTATTTATTCCTGACCAAGATACACAAGGATGGGGACCAGCATTTCCCCCTGTTTGGCAGAATGGCAAATCCCAGAGCTGTTCATTCTTTATTGTTCAAACTGTGGGTGTCACCAAAAATGGTAAAAGGGGTGGGGGCCTTACGGATCTGAGAAGTCTTACAGTGGGGGAGTGAACCCTCGACTGTCCAGGTAGACCCAATCTTATCACAGGAGCCCTGAAACACCAGGGTCTTTGCTGCACTCAGGGACGGCAGCCCGAGGCTCGTCTAGCTCTGGCTGATTTTGGAGGAGAGGGAAGAGCCTATGGCCAAAACTGCAGATGGTCCTTAGAAGCCAGCAGGGACAACAGATTCTCCTACAGCATCCAGAAGGACACCCTCTCCAGCTACCTTGATTTTTATCTTATTTTCTTTCTTTTTCAGTGCTGGGGATGGAACTCGCGTCTCTTTGCATGCTAGGCAAGTGCTATACCATTGCACTAGATCTGATTTTATTCAGCAATACCCTTTGAGCTTCTGATGCACTAGGCTGTAAGGAAACACATTTGTGTTGTTTGAGACATTCTGTTTGTTGTCCTTTATATAGAAGCAGAGGAAAGCACTCCACCCTCATAGGTGAGGGTGAGAAGGGTGAGCAGTCCAAGCAGAACTGGAAGAGGTGGGGGGGGGCTCTCACAACAGGGACTGACACCCCCCCCAGAATGCCGGGCCCTGTGCTGAGGCTGCAGTATTTATGGCGCTGACAACAATCAGGTCCCCTTGAGACTTGTCTGCCAGCACAGCCTCTGCGGTCACAGCAGCTGCCTTCCACAGCTCTTCCAACACCACCTCGCTGGCCCCTTACAGCAGTCCATTGAAGTGGGGACCCAAGCCCTAATTTGGAGATGGGGATCTGAGACTCCGAGAAGCAGGTGTCAGATAACAGAGTCCCCAGCTGGCTACATCAGAGGACCCCAGACCTCCTGCATCTGACTCTAGATTCAGGGTACTTCCTTACCTCAGGAGAGGTCCTGCAATACTTGGAGCAGAGATTTGGGGTACCACCACCCCATCAATAGAAGGGTTAGGAGTCTCGGGTCCTCTGACCCGGTTTCAGCAACTGTCCCCAGGCTGAGCTACATACAGAAAAGCATGTCGGGTCAACAATAACCGATAAACTGACACTCTTTGTCACCCAGCCTGGCTTCTCATGGCCAGAGGCTTTGTCCCTGAGTGGCTGTGTTCTGAGGGTTTTCCTGCTACTGAGTGCACACAGGGAGAATGTCACTAGGGCTCCCACTGTGGGCTTGCACCCTCAGACTCTCCTGTCACCTCTTAATTAGTCTGTCACTCCCCACCCCATCATCTCACTGTCCTCCCTGAGGGCTACACTACAAGACCAAGACAGCTTAATCAGGGCCCAGGCCATCCCTAAATCTCACAACCATCTATCCTGGCAAGACTCATTTGCCGAGCATGCTCCCTCACAGGACCTCACTGACCCAGCCCTCACCCTGAACTGTCATTACCATCACTTTTCAGAAGAGGAAAGTGATGCCCAGATAGATTTTTTTAGCTGCTCTCACCGTCATCCAGGACTTGGACCACGGTGCTGACCTCAGAAACCATCTCCCTTTCCACTGCTTTGACTAGAACTCCTGTTGACAAACACTAGAGACAGAACCTGCCCCACCCCCAGTGCATCTACTCCCCTCGTTGCCGCCAGGCCAGGAAACACCAAGGACAACTTGAGAACCCCATCCCAGCTGAAACAGAGAAAGCCTCCTTGGCGTTCACACATTCCCCAAACGACCTGTGTAAGACCATGCCCTCAGCTACACTCCGAGAGGCCTGGGAACTCTGAGAATGGGAAGTAGAGGGCACCCTGTTAGTTCTCCAGGTCTAGCCAGCGGAGGGGCAGCTGTGTCCCAGACCAGGAATCACTTCCTAGCCACACCTGGCTGGCTAACTCCACACAGTCCCGGCCTCGGGCCTTAGGCAGCCCAGCTGCCTAGGAGTGGCTGTGATGGGGAGTGAGTCATGGGGCCTGGAATCCCAACTCTTCCAGAACTTCATCCCTCCCAGCCAACTCTACATCTGCCCTCCAGATGTCTGCACTTCAGAAACACCCTCTGTCCACAAGGACCCAAGTTCTGGGGTACACTTAACCTTAGGGAAACACCCTGAGAGCTACCAGGTGCCTTCGTAAGTAGGGGCCCACTCGGTGAATCTCAAATTTCATCGGTTATACTCAGTGGGAACTCTGGTTTTCCACAGAACAGTGTTTACTGACTAAGGCATAGGAGGCTGCTGGAGAAAATACAGCCCCTACCTGCATAGATCTTCCAGTCTGGTGATCTAGACACGGAGACTCTGAGACAAGTGGAGAATGCAGCCCTAGACCTCAAGTCATCCCAACTGTGTAAGAGTCAGGGCTTTGCCTGAGGTAGAACCATCTCTATCCCCGGAGAGCTTCCAAAGTCTAGAAATAAAGGACACAGAAGAAAAGCCTAGGAACAAAGATTGGAAGAAAGAGAAATAAGTTGATGCTTAAATAATGCCTATTATACGCCAGTCTCATATCTGCTCAGTCTTCAATAGCACTCACAATCCTTTCAGGCCAGTAACAGACCCTGGATGCAAAGTTAGGTGGGACCACACCCCGTTTCTGGGTGGCCCTGTGTGTGGCTGCACGTTCATCTCTCCTCGCGTTATCATCTAGACTAGGAGCCAGCTGTCTTCCCATGCGTACCCCCTGACATCACTACATCTGGGGCAGCCACCCTGCCTATATTGCACTGCAACCAGATGGTGCGCTAACTCTGCCCATGTACAGACAAGAGAAGGCTCCCAGAAGAGCTCTCATCTTTCTGCTAGAGGAGCCCTCGCAGGGCAAGGGCAAGCTGTGGTCTAGACAGGGCTGTTTGCGGGTCTCAGGCAGAGAAGGCTCAGGATGAAAAGGCCCCGGCTTGGCTCCAGCCCGATTTCTAGGTAAAGCTGTGACTTGGGGTCTCTAGAAAAAGCGATGGTTGGAGGCACAAATAGGAAAGCCCATGTGGGGGCATGTAAGGAGGTGCTGCAGAAATGTGGAATTCATGCTCCCTGAGCCCACTGTCTGCTCTGCAGCACCTAGGATAGAAAGCAGCTTGGCCTGTCCATCACTGTATCAGAGTCCTGGGAGGCCCAGTTTATGGTGCAGGTCCACAGACCCCAAAGTGCTTTGCAGCTCCCCCATTCCCAAGAAGAGGTCTGCAGAGAGGGGAAGAAAAACACAGCCACATGGTCACAGATATGGGTTTACAGACACAGCAGTTTCTCTCTCAGAGAACAACAGCTTGGGATTTGAAGGAATAGGAGACAGGATTTCACTAAATAGTTGCCTTTCCCGGCATGCTATGGACAAGGTCTCTGGCAGTGAACCAGGCCCCTGTGCTTATCCCTGTTCCTCCTGTGCTTTCTCCAAATTGCCCCAGATGTAGGAGTCCTGTCGGCCATTAGCCAAGGCTAAGCCGATGAAGATTTGGGGTGGGTTTTGTCTATCTACAATGGATAAGTTTGTGTGGCCACACAGAAGGTTGTGCTATAGGGGAGAAAGCTGGCTGTGACTTCGAGTCCCAATGACTGCAAGAAAAGAAGATTCTAGAAACAGTCAGGCTGGAAAACACTGACTTTTTGCTTTTGCCAAGCAATGCCATCTTATCCTGTGCAAAATTACCCATCATACCTAATGGACTCTGCATCGTGAAGTCCCAGGAGAAGAAAGCAAGAAGCTTAGTTTGTTTTGTGGAGACAAGGGCAGTTTGTAGTAGATAGGACCCAAGCCAAGAATCAGAGTCCTACACATCACTGACAAGGACAGATCAGCTCTGCTCTCCAGGTCATTAAAGTCCTAGGCTTGCTCACCCTGCCTAGTTTTTCCTGCAGAGTGCAGGGCTGCCCCACCCAAGGCTCCCACCCCAGTTGAGTGGCTAAGCCTGGCTGCTTTTCCCAGCCCAAATGACGCAGGGGCCAGCTGGCTGCTGCAGAGGAGGGCGTGGGAATCCTGTGGGTTGTGCTGGGCAACTGTGCCCTCTTGTGGTAGCCACAGAATGATGCAAGGACATGTAGACAAAGGATGAACCAGATTTCCTAACTCCTGTTCCCAGAAACTAGTGCTGATAGCTTAGGCCCGACTCTAACAGAAGAAGAAACCTGTACTGTTCTTGCAAGCTTCTAAAGCAAACCCACCTAGGAGAGAGGAGGCCAGTGCGTCCACACTCCTGCAACACCTTCCGTAAAAGGCCTGATCCGGCTACCGCATACGCGCTCATCTCTTTCAAAACTCTTCTGGACTCTCCTATCTGAGACCCTAACTCTGCAAGAGGAAAAGCCTAAGCCTCCCTCTCCATACTGAGGCTCAAAAGCCACAGTATGGGCTTCCTTGAGGATGAGGTCCTGCTTCTAGTTGCTCCAAAGAGGACTGCATGCATCCCCTAAGGCAGGAAGCATTCGCTGACCGAGAACCCATTTTATGCCAGGCCATTGGTAGCCAGTTTCTCAGCAGGCCCAAAGAGACCATAATCAAACCCTAATTTACAGAAAGGAAGGTTGGGTCTCAGAAGGTCGAGTGTCTCACTCAAGAGCTACCATTTGCAAGTAACCTCTATTTACAAGCCTAGTGTTAAGCCTCGTGCTGTACAGATGATCTTATTCAGTGCCCGTGGGCTAGGCTGCCCAGGGAACTAGGTAGAGCTAGTCCCATGTTACAGATGAAGGTTCAGAGATAGTAGGGGCATATGGTATACAAAAAGTCACAAACACAAAAGTCAGATACACATTTAGGAAGTGTCAGAAGCATAGGAACACACTTCTATTTCATCCTTATTCTGACATTGGCTTTATGTTATTTGATTTTTATTTTTACATATGTGTATTGTGACTGTAGTGTATATGTGGGTGTATATATATATGTGTAAGTGTGTGAGTGTATGCCATATGCACAGCAGTGTCTGGGAATCCAGAAGAGGGTGCTGGATCTCCTAGGGCTGGAGTTACAGGCAGTAGTAAGCCATCTAGTGTGGATGCGGGGAGGCAAACAAGGATCCTCTGTGGAACTTCTAAACACTAATCTATACAGACCCCTTTTACTGTGTTCATTTAGTTTTGTTTTTCATTTGCTTGCTTTTGGAGGTCCATGTTGCCTTCTTCCTGCCTCTTCAGGTACCTCATACAAGGCTCCATTCCCAACTCAGGTACCACACAGCACAGCACAGAGGCAGCATCTCGAGTACTACACAGCACAGCACAGCACAAAGACAGTATCTCGGGTACCACACAGCACAGCACAGAGACAGCATCTCAGGTACCACACAGCACAGAGACAGCATCTCGGGTACCACACAGTACAGCATAGAGACAGCATCTCGGGTAGCACAAAGCACAGCACAGAGGCAGCATCTCGGGTACCACAAAGCACAGCATAGAGGTAGCATCTCAGGTACCATACAGCACAGAGGCAGCATCTTGGGTATCACACAGCACAGCACAGAGACAGCATCTCGGGTACCACACAGCACAATACAGAGGCAGCATCTCGGGTACCACACAGCATAGCACAGAAACAGCATCTCAGGTACCACACAGCACAGCACGTGGACAGCATCTATTCCATAGCTTCCAAGATGTCCTTTTGTCCTTCTATAGAAGCCATAGAAATGATCTAAGTGCCTCTTTCCTTCTTCTCTATCTTTTCTTTCCCATTGAAGCAAAGTCATGCCTACCCTTTCTCAACATAATTACAGTAAAAAGCACTGGAATGCAGCCAGTGATTTCCTGGGCAATGGCCTATTATTCCGCGTGTAAGTGGTGTGAGCAAGCTGGCCTTAGTGAGCTCATGCACAAACTGGAAAGAGGAAGTTATATCTGCTAGTAGGTGATTATCAGCAGAGGAAGGTGTTCAGGGAGAAGGTGGAGTTGGTGGCTAGGTGACTTCTGGCCTTCATTCTCCTTGAAGTGGACTCCAGGGGCCTCTGTGGCCGCAGCACAACTCCATAAGTGGTCCTCTCATGGAGAGTAGATAACCTGAAATGCAAGCCTTAATGATATCCTAACATTGCTTCTGGGTTCGGGCTCGCAGCCACTGGGATACAGGCTAGGGGAACTGGATAAGCACATATGCCAAGCTTTTGTTTTTCTTCCCAAACCACTAGGCACTGTTTTATAAAACAGGAAACAGGGCTGAAATTTGCCCAGGCTCCTCAGAGGCCCTGGGATCCTGCCTGGATTCTAATCACAAACCACCCTGATTTGAAGGATGGGGGTAGACATATTGCATTTCAGCATGACTGCTGGTACCGTGGGAATGCAGAGGAATCTGAACTTGATACCAGGGCTGATTGCTCTGGGGCTTGCTAACAGAAACAGTGACCCATCTGCATCTCAGTCACTCGGGGGTCCTGTGGTCTGGCAGCGTCACAGAGGGCTGGAGAGCCAGGAGTCAGAGCTGCAGGGTCATGGATGACTCAAAGGCCCTCTGCACTGGAAATGAGCCTGCAGGCCTGAGCTTTCCCCTGTGATAATTGCTGCCACAGAACCCTGCGTCAGGTCTCTGACTCTTCTCAACGGTAGGTGCTTCTCAAGGGCTTCTTGATGAGCTGGCCTTTGAGTGTGGTCACCTCACTCCTGTGTTTTCTACACAGCAATGGAGGATGTCCTCTCTTCCGGCCAGGCAGGGTTTTGTAAAAGGCCGCTGAGATCCCACCCAGGGTCCATAGAGGGATAAAGACTATTCTCTAGACTCTCAGGAACAGTTCAAGGTGGACATGAGAGAGGGCCAGGAGGAAGGAGGGCGCCTAGGGACCACTCGGCTACTACCACCACCACCTGTTCATCTCCACACCTACCTCCCTACCTGGCGGCCGCCTGCTTCCTTCCCTGGCCTTGATGGTATTCCTACAAGTCCAGGAGGAGAGCCCATTTCTCCTTTCCTACCTCTCCAGTTGTTACCTTTTCCTGTCCTCTAGGACCCTGGGGGCTACCTCTGCTGTACTTACTACACTGGGGTGTGATCTCTGGCTTCTTACCAGCCATTCTTATGAAAAAGTACTTCCTATTGCTTGTTATGAACACCTACCTCGTCCTAAAATGAAGAATGGCAAATGTTCAGAGAATGTAGCGCTTATATATTTCTCTTGGCCCTGAACTCCCAAGTCTCCAGCCTACACTCGCGATAAGGATCTTTTTTGCTAACCATTCTCATGAGGTTCTTGAATGACAGGTCCCAGGTGGGTCACATGACAGCACTAGACACTGGCACCAAACCCTTCCATATACCTGCTAAGCTGGCCTAGTCACACCTTTCCTGCAGCACCTGGGAACTCAGCGGGGCAGCCCCCACTTGGCTTCTTTTTCCTGGCCTCTCTCCCGGAAACACCTTTTTCCTCCTGACTAGTCCGCCATGTTTCCTGCACAGGAAGAAGGCCTTTGGATGCGGGGTGCTATATATAGCATAACTCTCCTTGTGGACCTCAATGAGGAAGGGGCCATGGCACAGAGGTTGGGGTGGAGGATGCTGGGGTTTTCCAGGATCCTAGCCACAAGGAGAAGGAGCCTGAAATTGCAAATGAGTATTGGAGCCTAGAAGCTTCGAAGTATCTCCTAAATTCCAAACAGGGTTTTCCTGCTGATGCCCACATCTTCAGGGGCCCCACAACTCTCCCAGTGCCTTGGACCCCAAACCTCAGAGGCAGAACCACAGGTTCTACGTGTGGGGAGGACCTCAGGTCCATTTTGTAAGAAGAAGAGCCAGAGATATTTGAATTCAGCCCCATTGGAAGTCATGGCTAAAATTCTCTGACACTTGCTTAACACATCACAACTGCAAAGGATTACCCCAGGGGTGGCATCTTTGGGTGGGCTGAATGTGTCACCAATAAAGACAGTTGAACTCCAAGTTTCTCAGAATGTGGTTTTGTTTGGAGTGGGGTCATGGCAGATATAATTGATTAAAATGAGGTCATGCAGAACTAGGGGAGGGCCCCTCACACAGTATGACCTGTGTGCTAACAAGAGTGAGATTTGGACATAGACTCACACAGTAATAAGATGATATGAGGACCTCATGGAGATCATGGCCACATAGTAATGGGGACAGAGGCTGGAATGATGGATCTACAGACCAAGCGAGGCCTACTGGCAATCACTGGAGGCTAGAGATGCAAGAAGGGATACTTCACTATGGGTTTCTATGGAATGTGGCCCTATTAATATCTTTTAAGAATTTATTTTTATTATATGTGTAAGGGTGTTGTGTCTGCATGTATGTCTGTGTACCATGTTGGTGCCTGGTACCCACAAAGGCAAGAAGATGATGTTGAATTCTTCGGAACAGGAGTTACAGACAATTGTGAGATATTATGTAGGTTCTGGAAGCTGAACCTGGGTCCTCTGGAAGAACAGTCAAGAATATTTAGAATACTTAGAAATCAAGAATATTTAGTTGTTACTTTATATGTATAAGTGTTTCGCCTGCATGTATGTATGTGCACCACCTACCTGCATTGAGGCCAGAAGAAGGCATTGGGTCCCCTGGGACTGGAGTTACAGGTGATTATAAGCCACCATGCAGGCACTGGGAAACAAACTCAGGTCCTTAGCAAGAACAACAAGAGCTCTTAACTGCTGAGCTGTCCATCTTCCCAGCCCCATGAAACATGGTCCAGTGACCCTCTAAATACATAGCTCCTGCCCCAGTCTTGACTCCCCAAGCATTGTGGCCCTCCCACACTCCACAGTCACTCCACCCTGCTGGCTTTTCCTTTGTGACCTCACCCACCCCTCCTCTCTCAGCAGGGTTACTCAAGCTCAGACTTTTCCATAACAGGACTGTGACAGGTTTGTTGGTCCAACTCCCCTCTCCCAGACCATTAGACCATCAGCACATCTTTATCGAATGCCCTCCATGTATCAGATTCCACACTGAGTGCTAGGTTCCCCACTGAGCACAGTCAGTGTAACCACTGCGGGAACAATATCCCTGTGTAGGCCCCTGGTCTGGGTCTGCATCCTTCCCCATCACTGAAAGGATCATGTCCTGCTCAAGACCCTTTGCTCTTCACAGGCAGGGACAGACACTCCTGCCTGGTGATGCGTGCCAGTTCAACAGGCCAGTGAGCAGTACTCTGTCTTATTCAGAAAACAGATCCCCTCCACCAAGAATGTGCACATCCATGGGTGAAGATGCTGCAATCCATGAAAGAAGGAAGGTCACCATGGGAATGGAAGATGGCCTAGAAACAAAGTAGCCATGAAAACCTCTAGGATTCCTCTAAAGACTACCAGCATAACTCTTCATTTTCTTCCTTTTTTCTCCCACTCCCTAGTCAGGGTCTCACTAGATCGCCCACGCTGGCCTCAAACTGACAACAGAGCCCAGGCTTGCCTGGAACTTGTGATTCTTCTGACTTCAGCCTCCCAAGTAGAAAGACTATGCCCATCTCCCTAGGTTAAGCATAACTTAACTCTCAAAACCTTGGAGGATATCACAGTTGCCTGGTGGTATAACTGAAGGACTCCCTGAAAATAAACTGTGGCACTTTCATATCAAAGATGAAAAGAAGCCAAGTTACTAAGTGTGGTGGCTTACGTCAGCAATCTCAGCATGCAGGAAGCTGAAGCAGGAGGATTGCTATGAGTTTGAGGCAAGCCTGGACTACACTGTGAGACTCTGTCACAGAAGCAACACAAACCAAACCCTACACAGCTTAATATGGATGAATCTATACAACTTGGCTGAACTAAGACATATCTTTACCTGTAAGTAAATTATGTTAAGCTAAGACATGAGACTCAAACTAGAACACACCACACTAGTCATTCCTGTGAAATTCATTAATAGACAATGCTAATTTATGGTGATACAAACGAGCAGGGACACAGCTGGAGCCTGGGCTGTCTATGATGAAAGAGGTAGGAGAGAAAAGAGGCTCTTCCGTGTCTGACGAGGGTGTGGGGTATATGTATACATACATTTATCCAACTGCTGGAAATTTTATCTTGATTAAAATTAAAATGAAATAGAACAAAGAAAAGAGAGGGTCCTTCCTTCTTATTTCTGCGGAAGTCTAACTGGGAGCATTGGCTCTGGAAAGGCTGCAGGGGACTGGGGCTCCCGTTTATTTCCCTCTATGAATCTTGCAAGGCCTCTTCAGGACTCTGGCCAGGCTTGCTGCAAGGAGGCAGGTAGAAGGAAACAGAGCAGCAACCTTGGCGGACTGAGCCGGGACTGGCTCATTCTAGCTTTGCAAGGCAGACCTCTGCCCCAGAGCCACCCAGACTGAGTGCTCCTGAATGTCCTATTGTTATGGAGATGGCCCCATCTGTCTTTTGGTTCACCAGCCTGGAGTTCACCATTTCCAATCTCCCATCTTCCCATATTCTTTGCCTCAGCCACATCTGCGACTCCTCCTTCTGAAGCCAGTGCTATCTGTAATACCTTGAAACACAGACTGGGCCAGCCTTGTTAAACAAAACCACAGGCCACATTCATCACACACACACACACACACACACACACACACACACACACACACACACACACACACACACACACACTCGGCCTGCAATGCAGTGTAGAGCCCAGAGAGCCCAGAGGGACCACATATCTCAGAGCTGGCGTTGGATGCTCTCGTACTGTATCCCTCTGACAAGGTAACATTGTCCTGTGCCCTGTCTGATGCATAAGTACCCTATTGGTAATGAATCCTCCCAGAAGAATAGTTTGCAGGGCTGGCACTGAATGCTTGATACAACACTGAGTTTGTTCAGTCACTTTTCTCTCTGATACAGATCTTCAGCAGGGCTGCTAGTAAGTGTAGGAACATCAAGCCCTGAACTGCAGATCAGGGCCAATGGACATGGCCATCATTCACTTTGTACCAGAGGACCAGGTCCTGTCTCCAGAACCTAGAGTATCTGAATTCTGTGGACCAAGTAATGCCATCCCTGACTTCAGGGAAGTTACAGGAACCCAAGACAGGCATGTGCTTTTTTGAGGGGGTGTGGGGAGGTGCATTTGAGACAGGATTTCTCTGTGTGACAGCTCTGGCTGTCCTGGAACTTGATTTGTAGACTGTTTGCTAGCCTCAAACTCAGAGATCCACCTGCTTCTGTCTCAGGAATGCTGGGATTAAAGGTGTGTGCCACACACACACACACCCTTTTAAAATCACATTTCAGAGGCCCAACATCAAAGAGAGGCAGAGGAAGCAAGGATATGACCTCTAAGACGGCCAGGGGAAGTCAGGACCCAGGGCGCTCCTGTGAAAGAGGAGCAGGACAGAAAGGGGGAAGGGCCCTCACCTCAGTAGACTTTATAGGTGTCTTTGATCTGTAAATGTTTCCTGAGCCCCTACTGTATGATGGCCTTGGCTACTTCCACATTCTCAGGCCTGCTTGGCTTCAGCAGCCTCTCACTGATCTCAGGCCATCCCCAACCCATCACCCCAAACACAGCAGCCTTTGTCTAGGCTTGATGTGGGTACACAGAGGTCACAGTCTCTGCAGGCAGCTCAGTGGCAGCCCTTCTAATCCACTTCCCACAGGCGCCCCAACCATGTGATCATTTTCTAGATCTCTCTACTGGCAAGAGGAAGTGGGAAAATGACTCAGAGGTGCCATGTGGTGAGTCTGTGATGGCATTCTGGTAATGAGTGACAGCAAGGCTGGATTGCTTAGATGTGTAAAATGGGAGTGGCCCATTTATTAGCTCCATACTAGCTAAATCTTTAACAAAGAGATTTTAATGAGTTGTCAATATGACATAGGCCTAACTATATATAAAACAGTTATTCTCAATTCTGATGAGAAAATGAGAAACAAAACCCCAAACACATCTATTTTCTGTTGTGATTTTTTTCCTACTTCCTGAGTAACAAGTGAGCAGGAAGAATAAAATTAGCAATACAATTGTGTGCATGTGTGTCTGTTTTCAGACAGGTGTGTACATGTGGTATGTGTGTGGTGTGTATGTGTGCACACATGTGTGCAGGTGTGTATGTGTTGTGTGCACATGTGTGCAGGTGTGTGTACTGTGTATGTGTGTGCTGTGTGCACATGGGTGCAGGTGTGTGTGTGGTGTGTATGTGTGTTCTGTGTGCACATAGATGCAGGTGTGTGGTGTGTATGTGTGTGCACATGTGTGGTATGTATGTGTGTGCTGTGTGCACATAGATGCAGGTGTGTTAGTGCGTATGTGTGTTCTGTGTGTACATACAGGCAGGTGTGTGTAGTGTGTATGTGTGCGCACATGGGTGCAGGTGTGTGTGTGTGTATGTGTGGTATGTGTGTGCTATGTGCACATGGGTGCAGGTGTGTGATGTGTGTGTATGTGTGGTATGTGTGTGCTGTGTGCACATGGGTGCAGGTGTGTGTGCTGTGTGTGTATGTGTGGTATGTGTGTGCTGTGTGCACATGGGTGCAGGTGTGTGTGCTGTGTGTGTATGTGTGGTATGTGTGTGCTGTGTGCACATGGGTGCAGGTGTGTGTG